>SRHC01003742.1:110415-290247 GCA_004794325.1 Pomacea maculata | reverse complement strand
ACGAGGTCAAAAGCGGGACTGTCCCGCCAAATGCGGGACGTCTGGTCACCTTACCTTAACCCTGATGCCTGAAAAGGTGCTTCATTCATTTCGTGGGTTGTTGTTGTTGGTGGTGGTGGTGGTGGTGGCAGTGGGGCGGCGGCGTCAAAGAAAACCAATTTTACTATTCACGAGCTTTTCCCAGAGTAGTCTTTTAATCGTAGTCTTTTTATAGGTTTAATAAGGAAATCTTGAAGAGTCAACATTTATTTTCTGAATTTATATTTAAAATGACATCTCTAATTTAGAGAATTAATTTGAGTGTGTGGTTGGGGTGGGTGGATGGATGGTGATTACAAGCAGACGATGAAGCAGGAATTTGTCCTGACTGGATCACATGACGCTTTCGCACATATCTCTTGGTAGGTTACGGATTGAAAATTGTTTCTCTAATGCAGTGCCTTGTCTTCAATGACCTTTTGGTCTCGTTCATTTGTTTGCATGTTTTTATTGCTGCTTTAGCCTTTTCTGTTATGATTTTGCGGACAATGTAAAAAAAACCCCCCCAAAAAAAAAAACGCTTCATTAGCTTAGGCGCATGTTGAAACAATTAATATCGCTTAAGTGGTTTTTACTTTTCTCTAGCAGAATGTACTGAAATCGTTTTCAGCTGCTCTGTTTACCAGGACAAGTACATTGTAACTGGCAGCGAAGTGGGGATCATCCGGGTAAGCCATCTCCGCTACCTTTGTTTAGTTTACGAGAAACTAAGAGTAGAAAAGATTTATTCCTCCTCCCCACCCCAAACAAAAAAAGCCTGTTTTCTTTTCTATTTCCTACGGTATTTCCTTTTGGCCTTGGATGTAGTACTTCGTTTTCAAACTCTTAATAAATAATAGTTAATTTGTCAAGGCTTGACTATATTATAATTGCTTTTGTGAGTGTGAGATCACCTTAAAGTGAATGTAAAACCTTTCATGTTGCAGAGATGTATTTGTTATTTCTCTCTTTCTGTTTTTTAATAGATATGGGCTTCGTTTTCATTTTCGAAAGTAAGAGAGCTGGAAGGCCACAGAAGAAGTATCACAGGTATGAAAGAAAGACAGTTGTCACACTACTTTCGTCTATGTTCCACTTCGGTGCATTTTCAATCTCTTTATGGGTGAGGTCACAAAGTTGGCAGTCCCAGGAAGGTCATTTGCCATTCCCCTGAGCTGGTTGTTGATGCCAAACCTCTTCGACCACAGGACTTGCAAAATGTAGGATACGGTTGACCTTTCGAGCAGGTCAAGAGTAGCCGAGAAAAGGGAAAGAGAAGCGCTTTTAGATGTCCGGGAAAGCGTAGTGACCCTCCTTTGTCCCACTTCTGGATCTACGCCTTTTTCACACATACTTTGATAAATTTTCTTTCCTGGATGTCAGCCTCACATACAAGCCGATTTTTGTTCGTTGGCTATCAAATAACGAAGATCCAAACAGGCTCAGGAAGTGACATTCTGACTCTTGCGCAGATATACGGGCGCACACTCACTCCTGCCATAACACAATCTTGCCGCGCGCACCACACACACACACACGAACACATGCGTACACACATTCTGTGCGCAGTTTGTGAACGACTGACCGCAAAACAAATGTTAAAGCTGTCATAAAGTTCTGTCTTTGGAAGCTGCCTGCAGGCAGTAACTAACAGACCTTCTCGTTTAGCTGTCTGTTGTCATCCAAGACAACCACTTCTGTTCTCAAGCTCCACAGATGGCATTATTTTCATCTGGCGGATGGATAACTTCAGCAAGGTAAGCAGAACATCGCTATTTGCCTTAATAATTCCACGGCTGGTATCCAGCTGTCGTGAACAATGCAGACCTTTTTCGGAAGGTTTATAATGTTTTAATGTCAATTTTTTTAGAGGGTTGTAATGAAAGTAAGCTTTTTTTCAAATTCAGTAACTTCTCCAGTTATGAGCTTTCAGATTTATTTTTCTTAATTTAGCGAGTTCTTTTTATATTCAGTGATTTAATGTTAGTACTTCTGTAATCGTTAGTTCCATGAAGTTAACAATTAAGCCATGTTTTATGACCTGAAACCAAAAACTGGAACTTCTTTAATTATTTCGTTGTTAATAAGGTCGCCATTTCAAGTTCACTTGTTGCAAATTTACTGATTTAGTCATGGTTGTCTATAAATTTGGTTCAAATTTTTTCGATGTTACCATCAGATAAAAGGTTATAAACTATTCTGGCAAAGGTAAGAAAATGTTGTCCTGTTGAGAATGAATATGGACCGAAGTATTTCATTTGACTGTGGCTCGCCTTCAAAATGACAAAGCGTCATTGTCAATCTTTAGCTTATTTCGAGGTCTGTTTGTCTTCAAGAGTTTTTCTCTGCCCCAGAGAAAAGCATAGAAAATTCCTGGGACAGTGTTACTTATAAGGAAGGCCATGTGGAATACTTGGTCAATGCATACGTACTTTGCTGGTCCCAAAGGTCAAGCTGCAAATACTGGCACTTGGCCTCTTTCTGTTTCCAGTTCAGACAGGTGCATACAGGAGACACAGTACGCCGCCTGGGCATGATGTGGGATACTGGAATTGTCGCCATGTGGTGCCTTGTCACTGACCGGATCTTCATTTATGAATTCTGTGATGTGGGTGAAGTGAATTATATGGTGTGAGCGAAAGGAACTATCATGTAGTCGTAGTGTGAACGAAATGAATTCTGCGATGTGGGTGAAATGCATTATGTGAGTTGGGTGTAGGAGTAGAATGGTTTAGCTTGTAGATGAAATATAATCCCATTGAGCCTACTATTGCTAGGGGATAATGACGATTTTTAATTTTATTGTACGCAATTGTACACCAACACATTTATTATGTTTGTGTTAGTGTTAGTAGCTTCATTACTTTTTATTTGATTTCTTCTCTAAACCACAACTCCAATTTTTCTCTCTTCATACTCTCCTTTGTTTCCTTCTCTCATTTACCACTCCACTTCCTTTTTATTCTCTCTCTCTTTCTCTCATTCCCATTTATAAATATCACTTTATCCTGTGCCTTGCAGCAGAATCCTGCTCCTGCAGCTGTCCTCTCTAGAAAAGAACATTCATATTTGTGTAAAACTGGATTAAAATGCCCATGAGCCTTGCTTGTTCATCCTCTACGTTATATTATTAAAATGGGGTCATAAAACGATGCTGTCCCAAAACATTTTTCAGAAGGGAAAGATGCTATTTCAGCTGACATGAAAAAATTACTTTGTATCAGAAAATATACATGTTACACTCTTTCTTCTAAAAGAACCCATGACCCGGCTGGTGTCCTGTTTCACAGTTTTACATACAATACAGTTCCTTGGAGTCTGAGGTTCTCCACTTGCAGCGCCTGATGGGACATGGAGAGCATCCTAACCGGATCATGGTCGCCACTATGGTATGTGTGAACAAGCCAGCTGGTAACATTGACATTCTGATTTATTTATTTACTTTCCTACATCTAGCGCCCAACAAAGCTCCGCCTGTCGGGCTTTCTGTGATGTTTGCAGCTACTACACAGCCACGAATGTTGCATGCCGCTGGTTACTCTCTCATATTTTCGGCTCTTGGCTCTAGCAGTGAGTCCGCCTTTGGCTGAGATATTGCGCTTAATAAATTTCGACTTATTATTAATAGAAAATCTGAAGGACAGCAACAGAGGGGATAGGGACCCATCAGCGCGACTACAAATAAAAATGAGTAATCTGATGCCTGTATGTACAGATTATAATTATGGCTGGATGATTTTGACTTTGTAACGTAGTTTATCGTTTTCTTGTTTCCTACTGGAAATCGAGGAGCATATTTTACTCTATGAAGTATTAGTATCACTAGCTGCTTTGTCTTCGTAGTAGAGTACATGCATGCGTGTGTGTTTGTGGGTGGAGGGGATTTCTTGAAGGCAATACGGGGATTTGTGGTAGCTTCAAAAGATCCAGCTAATATAGTAACCGTGTGTATGCAGGCCTAGAACGTATTGTAATCACCGGCTTGCCTTTCTGTAAAAAGAATTTCAAGGGGATCTTATAAATGTGATGCTCACTTGAAGGATTTCTGAAAAAAAGTGTGATGCATTTTATAATCAGGTAGTTAATGTGTTCACCTTTTTCTAAGTCATACAGTTCTGGGAGTATTTCTAATGCGGTAGGCTACAACAGGACAGTGAAATGCGACTTCTGTCGTTTAGGATGCTGCAGGATTTATTGCCCATCTTTCTTTCATGATCATGTTTCTTAGAGGCATATATGTAATAATTTTTGTGTGCAGGATGGAGGGATGAAGTTCTTAAGTCCAGTAACCGGCTCGCCTTTAGGATTTATGTATCCCGTCATATCCTTAGAGGTAACTCTTCAGTTGCGGGGGTGGGGGGTCTTATTTTCCTCGAATGCTTCGTTATGTAATATGAAGCCTTATTGCTCCTTAATTTGTTTACTTTTTTCTAACCTTATTACTTTACTTTTTTTAAATTCAAGAAACAACATTTTGTCTGCCGAAACAAAAGTTAAATCCTAGATACCCTAGCTTATTTTCTTGGTAGACCTAATCGTATCAGAGCACGCATTTTGTTACCGTTTTAAACAACTGTGTGCAGAAAGAGAGCAGATAATTTTGTTGATCTTTCAGAAAATCGACGTGTTTGTTTACAGCGCGTTTCGAAGGAACATATACATGCTTCTTAAAAGTGGGTCCAGTAAGTAAACTGCAAAAAGTGAAGTTGTTGCTGATTACACATGCATGTTGGATGCGCTCCCTTCCATTCGTTACTATTCTTAGCAGAAGACAGAATCTTCGTGCAACAGTATAGAAGGTTCAGTTACTCGTTTACTCATTCTACAGTTAATGACGACCTATCAGAGAGTTTGAGATTCGCGACAGATAGCAAAAGTTGTGTACTGCAACGGCAAAGGCGCCCCTCTAGGCTTACTCGTTGTGAGAAAGCGATGAAGATTTAAGCGACGGGATAGTAACATCACTCAGGACTGATGTCTTCAAAAACCAACTTGTTCTTGTTTTTCTTTAAATCTCAAATCGCGAGTCTCAGATGTTATCAGTAAGAGTTGTGCATGTGACCATTAAGTGATCAGTGGTACATTTCGCTTTGGCTTTCAGTCCTGGAGGTCGGCTGCACGACTTCGCCTTTCCAAGCAGTTGAAGTACACGAATCTGTCAACGTAGACGAAACAGTTTACTGCCTTATCAGCGTCTTTTTGGTGCGTGCATGAGTCTTTGCAGCCCCCAACATTTTGTGCAGGACTCTGATTTAAAGTAATTTCAATATACTATCTAGTATCTAACAACTAGCTTTCTTTTTAACATATATAAACATTTATTTTTATCCTTATTATTATTTGCACATTATTTTATTTATTTATTTTTGAAAATGTCTGGCACTATTTATGTTTGTGATATTGTTATGTATGCTCGTTATAATTCAAGGAATATGATTTGGATGATTTTGTCATGTAATGTAATGTGTTAATGGAAAAAAAAATGAGTCTTTGCAGCTTTCACATCTAGTCAGTGTTCACCAGGACACACACACACATACAAAGACATTTCGTTTTCAAGACCGACTTGTATAGATGGACTGCTGTCTGTCTGCCGAGACCAACGTTCAGCCTCTTTGAAAAGTTATCCGCTGTTAGTCACGGCGAGCCTAAACAATGAATGTGACTAAACCAGAAGTTTTGTATACACCAACCTCGTTTTAGTATTTAACTGGAAAAACTCGTCTGCAGGCAGTCCAAAAATACAAGTTTGTGGTTGTCAACAAACCTTTTGCTTGCAAGCCCTTTTTCGCTTTAGAAGAGTGTTGCATTCTTTCTACGGGTAGACCATTCCCACATCTGTTTCGCTTGGACAGTCGCTAGCTTTAAAGTGTCTTTTATTGTCCTATCAAATGGGCAATCTGTTTGGCTTTAACCAGGTGATCCAGACGGGAGGTGCCGAAATCAAGGATGAATTGATCCTTCTTGGACTGTGCAACGGCCAGGTAGAGTGTAATATGCTGCAAAACAGCGAAACTCATTTTCCTTCCATATCTGCTATCTACCCATCTATGCATCATGTGATTATAGTCAGTTGACTGGTCCGCCTCTTTGTCTTTCCTCTGCAAATTTATAATACTATTTATCCTTACTTTTTCACCCTGATTCCCCTTGTCTTTTATTGTTTGCCTGCATAGTTGTTTATCCTTCTGTCTTTCATGTTCTGCCCATGTCGCCTACTTGCAGCATGCTTGTTCGTGGGCGTGATGATGCGCTATATCAATCACACGTTTTTTGTTTTTATTGTTATTATCTCCTCCCGTCCCTCCTATTCCTAATGCAAAGCTTGAACCAGAGTTCACTCAAAAACATCTACTTTGACAAAACAAATGTAGAAAACGTTTCTTAAACCAGAACTTGTTTGGAAAATATACCTGTTGGGGCTGTCCTTCGCGTTGACAGAATTTAAGGGGATGGCCCACAGATGATGTTGATGTTGATGTTGTTGTTGTTGTTGTTGTTGTTGTTGTTGTTGTTGTTGTTGTTGTTGTTGTTTGGCTGCAGATATCGGTTTTGGAGTCTGAGTCCTTCGCTTTGCCCGCTCCTGTACAAGCTCACCTGGGCTGTGTCTACTGTCTGGAGTCAGTGGCTGAGGTATCTTTGGAAGAACAGGTGCAGTATACTACTTGCCGATATATTCTATCAGCGGGCTCTGATAACACCGTCAAACTCTGGTACCTCAGGTGTTATTTCACCGAACACGGACCGGAATTAGCATTCCACATCCTGGCAAAGGTGAGAAATTCTGCACGTCATAGTACAGGTGGGAAGGTTTGCCCACCATGACACACTTTATAGCGTACTTTTTAAAAACTATTTAGCCACGTTCACTGCGGCACACTTAGTGTACAGGTCAAGGATGTTAGCATAGTTTCTACAGTCCCAAACAGGTGTCTAGATTTTGTATTGGTCAGTCTCACCAAGGGTAACCATGCAGCCTGTTGTCATCGCCAACATGAATCCAAAACTTGTCTATATTCAGGGTGGTTAATCAAAGAATGTTCTTATGATGACGATCCTTAAAACCACGATCTGTAGGCCAGACGATCTCTGTTTTGTTTTTACTGCGAAATGTGACTAACCTTTCTCTGCGAGCGGCTTCTCCCTTTCTCCCATTGCATGTTGTCACACAACAATAAAAATATGTTTGTGTTGCCATCTGCCATGATTTGTTTTTAAATTACGTTCTAAAAGTTATTTCCGTGAGAGCCGGTGCAGCAATGAATAGGGCTCAGTCCATGCTTTCTGCATTGAAGGTGGCATGCTGTGAGGTTTAAATGGTTCTCGCATTTTAGTTCGTGGCCTGTCTGAAATCCCTTAGCTTAGTGTTTCCCCACTTGTGCGCAGATTCGATGCGAAATGACTCCAAAACGACTGTCGGGGACTTCTGAACGTATCTTTGCTGTGTACGATGATCAAAGGTTGGCACTGTTTTGTGTCGCTGTGCAGCCTTTTATTCCTTTTCTGTCTTTGTCATGTCTCTTGATCTACTAGCTTATCACTTTTACTCAACACAGCAACCGCACGTACATGCACACACTGGCTAAAATGCAAGCGCAGAAGTGTAATAGTGTTCACGCGCTTAAAATTGTATTTAAAGATAATAAATAGATATGAAAAATACACTGTCAAGAATCCAAAGTGAACATCTTTCTCAGAAATAAAGGTTTCTTGTATGCAGGACAATGGCCATGTTCGATATCTGTCACCTGTTTAATGACAGCCCTCACCCTAAGAAAGTCTCCCAACTGAAGCACACCTCTGATTATGACCACACCGATCAGGTGAGACTCGGTCAAGTGAAACAGGGTCCGGGCTGGGAAAAACATTGTTATTACGAAAATAAGAGCTTTTCCTTGAGTTCCACATTTTGCCTTGGGGAAACGACTTAGTCTCGCGTCATAACTATGGCCGCTGGAGCGTAGAGCAGTTACACAAGAAAAGTCTTGTTCTTCTCGTGACGAAAATGTAGATCAGTGCCAGTGTCTGATTCTTTTGGCGACAACAATTATTATAAGGATTATTGATGAGGAGGAGGAGGATGGGGATATGGATGATGGATGGATAATGATGATGATGACGACGACGACGTTTAGTGAAGAAAACATTGTATGGTTACTCTGTTCCCTTCACCCCAAGCATGCACGCACGCACGCACCTACGCACCGAATGACAAATTAAGAAATATTTTGTAATGTGGATGTGCTTTGTTCATAGATAACAGCTCTAGACAAGTGTCCGCTGGTTGGAATTTTCGCAACCTCCAGTCTAGACGGAACTGTGAAGGTGGGTTGACTTTGCAAAAACATATTGTCTTCCATATCATTTGTGGCCAAAAAATCACACGAGTAAGTCGAAGAATGGATTCTTTTTATTTTATTAAGCACTGTAGCTCGTATATGTTCAGTACCTGAAATAAAATCAGCTGTCTTTATGTTGTCTCCAGTGACATTATTTAAATAATAATGCAATTTGAATATTTCTTTTAACATAATTATATAAATTGGGAAGTAGTTCTGACACAAATCTTAACGACTGTTTTCTGACGGTTGAACAGTAATGTGCGTTGGTGGAAGCAGGCCTTCGGAAATGCGGTTTTCGAATGTATATATTGCCCCGTTTTTGTGAGGGCGACTTAAAATCCATACTATTACTTCTGTTTCGTATCCGATCATTTAAATGTTTGAAAGATGTTGGGAATTGTCCGCCATTTTAAATTCTCAAATCAGCCTTGCCGCGTGTTACATGCGACATCTTTCTTTGACTGTTCGTGAAAAAATTGAAGATGCCGTTTCTGGATGTTGGTTCTGTTCCCAAGCTCCTAATTGACAAAGAGAACGGAATCCCAAACTCCGATGATGGGAATGGCTCCAAGAGACTAATCGAGTGGACGTAGAATTTAACAGCGCATTGAATAATGAAGTTACTAAACAAACAGAAAGAAAACGATATGAGTTATAAATGTATTTGTGTTCCATTTCTTGTGTTAGCATGTACCTTAAAGTATCATGTATTAGTAAGAAGTAATTAAAATTAGGCTTTTTAAGTCTGTTGGATGAAGTGTATTAAGATACTCAATAATTTTAACTTGGACTACAAATTTTGTCAAAATGTACATTGTACTTGGAGCCTTCCACCCCTTCCCATGAATATAAAATATGAATTCTAAGCATGAAGTGTTGTATTACAAAGATGCTGTCGTTAATGGACAAGTATAATGTTTCAGATTTGGGGCAACGACTTCCAGCTGGTAAGGGAGCTGGTTTACTTTGTACCTCTCCTAAGCCTGTGTTTTGTCAGTAATAGGGGAGACCTGCTGGTTGGGAAAGAGAACGTCATCATGTAAGTAAAATGTTGGATTCATTTATTTGCGTAATATTTAATGGATTTCTTTGAGTTTTCAAAAAAAAAAGTATTAAAGATAATGGTAGCGATGGCGTCTTTTCATATGCAGTTTCTAGCTAAGTGTTCACAGTGGACAATAAATAATAAATCACAAAATTTTGTTTTTTGTTTTTGTTTGTTTGTTTTTAACTTTCAAGACACCGGTATGCGCAATAATTGTGCAAGCTTAACTGCATTCGTAAAGTCACTAAATCATTCCACTATATATTTAATACTCAGTGTTATCTGCGGATCATGTATTGGTTAAGCTCGGTATTTTTTTTCAGACTCTGTCAGGTCGAAAAATATCTTCCAAGGCATAGACTGGACGATTTGCTTACAAGAAATTTCGAAGTAATACATTTTTTCCCTATTCACAGAAGCGTGTGTGCGTGTGTTAAATTATACAAAAGAACACTTTTGTTTTGTAGAGCGTATTGACTGTGTTTCATAGTAAAGCTCATCTCTATGCGCTATATAGTAACGTAGATTGTGCGCGGTATGTGTCCCTGCACATGGCAGAGGCTGATGTAGGTATCGGAATGTCGTTACAACACAGCACCACTACGAGGACACCGTTAGGACACATCGAACAGAGACTGTGATTCTTGAATCCGGGCCGTTTGCACGAAAACTGTTCCAACAAAAACGTCGCGCCTGTACATGGACATGTTTGTGGTTGTTGTTGTTGTTTTTTTTGTTTTTTTTTTAAACCTTTTGTTAGATCTTTGGGTGGGCTAAGTGAGGTGTAAGGGGCAGCATTTTTCTCGGGGCTAGTTTTTTTGGTGACTGTTGTGCCTATCTTCTCTCTCGCTGCGTTTTGTTCTCCGATGCTTTATGGAGTCAGGTACTCATCCCCTACAGCTGTGTCAACTAGGGGAAAGTTCCTTGTGCTCATAGAGTATCGAACTGTCGTGCCTTCGGGTTAAGGGCGCCAGTGCTTTAACCTCTCGGTTATGGGCTTCTCAGGAGGATTAGCTTGCCGGCTTGAATAATCTTGTTCTGCTGTTCTGTGTTCTCTTAGGATGAACACAAGGAGCCGCCACTAAAGTTTAAAGAAGGAGTTTCATCGTGGTATGTATCCCTGCACTCCGTGTAAGCTGACATTTCACTAACTTTTGGTACAGTCCTCAGTTCAAAAACTGTTTTTTTAAATCACGCTCTATCTTCTCTCTAACTTTGCTAGTTTTTGTTCCTTTATCATTTTTTTCATTCTAAACAGCATGAAAATTTCATTTATCCTATCCTCATGTGGCTACAGTTCGACCCATAGACTATGTGGTTATCGGTCGATTCAACCGTTTGCTGATTCGGCTATCCCACGAGTCGATTCGACCATTACTAGACGTCAGTTGTAGTACATCCGTCATTTATTCGACTACGAAAATAAATAAACTTTGACATAGTCCTCTTTATCGTGTTTTACTCTTTAGAAATTAACAAGTGATATCTGTGTGAAGCTTTAGTTATTTATTAATTTTTTTAAATTTTAATGTTCTTGTCATTATTGGCTAATAAGCACACAGCTCTCTCACTGGTCGTTCCGTGCACAACTTGCTTGAATTGGTAAATGGTCCAATTAACAAGACCCCCGGCCGGGTTTGTCTACAACATAGTTTATATCGCTTGACCAATGTTTTCTATGATCGGCACAGTTAGAATGTATTTTACAGCATACCGAAACGCTTTGTAAACGTGAGATTATCAGTCGTCCGACTATCCTTGTCCCAGCCAATTGCTGGCGCTGTAGGAATCGTCCCGCAACCACTCACATGAGCTCGTTCTCTCTTTCTCTCCTTTCACAGGATCAATCCAGCCGTCATGCCAAAAAGCGCCATTCCGCACTGCTTGCGAAACCAGAGTCGGGCTGCCAAAGTGCCAGTGACATCGGAGAGATGGTGCATGAGCTGGGACACGCCGCGAGGCAAGCGGGAGTTCCTGAACATGCCGGTAACCGTGTACCGCAGCCAGCGCCCCGTGTCCAGCACCGCGCACAAACAGCGGCGCAACATCAGCGTGGTGCTGCCCACTAGGCCATCTGAGGACGCCTTTCACGAGACAAAGATGGTGAAGGCAGTGCACGAATCCATGTCGTACACTATCTTTCATGCGCGAAAGTTTACTATGCCTAAAGTCGTGGTCAAAGCCCATCCTGACGACAGCCTAGAAGGACTGATAAACGGCCGGAAGCAATCAGGGCGATCATTGGCGTCGCAGAGGGCAGAGAGCCGACTCTGGTTGAGTTTGGAGACGAAGCCTAACGAAAAAAGGAGCTCTGTTAAGGGTTTTACCAATATTATGAAGGACATCAAGCGTTTCATAAAAGAAGAGAAGAAGGACAGAAAAGTGAGAAAATCTATAGAGGCAAAGATCGAAACAGCAAGGGTGGCCGCGAAAAACCTTTGGGACAGGAAAGCACGTCGTAGTGCAGAAATGCCATTGGACAAACACAAGCACATGGACTCGAAAGCACTCGAACAACCTTGGAAACTTCACGAACGTGATGATACTAATATTGACACAGTACAAGAGGTATGTGTTTCCTACTCTGTGTGTGTGTGTGAGAGAGAGAGGGAGAGAGCGTGTGTAAAAGGGAGTGATGGAGGTGTGCATGGATAGACGTTTGGAAAGGTGTGGGGAAGTATGAAGTTTATTCGTTTTATTCAGTAATGGGTCAACAGCTCTAATGGCCTTAATTCATTCAAATCTTGGACTTCGAGCTACACAGCTTTTCTGCAATGCCATGAGCAGACCCTTTTGACCAGAAATTGTAATAGAGGTAAGATTATCCCAGGGTTAGTTATGGATCAGAAACAGACGTAGACATACAAGATCTTGGTTATCGAGAGGTTCCCCACTCACATCCAGTCCCACTAATGATCTACAGCTCTGACTACAAAGGGGTTGCTAGGGCTTTAAGGTACTGAGCAAAAGTAAAATAAACCTTTGATGCGCTGCTGCTTCCGTTACAAAGCAGAGACACCGCCTGTACGCATGTTTCTTCACCTTTCATTGCGGTGTCGTGCAGGCCAACCCACAGGCTGCTATGCTGGACTCTCAAAACCTCGTACCAACCCACTACAACATTCTCCGCGATGACAAGAACCCATTGCAGCTGCTGAAAGTCTTTATGGAAAGGGGAAAGCAAAGTCATTTGGAGGAATCCAGCGACTCCTCCAGTTCCTCCGACGAGGCCGAAATAGTGAGGGAGGCAGAGGATGAAAGTGGATTATTCGTTTCTTCGTCTTCGTTACCGACCAGTGAGAAACAAATTAGAGTAAAATAATAGTAACACCAGCTGTGCATGTGTGTATTGCCCTTAATCATTTGGACATTTAAAATTTTATGAACGCTTTCTGTTAGTAGTAACCTTCTGTCCACATTAAGTAGTTTTAGAGACAACAAAATGTAATTCTGAAAAGTTCATACAAACCGTACATAAATGGACTACTGGCAGACGAATCTTCCACGTTAACTTCTGGAACAATACTTGAGCGAAGGAGTCAACACGAAGACAATTCGAGAAAATCCCAAGCTTGATAGTCTGTTGGAAGTCGTCAACGTTTGTTGAAAATAGATAAGCAATTAAGCAACAGCGAATGGTAAATATATTGCAGAGGTCAAGAATGTTTGGTGCGATGCAATCCCGCAATAACTTTACTGTGGTTGCGGATGTTTGTCAGAGATTTGACAGTTTATCACTCCGCGTGACTAGCAGACTGCCAGCAGTACAAGTCATGCACAGTCTTTGGTTTTACTGATCTTAAGCGCTTTGTATTTTATTATTTTTAAGGGATGTTTAAAAGCTATTTCACTATTGTCACATCTTTCTGCTTTTTCCTTCGGTGTGTAGGAAGGAGGGCCGCACGCAGTGGATTTACTTTCCGAGGTCTCCAGACGTTAAGAGAATTCCTGAAACAGCATGGCGTCGTTGTCTCCTTGAAAATAGCCAACATCTTCCGCGAGCTTCTTTTCAGTAGACAGCCAATAGACAGGTCAGAGCAGATAAAGTTCGTTTCGAGCATCTGAGTATCACTGTGGCGTCGCCACCTACCGGGTTCCGGCAAAATGTCGCAAAAAACCCTCAAGCCAGGTCTTAAAGGGCAACACGAGTGCAACATTTATGATCAGATTACGTTAATTTTTAAAATAATAAGATCTCCTCGTTTTACAGAAATTCAGAGATTTGCCTGTTTAATTGACTGGAAAAAATAGCTTTTGAAATGTTTTAAAGGCCGAAGTCGAAATGGGCGTGTTTTCAAATGGTTTCGCCCGTGCGAGGGAAGATAGGAGTACATGCGGTGCTGACTATTGGCTGGTACACCACCACGTGTACTCCTACCTTCCCTCGCACGGGCGATACCACTGTCTTTCCTCCGGACACAAAACTTCGGCCTTTAAGCAAATTCTTGAATATGGTGTGGGGACGAAGTTCGCAGGGCACGTTTGAACACAGGAGAGATCTGTATATACATACAATGTTACTCCACTTGCTTTTATAACCAGTATCTTTAGGAAATGACAATGAATACAAACTAACTTCATCTGGGCGTAGAAGAAAACATTCAGCAACAGCACATCCTGTCCCATTCTATTTTCTTTTACCGAGGATGGCATCTTTCCTCTTCGAATTCAGTTCATGCAGATGATGCTATTTTTAGAAATACTTCCCTTTTTTCACTTTCTGTTTTAGTGACAATTCCAGGTGTGAGTAAGAGAAATACATTAATATAATATTTCTCGTGCCTTTTCGTCATAGAATACCACAGGAATATGTTTTATGATACATTATGCGGTATTTCCAGAGATTTTTTCACTGAGTGCTCGTGTTGACCTTTAAGCTGTATATCATACTGAATCCTGTTTCAATAGGATCAGCGATCAATGTCGATCCTATAGTTTCTTGATTGACTAGAAATGAATAGGCGCCTGAAACTCTGGTTCGATTATGATCTTGTGCTATGTTCAGGTTAATAAACAAAAATGGTATATAGGTTACGGCAATGTAATATGGTACTGTAGTTTCTGGTCGTCGATCATTACAGCATTGTGTTCAAAGAGGCGAAGGAAGTTAAAATAGGGTAGGAGCTAACAGTAGCGACAACCTTTCCACGACTTTCAGTTAATGGTTTAAATATCTCAAACTTGCTAAACTACTCGTGCGTATACATTTGGGACCGCTTGCATGTTGACTGTGCAAGTAGAACCGCTCAACAAAACGCGGGCTTTGGAAAAATAAAAACCCAAACCTTGATCTCCAAAGAACTGGGTTGAGAAATGGACAGATGGCCATTCTTAATCAAGACATGGCTTAACGGCGGGAACAGCAAGTCTGTAGGTAATCATATACCTTACACTATCATCTAATCACGTTTCTGGTTCTGTTTCACATATTTGTTTATCTATATTGACACGAAAGCTCAGCCAATTAACCAGCGGACAATAGGTTTTCACATCACGTGGCGGAAGCATTTCCATGTGAACCTAGTTGGCGATCTGTAGTCGAACCGGGTGGAGGTGTGTACATCATTGTACTTAGAATGGGATCGACGCTAGTTGCCGATCCTTCTGAACCAGGTTCACATTTGTAAGAATCTGTTAGTTAAGAGACAACTGAGATGAAAAGGCAATGGAAATTACAAGGGGGGCTTAATGCTAACATCGTAAATCGTTTGCGCTAAAAATTTGGGGTTGACAAACAACTGTTTATGCGTCTAAAATACAACTGTCGGGCGGCGCTAGTGTAGTCTTTGAAACCATCCAGCCAAAAACTGTCAATGTCCTTAGAAGGGATCGTCAGAATTCTGGTATCCTAGACTTAGAGATGGTGTAAAATTTCGAACCAGAGCACAGTGATAACAAGTTGAGTGAGTTTGAGAATTCTGATATGACAAAGGATAGGTTACAAACAATAACATTGAATTTCGATGTATATACTGCATCTGTCGGACAAAAAAAATCGTTGTCAAAGAAGTTGTCGAGCCAGCGATTTCTGATTTAAGAAATGTTTGCAGATTTGGCACTGTCTGAGTTTTTCTCTTTTTGAGTTCACATGACAATATTCTTCTTTCAGTCTCCATTTATTATTTGTTATCTGTGTCTTACAGCTCTGTTTTTACAAGCGGATCCTTGAAAATGACTACCTCGGAGAAACAACCTCTAAGTAATATATGGAAACCTTTCTTTGCCTGTCGGTCAATTAGCCTTTTGTTGTCTCCCCCCCCCCACACACACACACCTTTTTTTCCTTTTGCTTCCTTTCCTCTTTCCTGCCTCTTATTCTTCGTCTTATTCTTTTTTCCATTTTCAATTGTTTTCATTGATTTGAAGTAAAGAAACAAATCCTAACAAAAACTCCGTTCCCCTTAATCCCAACTGAGACCATGATTTGACTATCGGAAGACAAAACCAGATTTCTCTGGCTGTCTAAAAATTTCCTCCTAAAACTAGTGTATTTTGTATTTAAGGTGGCGACAGTGAATACAAGATAGACGAATCCCCGTATGTCGATGAAGAGGGGTTGAATAGATACAGACGCAAGATGAAAGCTGTGGAACTGCCCAACTCTGTGTTCAAGAAAGAGGTTCATCTACCTCCAAGTCCGCCTCCAACCGTCGAGGACTGCTTGAATGAAAAAGCGGTAAGTTGTGTAGGCCTGATAATCCAATTCTCTCGTGTGCCTGCTTGCATGAGTGGAGACGTGCATGAGAGAGAAGGGAATAAGCGTTTGTCTAAGTCGTCATAGCAATGATTTGGTTCTGGTTTAGGCTGCTATAGTCGATGCACTGGAGGAAGCCGAGACACCGAGACCACAAGCACAACAGAAGGTAAGAACCGTCATAGTAGTGTGACCTGCGCTGTCTTGATATCTTTTAGGGTAATGTGCACGGTCCAGAAATGTGTCGGTGAAAATCTACTGGGGTGGAGAGAGAACGAAGTTGTATGATCGCGTGCTGAAGCTGTATGCACTGATTTCTTTGATGCATCATTGCCTCAGTAGGCACGGATAGACATTTTATTGAAACATCTTTAGCACGGTAGACAGAAAAATGTTATTGAAACTTTATTGAATCTTTAACTCGGTAGGTATTCACACAAAATCACTGAAACATCCTTACTATGCTAGATTTTAATGAAATAACCCCATCACGATAAACACAAAAATTTCTGTCAAACATCGTCACCTTAGATACGACCAGAAATTGTCACTGCATTATGTGGGGGCGTGGGTGTGAGATTGACGAAATCCTTAAGAATATCTCTCGAAGTGTGTTAACTCTAGACAGTGAATTCAGAGCGCTGAACGACAAGAGAAATATTTTCTTATCAAAAACTTTTGTTTATGAGTGCGAAGAAGAACAGGAAGAAGAGGAAGCAGAGGAAGGAGAGGAAGGAGTGGAAGGAGAGGACACGAAGGTACCACTTCCGACGAAAAAGAAGGGTGCCAAAAAGAGACACGGAAAAAAAGGAAAAAGAAAAAAAGGTCAGAGTAATTTCTAGTCTTTTATTTATTTTGTATTAATTTCTTTGTGTATGTGCCTACGGAGGTACACATACTGTATTTTGTGTAAATTGATGAATGGCTACTTTGATGGATGTAGGCGACAGGTATAGGCTTGTTAACTCAAAAGGGAGCTCTCTGTGTTAATTATTGTATATGAATGGTATTCATCGGATGTAAATTCTTAGCATTGTATTGCCTGATTTGTTCTTTCTTCACCTGTCCGCTGAGAACTCCATATGTATTGCGTCAGGACCCGTCAAGCCTTCGACATTTCACTTCATTTAGCCAATGTCATAGTTGGCAGAGATATCTCACACTTCGACCCCCAAATCCCCACCCCTAACCACTACTCTCCACCCCACTCCGCAAAAAGACCTTAAGGTCTTTATTTATTGTTTGCCGGTGTAGTCAGCTATATTTAGGTCTGCCCTTTCAGCTCTTGCTTGGATCGTGTATACTTTAATTGTGCTACATTTTTTTCACTCGCTCAACAATCTTTGTTTTTTCAGGAAAGAAAGAAAAAAAGGAGCTCGAAATGACAGAGTGGCGTGTGAGTATTCAGCACTCCTTTTATGACTAACATGCCATGCTTTAGCAAGTCGAATAGTTTCTTCCGGAAGAACATCATGCTTGAAGCTCTCCACGACCATCACACTTCCATTTCCATTGGTGGAAGACATGCACTTCGCAGACGACATAGATTTGTTAGCAGGCACTAACAGAGAACTGCAAGACCTCACTGACAGACTGACAGACAGTTTTTTTAAAATATATATACATAACTTAAAATACAAAAGTGTGAGAGACACTCTTGGGAATTGGAAGATTCCGTGGCCTCTCACACTTTCACTATCGTTATATGTATTAAAGTAAATTGCGAGACCTAAGGAAAAAAATCTTTAACTCAGTTTAGTGCATTTCAAATTAAATTGTGGTTTAAAAAATGCGTTTTACTTTCTTTAGTTCATCGAATTCGATTAGAAGAAATGACTTCAGTTTTCAGGACATTATATAGGACATCTTAAGCCAATGTTCGTTTTTCAAATATTTTAGAATCAGCATCTGAATTTGAACTTGAAAGATGACTGACTTTCTCAAGGTGCATGACACTATACATTTGCACAAGTTCGCGTGAGATTATGTAAGTTACCATGACATGCACGATGATATATGTTGAGGATTTTTCTGTAACTTGTACACATTTTTTTTTATCAGAGACAAAAACTGCCGGTATTCTCCACAAAACTAGTATTGCCGCTAGTAAATACTGTACCTCCTTTGAATGAAACCAACAACGCAACAAAGGAATGTGTCCCTGTGCCGAAGCCCGCCAAACGTTCAAGTGTTTGTGATTTTTCTGAGAGGAAAGTCTTGCCTGTGGTGAAAGTAGCATCCTGTAACAAACAAATAAAGCAAACGTTAACAATGGAGCTGCCAGCTGATGGGTTAGCATCACTCTTAAGTAAGGAAACTGCTCCGACTTCGTTTACAAGGACCTCAGTGCATCCTTTTGCTTTGAATCATGAGGATGTGGAGTCGGGTATCATGATGAGCAGTTTGCCATTCGACCAATCAAACAATGCCAGCTCTTCAGACGATGAACGGGAAATCTGCTGTATTCATCTGTCAATGAAACCGGCAGAAACGACAACACCAGTAACATACACTGCCTACCCTCTGTCAGAAGGGTTAACTAAGGACCATCAGTCGAGACCCAACAACGCCTGTTCTCAAACCGACAAGGCCGAAGAGGAAGTAGATCAACTGACGTTTCTAGCCAAGATGTCCAGCACAATTATCGAAACATTTGCGCAGCAGACCCGTCTTCTGGAACAGCTGCGGAGGGAGAAATGGTATCCACGACAGGTGAACAGCAGTAATCCAGTGACCACGTTCAGCGCCCTCCTTGGGCTGCTGGTACACGGTACGAATCCTGACGTCATTGCCCAGGTGTGTGGCTACCTTTTGAACCTGAAGAGGTAGGTTGACTGAGTAACCCTTCTTCATATCTGCTTCTTTTTTTAAGGCTCGTGTTGTAGCATGAATTCGTAGGTGATTAGGATTTTTCATCCAGCTTTCTCATTCATTTTCGTTTACTCTCTCATAGCGATGGATTACGTGTGTGTGTGTGCACGTATTTATCCGTATGTATGTGCGCTGGGGTGTACGTTACTGTAGGTAGTGGGTGACATCCACAGCTTGTGAGTACGCTAGGTAGTCGCCAGCTGCCTGTTCCTGCTCTGGGTAGGAATCTACTTTTACTAGGAGGATACGAACAGATAAATAAAGCTGATAGAATAACACTGAAACGACTAGGAGATTAGATAATAAACTAAATGTAGAATTCACGGTGTATGAAAGAATAAGATTAAAATTATATCTAGAATATATGTCATGGATGAGAAAGTCAACGGATGTGTCGGAAAAACAAGGCAAGCAGTCAGTCCTTAAAAGAAAGAGAAAACACAATATGCAGCCCAACAAACAAAAACATATATGCATTTTTGTGTCCGATATAGGAAAATAATCAGTGGGGAACAAAGCATCTCGTCTGTTAGGCACAGCCTCGTTTCCAACAAAATTCTCAAAGAGCTTAACCTTAATTTTAAATGCCACACTTTATCTTTTATAAAGTTTCAAGTACCAGCAAACGCCGATGCTATGACTGTGGTAAAGAAACATGAAGTAGTGTCCTCGGGGTCTTGCCATTGCTTTGTAACTTAACTTAGCCTTGAGTTTCTCGGTTTACCTAGGAAAAACGTCCTTCTGTCGCTTCATAACTACGGTCCCAGTCGCCCATATGCCTTTTAAACTGTCATCATGCGAATTGTCACACATGTCCTGAGACTGCCATTATTCGCTCGCGATTGTCACTATTCCCTGGTGACCATGTCACCCATGCCCTTGCGATTGTGTTTCCAGACATTTCTTCATTCCAAAGTCGTTTCGGATGAAGAGCGCCGCGCTGTTGCTGGGTGTCCTCAAGTCCAGTGACGACGTGCAGCTGCAGCGAGTTTGTTTGTACAGCTTTCCGCAGCTGACCCACCCGACACGTAACATGCTGCTGGTGGTCGTTCCAGCCCTCGTTAAGTATGATGTAAGTCCTCGGTTTTCTTATCTAACAGAACAGAGTTAAACGTAATATAACAAACTGACGGGTAAAGGCGGAGGTTTTTAATATTTCTGGAATCCTTTAGAGATTCTGGGTGGACAGATTAAGACAAAGACAGAGTGTTTCCCTGTTATTCCCATATTTGAACTATTTTCTTCTTACAATTATGCAAATGTTTCCCTCTGGTTAACGCGAACGTCCTTAGTCATATATCTTTCAGCTAAAACATGTGTTGCAGAAGAAAACAAAAATCTATGTAGCCGAAGCATGTAAACAGAACTGGTCAACTTAGGTGCCATGCACTCAAGTGACCTTATGAGGAACATCAAACTCAGTCAAATCTTGGCAATGGCCACCAGTAAGAGCGTTCATTCATGTTTATTTCTATTAATTATAATTTACAGCAAGACATTTCACTGGAGACAGCTGTGGACCCACTTAGGGGTTTGAGCGTCCGAGTCACAAGTACTGTGGCTGAACAAGGTCAAGTGGACACTGGAGACAGTCAACACTCTCAGGTCTCTTGTAACTATGTCTCTCTGCTTGCTTCTGTTGTTTATATTCTTCATCATCGTTTTTTTTTTCTCGTTCTTTTTGTCGAAGAAGTAGTCTTCTGAAAGTCACTTTTTTTTAAGGTCAGCAATGAAGCGGCTGTGGAATCTCCTCATGGTCGGACAGAAGAGACAGACAGAAAATCTTCAGACGAGGAGCTCATTGGTAAGCAGCATTCGTCTTTATATCCGGCAGAAACATAAAAAAAAAACAATTTGCTTCAGGCATTTCCTTGCATGATCGAGTTCTCGTTTGGTTTCGTTTCAGGTCTGCAGTACGAAACCCCTTTGTTTATCACAGGATATTCAAAGACTAGCCACAAGCCTCCTGGTCCAAAAGATACTTCTGCTGCTAGGACACCTTTGCACCATCGGCATCAAGATGCTTCTTCTGCTCCGCCTTCGCACCATTCGCAGACAAGTTTTACTCATGGCACACAAGACCGAGTGTTGTCAGACGGAGGAAACCTTGACGGACGACGTGTTGCAGTGAACCCACTAGTTGTCACGAAGAATGTGAACATTCCCAGCTTTCCTTCTTTTGCGGTCTTTGGCTCGTCTTTTAAAATAAGAAGGTACCTTCACATAACAAGAAATTCTTCTTACTTCATAATCAAATCTCATAATATCCCAAGAAAGTTGCCTTTCGTACCGGGCGAGTCTTCTCACATCACGAGCGGATGTTCCCAGGAAGCACGTGTGTCTTCTTTCATAATAAGGAAGTCCGCCCGTCTGAGAGGTAAGTCTTCTGATGTCGCAGTGAAGTCTGTTGAGGTAACGGGGACGTTTGTGTCGTAATGATGGGCGCTTTAGTTACTGTGCCACCAAGCGCACCATACTTCCTAGGTCGTGTCCTCCACCCCGTTGTCCGCTGTTTGCAGAAACACGACTCTACCCGTCTACCCGTAGCTACAACCATGGCAAACTACGCCGACGCTGCCAGTTTCCTTTGAAGTTGTTCAGCACTGAGGTTCCAGATATTGGAAATAGCAACGACTTGACTGATGAACGTGTCATTTATGTCTGGGACTCGCTTCCGCCATCTGAAGATGTTGCAGGTCAGTACTAGCGTCCTTTGCTCTCTTTCTCTCGATAGATGGCGTGTGTGTGCAGTGTACATGCTTTCGTGCGGGCTATACAGCTCCTTGCTTAGTGGCTGGATAGGGCCAGTTTGATTTCCATCACACAGAATTGAATATTTTATTGCTTAGGCCATCGGCCCGTATCACTTGTAATTTTTACAAAGCGCACAAAAATAGACATATTTTATTCGTAAACTTACAGATATTTACAGAGCATTGTTTCGCGTTTCTAATGTTTTAAGATGTAGAGCACAGATAATAATAATGTTGCATGTTATCGTCCTGCTACTGCTGCTGAGTAGCAACATTTACATTAGATGGATTTCTATAAAATTTGAAGCGTATATATTTCTCTCGAAGAACAGTGTACCGGGGACACATAAACATGAAATAAAGTTCTGTTTCAACTATATCTGTGCGAAATGGAAGGTTGAAATCAGAAGATAGCGTATTGACAGAGAGAGAGATAAAGGAAGCCGGAGAATACCACTGATGATCAGCAGTGTAAACAGCTAGGTGTCACATCGCTAGATATGTCGGAGCAGAGATTCGACACCCAATTTTCACTGTCGTGGCGACAGGCGCTTTAGTCACTATGCCACCAAGCGCACCATACTTCCCAGGTCGTCTCCTCCACCCCTTGTCCGTTGTCCACTGTTTGCAGAACAACTCCGCCCGTCTACCTGTGACCACGAGCATGGCGAACAATGCCCATGCTGCCAGTTTCCCTTGAAGGTGACCGTTTCTAAGGTGCCCAGCACTGAGGTTCCAGATCTTGGAGAAAGCAACAGCCTGACTGACAAAGGTGAGATTAATGTCTGGGACTCGCTTCCGCAATGTCAGGGTGTTGCAGGTCAGTACTAGCGTTCTTTTCTCTCTTCCTCTCGACAGATAAATAGATGGCGTATGTGTACAGTGTACATGTGTTCTTGCCGGCTATACAGCTCCTTGCCTAGTGGCTGGATAAGGTATAGCCAGTTCGATTACCATCGTAGTTCCTGTCTTTTTTCGTCTACCACTTACAGTGCCGTATGTTGAATGGGTACCTGATCGGAGATAAGAGCAGTCTTTAAAGCATTACTCCCCAGCGACCGAAAATTTACAGACTTTTGTAAAAGCTACGCAAAGACGTAGTACATTGTACATACCCGGTGAGGATACGAACACAGAAACTTTCTTTATCTCTACAGTATACCATCAGCGCTGCATGTCTACTTTTCAGCCGCAAGCGACGTTCCTAACAAGCCCTTGGAAAATGGCGGCGCGAGTAAGAGAGCTCGTGAGGAACATATAAAACCGAGAGTTACATCACAGCGTGCCAAAGGAGACAACTTTAGCCTGCTCCAACCTCTTCCCCATGGCCTTTTGGTTTTTAACCCGTAGGTGAAACTGCGCCCTTCTCTTCCTTCTCTGTCTCTACCTCCGTGCCCTAACCTGCTCTTTATTGTGTACTAGATTGCTTTTTATTGCACGGTTCTTTATCGGTGCCCCTGATTGTTATGCATCGTGCACTAGACTGCTGTTTATTGTTGCCCATGGTTGTTATGTATCACGTAGTCCCATTACTGATAAAAGTGTGTGGTCCGCTTTGATGTAGGCTACAATGCGAACTTAATACACAGTCGACTCAGGCACGTGATCCAGCCAAATCCCTGCAGCTGATCGGCCAGACATGGAATAAGATATAGTCTCTACATTTTTCCATAGAGTTCTGTTCAAAAAACAAAATATACATTTATCTAAAAATAATTCTGTGCTTAGTAGCTTCTCTTCTTAGCGCCTTTGGCAATGAGCGAGTAGGGCTAGTCTGCGGTCCACCCGTCAACATCCGTACCTACCAGATTGCAATTCCTTTTGCAGGACAATGGAGAAAAGCTGTCCCGGTCGACTGAACAAAGGCTGTGTCTCGGTGCCAACAAGACAGCCCTTTCAACGCTTGCCAACTTTCACTAATGCCCTAAAAATTCCAGATGCTGTGTCAGTGTCAAAGGGCCCTCACGTTTTGTCAAGGCATATACTTGGCCCTGAGCACCCGGTGTCGATGGCCACTCCCCAGACAGTTGGTGTATGTTGCTTTGTCCCACAGGATATGTCTGTCTGCGTACATGTGTGTGTGTGAGAGAGAGAAAGAGAAAGAGGATATGTGCGTGTGAACCGAGGTCCCCATTATTATTCTGTGGACGGGTGGTAACCACCTGGTCGTGACGATACATTTTCTGGTATCCTAAAACTTAAGTTGGTGCTCCTGTCTTTCAGTTGTCGCCAGCTAAAGTCAGCCAGAGGAGGGTGCTGCTGCAAGGAAAAACGGAAACCCGCCCGCTGGGAGTGGTTCGTAACAGGAAAAATCACACGAGCTTAACCAGATTACCTAATCCGCTTGAGACGAGCTTAACTAGATTACCCCAGCCACAGGACATGAGCTTAACCAGATTACCCCAGCCACAGGACATGAGATTAACCAGATTACCCCAGCCACAGGACATGAGATTAACCAGATTACTCCAGCCACAGGACATGAGATTAACCAGATTACTCCATACACATAATATGAGCTTAACCAGATTACTCCAGCCACAGGACATGAGCTTAACCAGATTACCTAAGCCGCATAAGACGAGCTTAACAACATTACCCAACCCACAGAACATGGATTTGACCTGGTTACGTAAAATGCAGCATCCAGGTTGGATCAGGTCAACCAAACGGCGACTTAGGGGCTTAAACAAAGTTCATAGCATGGTACCCACATGGTACCTTATGCCTTCTGTACCTTAGCATGGTACCTTATGCCCGTTCTGCCTTAGTTCAGACGACCGTGACTGTTGCAGAACGGACCTCTTCCCGAGGATGACGACGACTCTGAAAACAACACATCAGCAAGACAAAAGCAGACGACACACCTCGCTGGGTAAGGGGGGATTTGGGGGTGTGTGGCAGGTAGAGAGAAGAGGGTATAGTCACGTGAGAATTGCTGAGCGTATCCACGCTACCAAAACTGCCCAACTGCTTGTCCACGGCATGAACTGTTGACTGTTTGAGCTTACTAACTGGATGGTGCACAGTGTGAGATGATCGTGGGCGGTGTCAGATGATCGTGACGAGGGCAGACTTGGGATGGATCCGAGAGGAGGACGAGAGTGCTGCTTTAGCTGACTGACAGTGACTTAGCCGTTTTACAATTAGAACATGTGAACTTTCTTTACAAAAATCGCAAATAGCGTTTGATATTATTTTTCTGCATATATCTTTGCAAACATTTATGAACATGAACATTCTTGTACACACATACACATATATGTGTGTGAGATTACGTATATAGTTATATTAAATCGCCTGACGGATTGAAATTGCATCTAGATTTTGTTTGTGTGCAAGTTTTGTTTTTGTTTTTGTGTTTTGTTTGTGTTTGTATTACATGGTATGTGTACAAACAAACGTAAATTGCATCTTTGTATATAGAGAATATTATCTGCTCATTGAAAAATTAGAACTATACGTAACGATCTGCACATTTAAAAAAATTAAAACTATACAAGCCTCGTATAGAATGATAGAATGGCAATAATTTTTGTTCGGATTTCGTCCCCAGTCCAAACACACACACACAAACCAACAAACAAACAGGAGAGAGTGCTTCGTGTTGAGAGTCTCACAAGCAGCATGTCAGCTGCTGTCTCTGAAGACATGAATAAACAGAAAATTCGCAACCCCACGCGTCATTTGACGATCCCAAGGGGGAAAAAAAAGACCAAGCCACCCGAATCTGAGGTCTACAACGAGAGGGCCAACGCCTAGTAGAGGCGATCCTGTAGTCCTCGCACTTTGCGTCAACATTGTTGTCGGAGCAGTGCAGCTAGTTCTAGTCGATGACCTGGAGCATCAAGATGGTCTTTGACGCAGCGGAATGCAGGAAAGAACAGAAGCGGCAAAGAGAGAAAGAACTACAAACTCTGACACTAAGAGCTTTTAGCTTCCCGGTAACACTTCACCGCGTCCAGAATCACTTGAAGAAATGCAACTCATATTTTGCAAAAGCGAAAGGCAAGGGATAAAGATAACAGTCAAAACCGAACATCATGAACATACCTCTTATTCCTAAGCGAGTCACAGTGAATATGTGTATATACATCTATACCAGTTCAAAGGTATATATGAAAATATTTATTTCAAAACCTTTCATCGCTGAAACTAAGATACCCAAACTAACCAAATCTTATCAATCGTTAACCCTCTATAAAGAAAAATAATATGTATCGTATGTAAATTGTTCATTACTCAAAGTAAAAAGTCTCCTTTGAAATAATATATGAACTCCTTACTTTTGTACATATAATCTAATTTCCGTCTTTTGTTAATTCTATTACCTTCGTAAATATTGTCGTTCTTCTCACAGGCCGCACGAAAGAAGAATATCCGCGGTAATGGCTTCGTGCTGTGGTTAGTTTATTTACACGTTGATATGGCAACAGGTTATAAATGTCATTCTTAATCTTAGTTTCCATTTTACTGTACATTTGTATTAGTTTCACCAACACTCCGTTTCTTCAACCTTTCTTAAAAAATAAAAAAAAACAACCAAAAACAACTTGTTATGGCAGCCATCTCCGAGTCGGCGGTTTACGTGTGAAAGGACGATAACAGCGGATCCTTTGTTCATTAGAATTATAGAGTTACTTCCCTTACACCGCTTCTCGTCCAAGGGCATTTCTAACCGTCATGCAAAAAAATATGGCAAACAGTCGAGCGCTTTGTGATAAAGAAGATCGTTAAGAAACGTTTAAATGTGTGTGCAAACTTTTCGTTGTCTCTCTCTATTTTTTTAATGACTTCAACTCTCAATTTATCGACCTCCCTAACCGCTGACTGAACAAGTTGATAATGTCTCTCGTATGGTGTTCCGTAAAAGTCGACCATATGCCAAACTCCTCTTCTGTGAATTACCTGCTAATTCGAGCCGTGTATTGATTGAAGACCGCTTGTGCTACCGATATTTTCACGGTATACTCTCCAGTCCACCTGTATGAGCTACTGACGCCCTCCCACACGACCGATCTCTTCGATCTGCTAATGCTGACCTCTTGGTAACCCACCCATCGGACGAGAGATATTCTGTACACTCTCCTTCTCCCATCGGCACCTATCCCTTCGAACCGTTACGACACCCAACCTTTCAAGTCTGGTCTCGAAACCAGGAAATACCTTTCATATTCCACCGAACTATTGCTTCCACGTTTGCCGCTATGTCGTGCTTGTGCTGTTGTTTTTCTTCATTGCACGGCTAAAATTCGGTTTTGTAAAGTTTCGCTTTTGTACCAGTTCCGTTAGAATAAATATGTACTATAGTAGGCTATGCTTTTTCCTGAAACCAGCTTGTATGTAAGAGATGGAAAGAGAAAGAGTCCCATACTTGTTTGCCTTATAATTAACTCTCCACACTTTTCTTGATAACTTTGCTATTTTTGTGTGCAACTATAACACTAGCTTCAAGCCTTTTTCGTGGAAGCCTGGATCACTGCTCTACAAATAAGACAAACAGACAAAACAACAGATTATGATTTAAGCTTTGTTCTGGCCACCGCCCATAAATCTTGGTGTTTCCACTTGTCGCAAATCCTAATTTCCGAGTTCTCAACGCTTCAAACGCACTGCATACTCGCAGCTGAAGAAAGGGGACACGCAGCTGGGCGAGGTACAGCTGCATCAAGTCATCCACAGACTTCTCAGAAATGTCCAGCTATTCAGGGTGAACACATATGTAGCTGTCTTCGTGTTGTGTAAAAGAATGTGTAAATGACAGTTTGAGTGATTGAGATGACATGCGCACACAAGTGTTTGACATTCGCACCACTTTTAGAATGGGTATGAAAAACTATTCCATTCGCCTCGCAGTAGTTTCTCGCTCTGTATGTGCGTGTGTGTGAGAGAGAGAGAGACATTCAAAACATAACTTTTTATTGTTTTTCGACCTCTCTCCCCCAGACATGCAATACGAATAAACCACTGAGTCACACACCAGCATATTTTGACTTCAATCCGTCTTATGTCAGTGCGTATTGTACGAGGAACAAGGGAGTTAAAACAATTTCAAAGCTTTCAGTACTATAGATATTGTAACATTCTAATCTTTATCTCTTAAGATCGCTTTCGCAGAATTTTGTCTGCGTCTTTAGCTGGCTGCAGAAATGTTTTAAACTTCCTTGCTGTTGCTTGGTACATCAGCTCAAACGTGTTCAAGGATTCGAACTGCACTGTATTGTTTGAACCGATAAGCATCACGAACTTGTATTACTGGACTACTTGCAGACGATTTTTTTCAGTTTACTACTTAAACAACGCTGGTTTATACTAAGCTTCCGGTTTTGCAACGTTTCAGCTTAACTACTAGAACGAGGCTGGTGTATACAAAGCTTCCGGTTTAGTCGCATTTATTGTTTAGGCTCGCTGAGATGAACAACAGAGAGCTTCGCAAGAGGCTAAGCGTTGGCCTCGGCAGACAGACAGCAATGAACTCTCAACTATACACATCCGTGATAATATAATCTTTATCAGATACCTTTCATCTAAAGCTGTTGACATTACTATTCACATCCGACAGGCTTACCTTGGTTCTGAAGCAAGCATTGTCTTCGAAGTGTTCTGTTAGGACAAATTATTATAACCCATATTCTTTTCGCATCAAATTTTTGTTTTCTCAAACCCAGGTGAACCAGGAGCAGCCGAAGCACACCTGGGTCGACGTTCGTACCAACGGTACTAGCTATAGTTTTGCCTACATCCCTAACGGCCGCTTGAGGGTCTAAGAAGAAAGCTTTTTTTGCACCAATGATCAAGCTCGCTCGTGGTTCAACGACCGGACAAGTAGGCCGTGCTATAACGAGAATACATGGACGGAAATAGTCCACATGCGTACAACCGCCAGCAACAGACCGCCCTGCATCGATTTCTTCTCACTCGTCGTCGGCTTTCTCCTTATTTTGGGGTTGCGAACGAGGCCGAAGGTACATGTGCAAAAGCTTGTGCCGGGAGAGTCCTACTTGAAGACCCATCCGTCTTCATACCATTTTAGTCTTGGAGGCAGAAAAGCGAGTCGGAAGCTAGACCGTCGTGCTGTTCCGCGCTGTTGAGGACAAAACTGCCAGCTTTTAGTAGGTCACACCCGCTGCTGACGTCATCACTCGTAACCGCTGCGTGACCCCAGTAGTAACCGTTCCGATACCGCAGCGGAGGGCAATGACTGGAGCGACTGCGGTTCTCGACATATCGCTCGCGGGGTCCTCGTACGTTAGATCGATCTGCGGGTGAGGTCAAATTGTGGGCGGTGTCCCGGTGTCCTGCAGACTTGCGGCCTCTTTGATTTTGCACCACTCGACCAGCAGCAGACAAGAAAGAAAAAAATGAGCAGAAAGACAAGAAAAGACAAACAAAACAAGCAAATAAAGAGATCCTGATATTAGAATGTTAAGAAACAAAAAAATCGTTTCTCATTGCAGTTGTTTGTGGTATGTTTACACGTCCACAAGTAGCTGTTTGTATTAATTCATTTAATCAGTAACTTGTGGACTTACCATCAAAGACTTTTGCATATATATACCAGAAAGTCTTGGTCAGCAAACTAAAGAAATAATCTAGTAGCAGCAAAGAGAGTGGTTTTGAGCAAAGAGTGAGGACATAATCGGTTTTTGACGAAGAGGAAGGATATATTCCGATTTTTCAATAAAACACTAGTGCGACATCAGTGTCTATCCACACGTACACATGTAAATGAAAGACGACAGGTGGGTGTGCAAATGTACAAATCTCATATCCAAGCTATTGAACACATGAGGACTGGGAGACTTAAAGGTCAAGTGAAGTGCACATTTTTCTGATGGGTAAAGCTCAATAGAAGTATTTGTTTCCCAAATTGTGGCGGTATATCCCCTGCTCTCTCTTGTTTGTTTTGTTTGTCTTTTTTTTAATTCACGCCTGGAAAACGTCATGCGCGAAAAGAAGTCAACAGCACAGACATCAGGATTTACTTGGAGACATTTGTGTTGTCAAGGATACAGCCAATAGCAGAGCTTGGGCTATATTTAATTATAGGTGTATCTATAAACAAATGTGACACTATGAGTTTGATCTTCTGGTGGTGTTTGTTGGTTTGTTTGTATTGTTTCGTTGGCATTTAAGTATTTTCTGGGGCATCATGTAACCAGAACGAAAAAGAAAGCAAAATTCTGTATCAACATGCAATCAATACAACACAAAACCTGAGGGGCACACGTTGAATCACCAGGTGAGCATCTAGAGGAGATCGATTTACATAAACTGAAAGTGTACAGTCGATGTTCTGGCCCACCTCAGCTAATCGGGTGTTTTAAGCGTTTCTCCTATAATCCACCCGTATTTGTTTTTCGATAGTCGTGTGCACGGTTCGTGGTTTTCCCAGAGTAATAAACGTTACAGCTATCGTTAGAAATTATTATAATTAATAGCGCTCATCCAAATGCAAGCAAGCAGGGAGTTGCAGACGAGATGTCATAGAAGACTGATCTGCGCACAAATTCGCGAATGCCCACGAGGCACAGAAGGCAGACAAACGGATAAACGGATTTTATCTTAGAACTAACGAACACGTCCAACACGATGAAGATCATTTATTTATTTCCACAGTCCGCGATGGTCGAGGTTGTACCTAGGCGGTCGGGGAGGACACTCACTCCGCGGCGGAGCCAGGGCGAGACTTGAACTGCGAGCTAGTGTCACAGCTAGGTCAGTAGGTCGTGGTGCCACCGGCAACTAGGCCAAAGGGAATCGGGGGCGGGTAATGGAAGGAAGGAGGTCGTGAGGAAGTGGGGAGAGATTCTCTCTCTCTCGTCGCCCTACTCAGCTACCGTGCGCGCTGCTTCCGCGGGGGAGGGGAGGTCAGTGACTGCCTAAGGAGGTGAACCGAGAGTGCATTAGCAGTGGGGCCAATGACTTGTGTTTTAGGGGCACAGCTGGCATCTAAAATAGGGAACTGGGATGGTCAGCGTGGTTGCAACAGGTATTGTCCCTATTCCCCCTCAACCCTACCAAAGAAAAGGAACTAACTTGTGGTACATGTTTGTTGAATCCTGTCATGCTTTTACTAATTCCTCGATGCGAAAACTGATCCTTTTAGGACCTTAAGGGCTAAAACAAAATTTTACATTTAACTTTAAAAAAAACCTGATGTAACTGCTGTACTTGTTATACAGCCATCGGGGTGGTAATGTTCTACCTATAACTACATCATAAGAATAAAAAAAAAAAGTCGACCTTTGAACTATTGTCCTGCACACCCTGAGGGCCTTCTCCTCCTCCCTTACTTGGACGATTCGGTTGCAGCATTTGATGAATCAGGACATTCAGACCAACCTACTCTAAAGCCTAATTTCAAGGAACTGGCTTTGCTTTGATGTATTAACCCCCCAAGATCTGAGCATATAACCCCTTTACTCACAGACCGTGTCTTTATTGTCGATGAGATGCAAACCATTATGACCCCGATAACGAGGTCGGGTTCGTGACCTCATGCTGGGACATGGATACGTGAAGTCGTCATGGCGACAGCCAATGGGAGAGCTGGGTGCACCTTTACCCTGTAGCACGTTTCTGTCTACAGGTGAGAATATCGATGTTTGTAAGATTATGTCTCGCCAACGGTGATGAATAGTTGGGGGAGGGTCTGTGTTGTTTAGAATCATCATTACTTATATCGCATAAACATGATTTTAAAAAAAACAAGTCGGCGAACATACAAGTCCCGGCGTTGAACCGGTATCCACGCATGATTGCTCAAAGTTGTGATCGTGATGGGTCTAATCCATCCAGTCTGTGTATCTGCTTTGCTCGATTATTTTTTTAAGGGGAGGAGGGAGGAGAGAGGGGTGGAGTGAGTTGGCAGGGTGGGCGTAGTAGTGGCGGAAGTAATAATGACAACAAAAGAAGCTTCTGTATCGACCCCCTTCCCCTAGAAAACACGAACATTTTTTTGCTGTCCGTCCACATCTGCAAGTATTGATGGCTCGGCCATTTTATTTATGCAGCCGGCAGGGGGCGCTGTACGCTGAGGTCGGTGCCTTGGGAAGCCTTACGTTGAGAGGAGACGGAAGGAGCGAACTGACGCTTGAAAACAGATCAAACAATCCGCAGCTGGGGTGAACGACCGCTACACACCCTGGCTCGCTCCCTCGCTCTTTCTCTCTCCCCTCATTCCCTCAGCGCAAGGCAAAAACAGTCTTGTCTTTGCTGCAAACTTTCATTAAAATAATCATTGAGTATTCTGGAATTATTTGTTTTTTAAAGGCCATGTGCTTGGTTTGGCTTCCTTGCGGTTTTATTTTATTTTTTTTTTGGTATTATTTGAAATTGCATAAATTTTGCGTATGTTTAACTTTAATTTTAGTTTTGTTTTTCTTTATGTGAGAAAGATGTGTGACTTGAAGGAGCATGATTTCTAAATAACATTTGTATTGGATGCCACACTATTTTAATGTTTAGTTTTTGTACTCTTGATTTATATTTCTAAAATAACTTCTTTTCGAGAAACCAGAGAGCTGACGCAGGAGTTGTTAACTAAGCAAAATTTCGAACACTGATGGAACTGTGTTTTTCTGACTGCCACGAACTATGCAGTCTGCGAGTTGTTGGTAATCCATGGTGACAATGTCAAATGCAGGTCCACATCCGGTTTCCCATGCTCGCTTGTCTACCTGCGTTTTCGTTGTATCTCATTATTATTATTAGAAGTGTGCCCGGTTTATATATTTTATATTCTTTATATTTCATTCTTCACAGAGAATTTCTGTGTTCTTAATGCATCTTCGCCTGCTGTTGACCTCAAGCGTTAATTGTTGATTATAAAGCATGAAAACTCGGTTCCAGGAACTCCCAGGGGCAGTCAGAAGATTCGGTTGGTAAACAGCGAAGACAACAGCGAAGATTTAGCGAAGCCCCCAGAATAACGAAGGCAGGTAGAGCACACGCAGGTGTCTGGCACGAGGCTGGCGAAAGTCAGAGAAAATATCCGACAATTCGAAAAGAAGTTTTTCATAATGGTGTGAGATTACCGAGATTAGGATATATACTGTAGCCGAGACTGCATGACTCACCAGAAGTTGCTGCAGAGTTGAGCCGTGAAATATTCTATGGCGAACTTGTCTGGTACTCATTTTTTGAGATCTTATTTTAGACATTTGGAATTTGACATATTTAAAGTAGCAGTCATCAATATATTTGATCAACATGTTCGTCAAACATTTTGGAAACTTGTACTGTCAACATAACTCTTGATAATGTCCTTCCCGGGCAGTTGGGTGAGTGGTGAGAGCGCCGGTGTCGTAGTTTCTTCTTTTCCTTGCGATTCGGTACATAAAATAGATATTTTTGAACTTTTTTCATACTGCATACAAATATCTTTCACAAATCAACAGATTGTGAATTATAATACATCTGATTCGCAGTACAGTCCTCACTCAGCATCCGCGCCTAGGGTGGCATAGAATTTGCATGTCCCACATACTTTGAATCATCTATAGATTATTTATGTTATCCAAATACAATGTAAATGGTATGGAAATATTTGTCATACTGCATTGTTTAGTGAACGGCAAGAAAACAAACCTGCAGATATTCACGATGAAAACAGACTCAACCTTTGTAGACCTTACTACAGAGAAGACATCAGCAAAGCATGCTGGAGAGACTGAGGATGTGTGAAATGGCGGGTGGTTACAGAAAGGTATGTCTGCACATCAGCTTTGAGTTCGGGGTGCAGCAAATTCTTATTTTAATATGTCTGACTTTCTGGAATCTTTTCAAAATATTTTCGATCTGCGATTGGTTGAATCCGAGGAACTCGTGGCGGATACTAAGGGCCTACAGTTGGTGAAAGAAGCCTCGGTGATATATACACCTGAAAGGTCTCTGGATCACTTTTTAAGATGTTTTAGTTCGTTAATTTTTAACCGAGTTGTCATAGCGCTGACGTCGGTGCCAGTTCGATATCCGTGCAGCGCAGCTCACTTTTCCTAATGGACCCAGCAGGCGGGTATGAGTACCTGATTGGGGTTGGGGAAGGTAAGGCAATGAGATGGGCACCGCCCTCAGGTAAACCATGACCCAGGAAAGTAAGGTCCCTAACACCTCACTCCCTAGCGACCCGACAAAGGTCACGAGACATTTACCTTTACCTGTAGTGCATGGCTTGACATTATGTTGTACATCTTTCTGTGCAACACGTGAACAGTATAAACAGAATGAAAAAAAAAACGAAAAGAAAGATAAAAATGCTAGCAATGGATTTTGTGATTAAAATTCTTAGATCCCCTTGACAACATGATAATAAAAAAAATCAGCATATTAATGAAGTGTCCCCGCGTAGCCAACACACTCAGCGCCCTCTGGTCCTAAACGTCAACTCATGACCGAGTGCCCGTTACCTGACCTGCGTCCTTGAGTCACGCTCACAGAACTGGGTCACGGGCTGCAGACCTCGCTCGTCTGATGTTCGTGACCGCGCGCAGGACGAGACCTGAATGCGCACGGCATTGCGCGACCTCATGACGTCAGCAGCCGGTGGTCAAAGTTCCTGTCTAGCAGCCCAGATACCCGACCTCTCTTTCGGGCCGACGGTCCATTGACCGCCTACTACCCTACAACTGTAATTACTTAGGGTCACTAGGGTCAACGATCCGGGTTTTATTCTGTATTGAAGCTTGTTGGTCTCATCCCCGCTCTGTTTTCTGTTGTGGTTGTCCGTGTCTGATTCGTTGTCAAGGAGTCAGTCGCCTTTGCAAGTGATCACCTATTAATTATCTCTTTTACTGTAATCAATTTTTTTTCCTGTTGGACGTTAATTACATTCATGATTAAGACCATACGTTCTCAGCTGTTGTCTCTAAGACAAATCGTTTTTTCTTTCCCGAGTACCAACAATGTCTTGCTGAACGAGTTCTGTGTGTCTGTCCTAATTTTCTTGTGTTTTATGAAGGTCCACGTGACTATGAAAACAACTACTTATAAAGGTCGCTGACCTATACAGAAGTTTCTCTGTGTGTGAGAGTGTGTTTGTGTCAGATCGTTGAAGTAAATAAGGACTCGCTCGTAAAGGAGACAGATATCAGCTCAGGCATTTCCGGAATGACAAACGTGTTATCAGCCGCGAGTGCTGAAGGAGACGGGGATGGGGATGAAGCTGGGGAATGTGCGTCAGCACAGTATCTCGCGCCCGACACGACTCATCATCAATGCGCACTCCTCCGAACAAAGAAACTGAGGAGAGGACTTCATGTGATGACAAAATACCCGACCCATAAAACAAACTTTTAATGAGGAGCAGTAAGGTACCCGTTGACCAAAATGACATATGAAATGTGTTTATTACTTAAAGAATTTGTACATGGCAGTCCTAAAAAGAAAGATAAAAAGATTTTATATATTCCACTGTATGTGTCCTTTTGAAAAGCCTATGAAAAGAAAAACTGAGAGACTCATTACTAAAGTGTTGTGTCATAACTTATCAGCCACACCCATACCTTAGTAAATGTATACATGACAGTCAAATAAACTCTCCACGACCAACTTGCTTTATGGCTGTCTCTGGTTCTGTGAGAGAGAGAGAAGGTGGGAGGAGGAAGAAAAAGACAATTTTTTTCCCTTCATTCTTTATTGTACATAAAGTTTTATGCGTTAAGTTTATAGGGAAGTATTAAAGTATTTTTGTGTGTTCGTTTGGTTTTTTGAAAGTATTTTTACAATCTTCACCTGTCTACCTTCCAGTTTCCTTTGTACTAACTTCCTGCCATGCGATCTTGTGTCTGCATCTTGGAATGTTTAGGTTTAATGTTACGTATAGATGAACGATTTTGAGTTCAATATTGTTTTCCTTAAAAACTGGTTGACAGTGAAGTACAGAGTTCATGATATTTGCAGTATTATCTATGAATGACTTATGGGCTCTTTATTACCAGGGTATGAAGGTATGCGCCTCTCCGAGCGTATCAGGAAAAGTAAACCTTTCCACGCAAAATAAAAGGTGATATTCAAAACTTTCGGCTCAGAAAAAGAGAATGTCCACACATAAACTGCAGTTATTGAGATTTTCAGAATGGAAAAATTTTGGTTTAACTTCTGCCTTGAGATGTTCTTGTCGAGAAAATTTTTTTAACCGGGAAAGGAGTTTTAGTGTGGTGAATTTGTTTTTCTGATGACTGAATAAAACTCGAATCTCGAAATCTGAGTGAACACCCTGACCCTCTCTACAAACACCACCCGCACCATGCAGAGGTCAAGGGTCAGAGAAAACTCAGGACTGGAGTTGATTAAGTTTATGTTGTTCAGTTTCAGTATTCCCACGGACCATGCTATCTTCTCTTCATGCATGACCCCCCAAAGTTCAACTGATGTTTGAACACAAGGTGATCCCAAGTTGGGGCAGGGTCGGTTGATGTGTACACAAGGTTCTATAACTAGGGCGGGTCAAATCCTGCGGGGTCACAAGGTGAGAGACTTGAGGTTAGCAGTCAGCAAAGTTTTGGGCATATCTACATAGCGTATCACCATACGCTTACCATCGGAGGGTGTATCACGTGATGCGTTAGTTCCACGGTTGTTCCTCCTCCACTTCCACCCCAGATACCCCTCAATTCATCCCTTTCAGTGAGCGGGCGCGTGCCAGAACGACGCAGATGTGGGTCAGGCAGGGGTCAAAAGAAGTTCAGTCACCATCAGGTAGAAAGAAAAGGTATTATACTTATCTTCCTACAGCCCCAAAACCTTCGTCACAACCGAGGTGCCCACTGGGCACAGAAGGCCGTTTTTTTTGTCCCCCTCCTCCGCTTCGTCCTTTGCCCTCGGTTTACCTGGTCAGTCAGCCATGACGCAGTAAACAACCCCGAAAGGGACAAAGGCCATGTGGTCACTGACACTGATGACCGATACAGAGCACTGGGTCGCAAGTGAGTTAATGAGTGAGAGAAATGAGAAATGCGCTGACGTGTGATAATATAACCAGTGATAAACAGATATATGTCATGGCACTGCAAACATCTGTCAACACGGATAGGAGAGGAGGGCGACTGTATAGGTGGAGATGGAGGGGGAAGTAAACATAAATTTGGCTGTAAAACCAATTTTGAACAATAAACACATTTTCTGATAAAGATCTACCTAACAATCAGGGCGTGCCGGGTCAGAGGTCAGGTTCGGGTTAGCCGCTGCGTGCTCTGCAGGAGAGGGTCGGCCACTGTTGCAAGGCTATATCTTCGATCTGGCATGCAGATGAATTTCACAAACCTTGCGATTTATCAGAAAGCTGTCATACAAAGAGGTCGTCAAGAGGTCTCAAGAAAGCGATGCCGGAAGAGTAGAAGAAGGGTTAGCCGCCCTCTGTAGCCTGTCCCCATCTGTCGCGAACCCAGCGTGCTGGCGTCTGATGGAACGTCAACTACATCTGAGTGGGCTTTGTTCTGGGATTGGTGGTGGTGGTAGGATGTTGGGGAGGGGATTTACACTGAGACAACTCATACAGATGGGAGGATTAAGAGTCTGCTACTGTAGTAACGACATAAGCCTCTCTGTTCACAGGCTTAGCTTCATCACAGACATTATACAACTATAAAACAAGTGTTTGGTGGGCATGGTACTCCGATGACAAAGCGCTGGTCCTCATCACATAAAGCATTGTAGATTCGTCCGTCTGTCTGTCTGTCTGTCTGTCTGTCTGTCTGTCTGTCTGTCTGTCTGTGATTTACTTACATCTTCAGATAACCAGTTTTTATTCTCTCGCCACGAGGCTGTCCTGCGGTTCATGCATGGATGTTTTTTTTTTTCTGATTTGTCCTGGGTATTAGAATGGTTAGTTGAATCCTTTTCGCATTGATTTTTTTTATTTTTATCTAGCATCTATGTATTTGAGAATTCTACCCTGTATAGGAATGTCTTTCATTCCGTACCATCGTTGTTCTACGTACAGTAGAACAGCTTCGTGGGGTTTATTCTAATTGTTCCAAGTTGCCGACTGGCTTTTGAAAGGTCAACAAACGCTGGCCGACACCGTGAGATCCATGACCTCTCGTGACGTCAGATGACGTACATATACTAAGGTCGAAAGCCCACAGCCAATGAGAGCCGCAGATCGAGTATATGTTAATCTGACGTACCTACGCAGGTAAGTGCTACCATGGATACGACCTCTTTGTACAAATGAGTTTATGATGCTTCAGATACTTGTCTCGCCTGTACGGAAGAGGATTCGCTCGGTTAGACAATGGAAATTAGTATCCTCCCATTAATTTCGTTGAAAAAAATCAGTCCCTTGAGTCAGGTTAATGTAGAGGGTGGATATAGCCACGAGGGATTTCTGCGTGTGTCCTGTCTTTGTAAAGGTATCGCTCTTTCCAACGATCTGAGTACATCAGTCTTATCTATCACTGATGTGAAACTTGTGGGTAGAATGTGACTGACTCTGCTTGAACCTAACTAACCACCATATTGGTACTCGTAAGAGGACACAATCTCACTATTTTTGAATGTACTAAATATATTTTCATATTTTTCATACATCGCAAAATGTTGCCTGGCTTTTGTTTGTCTGTTTTGTTTGCGTTCTGTGATTTCAGAACTGAGGAGGTGTCAAGCTCTTCGGGTTCAGAAATTGGGAGTAGTAAGATGGTCACTTGACCCTAGAGAGTTCTATTAAAGCACGCGCAGAGAGTGTTGGGAACTTGATGAAGAGACTAAAGCTGAATGGGCGCAAGGTTGCATTCCAGTCTTTCTTGTAGATTCTTTTTTTCTTTTATACATGCGCAATGTGTGATCACCCAAACATTCATGCAGATCATACATCCTGAATGGTTTTGGCACGGCCAAGGATATTGTACTTTTCCAAAAGGATAAGTCCGCCACGAGCCTGTTGGCAGTGTTGTCAATGAACTGAAGTGGTCCACCATGTCAAGAACAAGGCATTGTTGTGCAAAGCACCAGATGCCACTTTTACCTTCTGTGCTCAATAAGCTACCCATATGGTGGGTGAGCAGGGATGGAGGGGTAGGGAGGGGAACTTTCCAGTCAAAGGCCGCGCCGAGATTCCCTTACTTCCATTCAAAGTAGTTGCTCGTTTCCCTTATTTCCGCTCATATAATGGATCTTATTACATATTTACAGCAGTTAAAATGTATTTAGATTGCCATGTTTATCCAAATATTCTGCAACGACAGTTTGAGAAAGTATTTATGCGAGCGCACGCTTGTAATCTCCCCTTCTATTTAACCTGTATGTATATGCGCGTACACCAAGTGAAAGGGGAAAGGGTGGAGGAGAAGAGGGCGATAAACAGAGATCACACGACTAGACATAACTGCTGTCTGCGCAGGTGCCCTACAAGACCCTGCCTCTCTCCCAGTGACCCCCTTGGCAACAGATCCTCGGAAAAGGAGAAGTGCAGCTCACTGGGGGAAATCGCCATAAAACGTTGAACTCTCGACCAGCTGCAGTCTCAGCACATCCTCCTCCTCAGTCATTTCTGTTACTAACAGTGAAAGTGGCGAACCTGCCTGCGAAACCGCATGTTTATCCCCCACACGCGCCTGTTAGGAATATGCAGGAGGGTTCACGGGCTGGGAAGCAGGTCAAGTCCCTCGGAGAGGTAGTGAAAAATACCGAACTAATTATAGGCGCGCCCTCGCTCTGACCTCATCAATAGAATGTACAGTCAAAGGTCACAACGTCAACATCTCCCAGTTTGGAGCTGGCGCCCTCTGCGCACCTTTTAGTCTGGGGTGCGTATACCTGTGTGCCAGACATTTCAGGATCCAAAGAAGAGGTGTCTGAGACGGCCAGCCAACCTCCACCGAGAGAAAAGGCGCTGTCTGGATGAAGATGCTTCGGAGCTCGTGCGTGCGTCTATTTGTTTGTGTGTCTGTGAGTGAGTGAGAGAGAGAGAGAGCAACGCCATATTTTTTCCCCTAATTTCACTAGAAACTGTCGGCGGTCACTCCTGGGCTGTATCTGGTCCAAGCAAGGGTTTGTTATGATTGTTATCATGTTCTGCTAATCCATTTTCAGTATAGGACTTTCAAACGTGTAATTCGGCTGGAAAATGTTTCTTCTTCGTCACATTCCTAAACACATCATCAGGTGATGGTTCACTTAAATCCTTGCTGCATGGGACCAACATAACTAAAAGTAAAGAAACACACCAAAGTCACAACAGATTCTAAAAACTCTTCTAAGTCGGGCGAAGTGCCGAAGCTCCAAACAATAGAATTTCCGTAAAGTCCTATTGCATTTGTAAATGTATTGACAAAGAAGTTTTGACTTCCTGACCAAGGTTCCTATGTCCTGAAAGTTTGCCCCCAAACCATTGACATTAGGTGACTTTTGCACACAACTTAGCTAAACTTAGTCAAATATTCAAAGACATTTTCCCGTTTAAGAAGGGTGTTAACGAAATTCCCATAAAGTCAAAACACCAGAGAGAACGAGCTTTACACAACTAACAATGCGAGAGAAAAAAATGCCAAACATTAAATGCTGAAAATTGTAGTCTCTACCCAACAGATGTATCCAGTTTGTGGTTTCCAGGGGTCCTAAGAGGATCGGACATCTGGCGGCTTTGCGAGGAAGACATTTTTCATCTGTTCTGTGTGTTTATAATGCCAACCTACCCCAGCTGCACTGTTGTGTACGCAACTTGTCACCGGAGATCGTCGAGCAAAAAATTCGGTTTATTTTCAGCCCACAGCACCCGTTTCTTCCCTCCGGCCACGTGGATTTACCCACAGTCTAATTGAAGGGTTCACGTCTACCTGCTCCCAGTTGTTTGCCTTTCCATGAACAGGGAACCCATCGACCTTTGCCCTTCCCACGAGAGGACAGATCGATTAATTCATCCTAGCCCCTCTCACCAACATTATGTCTTTCAGTTTGTTTTCGTGCTCTGCTTGCAGCCTTTCTGCGCTCACAAAAGCGACTGTGAACCCGATACCTGAGAGCCCTCTGTCCGGAATCCATCAGCGAGGCCCACAAAAAAAGTTCTGTTGTTCGTTCATTTCCTCCCTCGATTTCCCTTCTGAGAGTGAACCCAGCCCCCATTACTCCCATCCAGGTTTGCCATGATGTTTTTGCTAAAGGATGTGCTAGAGATATGTGTAGTAGTGTATGAGCCTTGGATACTTCTAGTCCAATCACTTCTAAACAACTTTAGTCTGCAGACAATTAAAAAAAATCGCGAACAATAAAAGCAAAAATTAATCAAATGATAATAAACCGTGGGCGTCTGTTACTTTCCTTTATCTCACCTGCTTCTTCTTGATATGTATACCTGTAAATTTGTGTGTGCACCTTCCAAAAAGTGTGTGTGTGTTGAGGGTGGAATTTCCGACCATCAGTGTACATGTCTTCGCGGTTATCTACCGTCTGTACCCACTAAGCAACATGGCTACTCAGCTGTCTACAACTTTACCTGCTGGAAAAGTGTCTAGCAGCTCTCTACCTCGCCACTCGCAATTATCTACTGATATATTACAAGATAAGCGGGACCGAATATGCTTTTATGATATTTTTCAAAGGTCTACTGGGATGCCATATCTTATTTCCTCAAAACCGAGAATACCTTTCATCCTTTCGTTCTCGAGATACACACCTACGAACATCACCATGCACAGAAATTAAAGGGGTCAATAACATTCATCAGTATTGCAGTATACGCTATAGCCAATGGGAAAGCCGAGACGATATGCTATTTATATGCGCATCTATGTACAAACGTGACGTCACGAGTTTAACCTCACTTAGTGCATGATGATGCTTGTAGGCATGCAGCTCGAGAACTGATGAGATAAGGAGAGTGTATTCAAGATTTTTGGGGAAACAGTTCCTTGAACAGATTTTTACTCTCAGTTCTTGTTATTTGGTTCCTCTGTACATTTTCTGTATATGTTTTTATTCATCATTAATACTGTTGTTTATTCTTTCATAGCTCATTTGTTATTCGTTTGTTTTCCTGTCCCTCGTTCTTTTTCCTAGGCGATAAGACCATGCTCCTTAGGAATGTGAGTATGCACTTTAAAAATTGTGCTTTTATTATTATTACTTTAAAAAATGCAACCCACTGGATCTTTAAACATCAGTAGAAAGTAACCTGTTGCCACGAGGTAGTTGCCACGTGCTGTACAGGAGGAGCCTGTAGACTCGACCTACTTTCCTACTTCCTGATAGTGACGCTCCATCGGATGTGTTCGGCGCCTTCCCGCAGGACGAAAAATGCAAATTGTCCTTGTCCGGACATTCACCTGAGTCCTGACCTACATGTACTTGCAAGTGTGGTGCGCGCGTGTACATGTGTGTGTAAATATATTTTTTTTTTCTTTTTTAGTTGTAGTCTCAGCTTCAAACAAACGCAAGCGAAAATAGTTTGTAAAGACATGATATTATTAGTATTGTTAGGATATGAGGAAAAGTTAAATTTATTCTTGTTTAAATAATCGAAAACACACACACACATGCAAGCACGCAAACATCAAAGAGTTACTCAGGTTGCACACATTTCGAGTTTTATGGAGTGAGTACTTTTCATCGTCGACCTGAGTCGACTTAATTACTGTTGGTGATCTTAGTTTGGAGTTAAACACAAAAAAGCAATTTTCCATGCAAAGACATTACATTGTAATGCAAACATCGTCAGCTGACCGTTCATGTTCATCACAACTTACATCAGGCAAATAATCCCCCTCATGTTAGAGTTCCAAGACCCCCCCAACCCCTACCCAATCCCACTCCTTTAGCCAAGAATTTGAATAAATGTCTCTAATTACTGGATTTATAGTAGCAATCGGTGTAGTGAACAAAGGGTTTCTTGTTTCCATAGCAAAACATGCGCTAATGGCGGGTGGAGTGTCGTCTTCTGTTTCCTTTTTAGGTAGAAGGTGGGAAGGAGGGGGGGCTTTTCTTCACAAGCACCGCCCCGTACAGGAAACGGAGCGCAGCTGTTGGTCTTTTGTCAGCGCACACGGGGAAAAGGCGAGGCAACCTCACTAGTATGACAACACGAAGGTGTCAAAACTGCTGTTAAACAAACTCCCTTGCCGTGACTATTGCCACATGAAACAGAATCTCTCTCACACACACGCACACACGTTTCACTCCTTGCATAATCTCTGTGGTTCAGGGTTAAGTAAGGTGTTCTATACAATTTTCCAGATAAGCCATTTAAATGCAATTCCACTTCAATAATATTTCGTCCACTTCTTTCGTAAAGGTTTTTTAGCCCAAAAGAAAATATCAAAAACCTGTGATTTATTTTTTATCTACCTACCACCCGCTACCCACTCTTAAGGACACATTAAGCTAACGATTGTTTTGTTTTTGTTGCTGTTTTTTTTTTTGTTGTTTTTTGTGGTTTTTTGTTGTTGTTGTTGTTTTTGTTTGTTTGTTTGTTTCTTTGTTTTTGTCTTTGCTTGGCTTTTACCATCACATACAATAATATTTCGTCCACTTCTTTCGTAAAGATTTTTCAGCTCAAAAGGAAATATCAAAAACACGTGATTTATTTTTTATATACCTACCACCTACTGCCCACTCTTAAGGACACATAATATTAAGCTAACGAATTTGTTTTTGTTGTTGCTGGGTTTTTGTTTTTCTTTGCTTGGCTTGGCTTTCACCATCACATACAATTAGCGCTTAATGTCGGCCACCGAGAGCTTCCTTGAAATTGAATGGTTGGTTTTTTGGTTGATTTAGTAGTGAAGTGCTTCCACTTTGAGGTGATTTCTCACTATGTTAAAGAGGAAGGGGGAGAAGGAGTACCCAGAGAAACCCCCAACGCCTGGCCCTGCAAACAGATGTCACTTATACAGAGTGGCCGGAGACAAGATCTGAACTCCGGGGTGACAAGTGAGTGTTTTAACTTCCTGGCCCCCGAATCGAAATAGAATCCATTTGCTGTAATCATTTGTGTGTCTTTCTGTCGTTTGCTGGGCGAGTCGTTGTTGATCGAGATTTACAAATACGAAGAATCTACGATCGATAGACAAGGTCACACAGAGTTCAGGATCCACAACCACTGTGGTAACAAGTTACCGTTTACGGTTGGATGTGAATGTTCAGCTGCTTATCTGTGCACGAAAACACACAAAAAGGACCTTTCCTCGATAAATCATGCTTCCAACTGGGTATGCTTAACTCATAAAAAAATTATTCAGACAAGCATGTGTTGCCATACTACGCTGGCTTTCCGAGCTTGCTCACGATTGGTACAAGGGGGAAACGACGAGGCGACCTAGTGAACTTTTGCGCCCGGTCACTCTGTCAATCCAGTGCAGTTGACCTTCGCAGTTTTTGGGGGGAAGGGAGAGAGAGAGAAGTGGGAGGCTGACAAGGGAGTTGCAGGGGGAAACTTGGGGTTGATGATCTGGATTCATATTTGAACTTCAGGTCAGACTGTGGTTTATTGAAACGTTTGGTTGCTGGGGCCGTTACCCCGACCCCACCTCTCTCCTATCCTCTGAATCTAATCAATGTCCATTCATGCTTCCAGCTTCCTCCAACGTTGTCGTTAGGTGGAGTCCGAGGTGCTCGTCCATGTTTATATCGTCTTTGATAAATCACACCAGTCTTGCAAAGACCCCTCGACCCCCGAAAACTCGAACAGGACAAGATATATTTATTTACCCACTGTAATTACCCCTCCCCCCACGCACACACCTCCCCACTTGCCTCTTATCAACTGCACGGCACTTGCCCGAGCGCGTGCTGCTGCCTCCCTTTCGCGTCTCAACCCGCGCAGGTCAAGACCAGCGCAAACGTCATGAGGTCACTAGACTGAAAGGTCACTGCTTTGTCCCTCCCATCGCCCTCGTCCTTAGAGGCATTCGACAACACCAACTGTAGCAGCTGACAATGTGGCAGCTGTATGCACGCGTACGCACGCGCGACTGTTAATTTAGTCGCCAGTTGGTTGACCTTTTCAACCATGCACCAAAAAAAAAAATGTTTAGCATAAAATGGGAATGGGAAAAAAAACTACATAATGATCACGGCAGTAAATTATGAGGAAGCATTTCCAATGGAGTGTTGATATATCCTTTTGCTTGGAAAAATAAGTCGTCTTTAATTCACCTTTAACCTCAACTCTCTTTGCCTCCCTACAAACCAGATGTCATCATCGACCTACACACACGCACGCGCTGTCTCTCTCATGTGAACACGCACATTCACACTACACACACCAACATCTACGCAGAATAACTAGCACAGCTTAGCGAGGGAGGGGAGGCACAGAATAATACCGTCATCTGGCGATAAGCTGATGGCGAAGCCGTAACCTGAACACGACCCCGTGACCCCGCGGGTCAGACGGTGTTTACTAGTCCGTGCACGCGTCGTATGGACGTCAACGGCACAAGTCAGGACGTCACAGGGATGGAGTGCCGCTTCCTCTAACGTTCCTTGACCAGCTGACGTCACAAGGGTGAGTTGCCGCTTCCTCGCACGTTCATCTCGCATCCAAAAGGATGTTCCTCTTGCAGCAGATGTTGCGGTAAGCCTCATTCACGGTCCTGCAGCAGCTTCTGTAGCTCGCCCTGCTGTACGCCGGAAGGGAAAGCTGCCGACATAAATTATTAATTGGCAGGTCGCCTGATCTCCAAAGGTTTGTGTTTCTAACGAACTTTTATCTCCCAGGATACGACTGCCTAGTATGTTTGCTTACCAAGAGTGCTTTCACATATTTGTATTTTTTTTTTTCATCCCAGCATTGTTTGTTTTTTTCTAGGTTATCAGCCTATTTGTTCAGCGATGTCAGGCGATGGTGAGGATCCGCCTGGAGTTACAGGCAGGCTAGGTGTCACGAGGGTTTATTCCAAACAAAGGCTGTAGATACGTTGGTATAATTTGCGCTGTGTATCTACGACAAGACAGTATTTTTGATTGTGACTGAAAGCAGGGGAGACAAAGTATATATTTATTTTTGTAATGAGAATAAATAAATACATTTTGTAGCCGATGTGATTAAAAAGCAGAAATGATTACGAGATAAATGCATATTTGATAAACACATTTTGCCAGGAATTTCCAGGAATTTGTGCAGATTGAGTGATGTCCCTTCGTCGAACACTCTAACTGGTTAGACAATATTCGTTCTCCGTCGCTTCTCGTCTTTTCTTGTTAATCCGAGTTCAAGCTTTTTGTGCAATATTGATCTGTGCATCTATATATAAAGCAACTTCAAATATTCAGGAGTGGCAGATGGCAAAAAGAGGAAAAGGAGATGAAAAACCTTTAACAAGCAAGCAAGCAAGCAAACAAACAAACAAACAAACAAACAAGTAAGAAAACATGGGAAGGCAACAGGGTCGCTGATTATGAGTGTAGGCAAGTGTGTGGGCGTGAGTGGTCGGCCAGGAAGACAACCTCTTGTGAAGAACAGCTAAATATAGTCAAGTACTTTATCGTCTCTGCCATGCACGCACTCTCTCGTTTTCACTTTCTCTTTTTGACTCGGAGAGAGAGAGGAGAAGGACAAGTCAGGGCGGAAATTTTACCGATCTTTATTTAGCTGCACGTTGACCCTGACGACAAAAGCCAACAGCATTTTAGCATATTTTTACATAGCAAACTTTTAATATATTTTTTTTGTCCCAGTCTTGTAGTATAGTTGCACGTGCACTCGCATGTTAGTCTTTCATTCGTCCCTTGACTGGTCGTAGATGAGCTCATGGATAGACGCGGCCGTCACAAGGCCGCCACTCAAGTCTGTCTTGGACAACAGTTAACAAACAGCTCGTGAACAAGACGACCAGTCCACTTCTTCACCTTTGTCAGCCAGTCCTTCATCTGGCCACCGCGGCCTTGACCGCTCTCCTCGGTACCTTGAAGGACAGTCTTTGACAATGTGTTGTGTCGGGTCACGTGATCAGACCAGACCAGCTGAGGCCGCTTGACTGTTGTAAATAGGTGATCCTGGTGTTTCGTACAAAGTCATTGGTTTTCTGTAAAAGATACCAAACAGCCTCCTTAGACACCTGTTCTTGAATTAGATTCTCCTCTTGATATCGGCAACCATGGACCTCTAGGATCCGCCATTGACCCCCGATCCAGTTGTCCCTAGCTGCTTGCATGATGATAGCACACGAAAACTGACTTATCCTTTGAATAGGAGTCAACTTTGACACGTACAGGGATAATAAACGTGTCTGATATCCCAATATGTGGCCTAGTGTCTGAACTTTTTTACCTTCCCAGATGGTATAGCCTTGAAAACGGTTGGGTGATCATCCATCATCTTAGTCAACACATCAACACGATGCGACCTGCCGTCTGACGTACGAGGGATGGGTAAGAATCCTGATTCATTCTCTTTGACGAGAGTTTCTTTTTACATTTCAAAGTCCTTCATAACCGGACACATTCTGTCGCCTGTGCATGTGAGTATGCTATGACAAACTTACATATCGTCGTGTAAATATTTGCCAAACACAGTCCCCTATTCCACAATAAGCACCGGTTAAAAGGCTCTTAAGGGACACTCGAGGGCAATCTACCAAGCTTTTCGTTCGAGTCGTGGGGAAAAGTGTTTGCTCTTCGCGCAACAAGATTGTGTTTTCCTTTAGGGAATAAAAAAAATATTGTATGCGTATGCATGAGTGGATAGACAAAACAAAATCAGTCTAACATAAAAGAATGGACTGGTTATACCATACAGCAACTGTTTACCATCGTAGATGCCATGAACGGTCAGTACCGAATGAACGAATGAATAAACTGATAAGAGTGGATGGAAGAAAACAATGCAAAATACTGTTTTAAATATTAAATTAAATTGTTTGAAAACGGGATCTAACAATGTTAACCTCAGGTATATCTATTAAAATAATACAAAGAACGTGGACTTTTCTCCAAGTAAGACAAATATATACTAGACACAAAATAGACAAAAATGTACCAGTTTTAAAGCACGAAAAACGACTTCAAACAGGATCTGAACCCTATACAGATAAGTTCGATTGAACTGTCTTCAAGGACACACAAAGAGCTTGTGAAAGCCGGAAGTGGTGAGCATCTAGACATCTAGAGTGTTGTGGGCATGGCTTCTTATTCAGCCATCAAAATCGCTCATTAAGCTCATCGCGGCAGGGCATCAACATCTAAAACTAAAGTCAAAACTGAGAACTTTGGATGATCTCCATCCAAAGAGTAAGGGTAAGTATCTTTGCACACGCTGACAGGAAGTGTAAGGGCATGAGAGGTCAACAAGAATTGAAAGCCTTTTTTCAAATGAGTGTCGAGGACAAGATACTATTTCCCAAAATCTGAGTGGTGACTAACCCCTTTCTTCTCGAGATACAAGCGAGCACACAGCGAGACCTTGTTTGGTGGTACAGAACTGAAGCACTCTGCCAATGAATAATGAAAGTAAACAAGTGATGGCGCCTTCTGTGCCAATTCTTTGCAAACCCCACACTCTACGCTCCTTTTCCAACTCACAACCCAGGAACAAAAATGACCGCAGAGGATCCTGTTGTAAGGGGATTGTTGACTAGGCCATGACATCTATACAATTCATAATCAGAGCAACAGGAACATACAAAAAAAAAAAGGCTCTGAAAAATTAAAAAACTCCCAAAACCAACAGATTGTTTGCATGGTGAACGCCTGCTCCAAGTCTAGACCAAAGATGTTCAGGCGCAAACCGGATTTATCCTGAAAACCATAATAATAATATAATAATAATAGAAGCATCTATGAAGACAGTAAATATATTGTGACACAATAACGTAAAACGTCTCAATAAAATGGATTCATCAAATTATCTCCCTTGAGCCCTGACTGAAGCCTTAGAACCTGTCCCTGTGTCACCTCCATTAGCCTGAACTAGGAATATTACTTTGCCCTTAAAAAGCCCCTGGGGACAAATTAAACACCACTTTCGCTGACGACCAGCATGTCGACAGAGAAGGATGTGTCTCCATCCAACATCTCCACCCAACCCCAACGCCGCCAGCTTTCCATGTGTTCTCGTCTCCACACATGCTGTGGGTTTTATTTTCAAATCGTGTCACATGACACCAGAGAGTTGTCATGAACAGGCCTGGTTCACTGCCAGAACAAACTGATCGACTAATTGTGTTAATTATAGATGCTTAGCGGTCACTAAGGGGAAGCATTTCTGTCCAGTTTTACGACCGACAGGTGGCAGTGTATGTAGTCGATGATAGCGGTGATAGCGATGCACCACCTGCTCACTGTCCGTCTCCGAAGCATCAAGGGGCAGGTAGCTGAGTGGCACTGCCATTGTGCTCTGTGACAGGCAGAACTGGCAAAGTCACGTGGGCGTGGATGTGTGAATTCAGAGAGCCGCGAACTTTTGATTCAGGAACTGACCCTGTGTCCGGGTATATATACAGTATATATCTGTGACACTGTGAACTTTTAACATTTGCCACTAAAGTTACGTGTGCCACTGTTTATTTCATGCTAACCTTTTTAATTTAATAATGTTCATAACTGTAATGTCGGTTGTTTGTGCACCCGAGTGAAAAGAATTACCTGTGCGGACGTGCGAAATCGGGTGTGTGGGTGTGAAGGGTGGAAATTGTGAAAGCTGTCTCCTTTCCCCTCGGGCTGTCTAGTCCATCCCTTATCCCCGCGATTTCGTAACAAGGAAGTAGGTGCTTAGTTTGCATGCGAGGATTCTTTACCAAGAAACTGAAACCTATTATCGATGTAGGTGTGCCAGCGGAAGTCGATTAATCCGTTGAGGACTGGAAGACGTAAATAGATGTCACACTAGAGCGATGTCAATCGGCCGTTTACGGCGATACGACTAGGACCTGGAGAATGTTATAAATAGAGTGTGTGTGGGAATGGGTGGGTGGCTGGGTGGGTAAAAGGGTAAGGGAGAGAAAGTTCGAATTGAGCAATATGTAAATATTTCCCAGGTTGTCTGATCCTGACCAAATTTGCAGGAATACATGTGTGGTTAAGTCTTCGACAATTTTTGTCTCGGTATTTTGGTCTGGAGCATCTTTAGTATTTATTTTACCAGTTTTAAGATGTTACACCTTGTTCCAAGTTTAAAAAAAAAGAAGACTACTAAGCAGGCATTTTTGACTATGTCATTTCTCTCTATAAGAGAGAGAAGAGTTGATGCCGGCAGCACCGCGCTCTCCTGGACTTGCTGATTATTACATCAACAGTCGAGGGCATCATACTCCTAGTAGGAAGTCAAACCCAAATACAACTCAGTCATGAAGTGAAGAAAGAAAACTATGACATTTTCCTCGTGTTCATTGCTTTTTCTAGTCTAATAAATTGGATTACATAGATTGAGGGCACGCTTTATGTCCATATAATAGCTGCAATCTAGAGGTCAAGTGGGTTACAATTTTTTTCTGATAAGTAAAGCTGAGGGCAAGATACTATTTTCCAAAAAGTGTGTTAATGCCCACTTCTATTCTCAAGATACACGCATGAAAACATCACTGTGCACTGTAAGTAGTCAACAAACAACAAGTTACAATGTGTACACTTATCTGATTTATGCTGTGAAGACAACAGAAAATAGAAGATCTGTAGTCATGTTAGTTATGCATGTCTTTGAATAAACATATTGTCAAACTGTGTTACTGCAAGCAGAACTGTCATATTTTTAAAAGTATAATAAACTCCAGGGTTGAAATACTTCATGAACTGAATACAAACACACCTGTAGTTGTGATTTGTGGCTTCTCCTTGCTGCAAAGGGGTAAAGTGTACTTTGGTCTTGTTAGCAGACTCCTCAGCCAACACTTGCCAAGTCTGTTGCTAAAGTTGGCTGGGTCAGTGGGGTAGGTCACAAATTAATTCCTCCTGGACAAACTTCATTCAATATACCTCAACTTTCCGTACATCTTTTGGATTTCATCCTCAACACATATATTTCTGGATACATTCGATGAATGCGATATTTAATATACATTTTTATGACACTGATTTAGGACTACGGTCAAGGTTGATGAGCTCCTACACCTGGCAGGTAGAACAGTCTCGAGACTGTGCACGAGTGATCAGTGCATGTAGAGGCCACACCCGCCACCCGTGTTGTGATATGAGGTGTCTGAAGGTCATGTCATGGGGTCATGCACTTGATCGACCTTCAGCTGAGACCACTCCAACCCTGGAAAGGGAGACAGGCCAGATATCAGTCTGTATTTTATTGTCATTCATCGTACGAATGAGCTGTTTCCTGTTTAATGTGTGGCTCTACTCCTGCATCGAACATGCTCCTCGGAAAGAAACTGATCGATGTATACAACGACTCGAAGACCACACAGTTGGTGATAATTAGGTCCATGCTTCGAAAAATAATAAGCGATAAATGCATGCGATCTTTATAGTATTTTCCTGATGTTATTCTTTGTTACTTTAGCTGCCCTTCCTCTGTGTGAATGTGGGTGAATATATAAACATACGCGCGCGCATGTGTACGTGTGTGTGTGAAAGAGTGAAAGAGAAAAGAGTTAAAGACTATCTGAATCAACGAAGATATAAAAAAAAAGGAGACAATTTTGCATCCCCTCCCCCCAACCACCAGCACTCACATATGCGCAGAGGCAACTTATTGGATTGCTTTATTTTTAATTACTCTGTAACAAAGAAAACAAACAGAAATTTGTGTGATTGGCGGTTATCAATAATGACAACCGAGGTTAGTTCGACCAAACTATCTGCGGATACCACAACCATCTATAGGGTAAGTCAAAGAAATAGTTCCTAGCTACCTTTAATATGAGAATATGCAGAAGAGGCTTTCCTTCAATTTCCCTGTGTTTCGAATCTTCCCGTCCGTGCCTTTTTTCTGAGAAAGAGCTTTGTTTATCGCAATCAGCAGGACATGCCACTAAAAACATCAGCTCATAAATCATGGTTGGGGATATGTGGATATATGAATGTATGTTTGCATGCATTCAGGTGTGTGTGTGCACGTGCGTGCGTGAGTGTTTGCATGTGTATGTGTATGTGTATGTGTATGTGTATGTGTATGTGTATGTGTGTGTGTCCCTAGAAGATGAGCAAACGAAAAAGATTCAAACTTTACCTTCGTTGTAAGGTGGAAGAATGCATGAAAAACAGAGCAAGCATTTAACATTTCAAAGAAGAAGGCATTTCAACAATTTTCAGCTGGAATAAAAAAAGAAAACACGATGATCTAAACTAACAACGTGCAACAGGAAAGTATGCAATAAAAGCTAAGATATCTATCTATCTATATCTATCAGACTCCGTTACATTTCTTTAGTACTTACACTTCCATTGTTTGATTTTTCTGGTTGGATTTCGAAACACCTTAAAGTACGATTTTAGTATTGTTCGGCCTTCTCTTGTCAGTGACATTTCCATGAGGTGTGTTCACCATTCCCACATACTAAAGAAATAAAGTGTTGATACTGTGGATGAAGAGTTATATTTTATCATTTCTGTGTGTAGTGGTATCATCATGTGAAGGGAGTGATATAAAAACTTTAATAATGGTGAACAGTAATCTTTATCGTTGTCTTCCTTAGATGAAAGAAGATGTCTGCTCATTTCTTGCTTAGTCACAGCCACTTTTTTACTACACTGTTTATTAATATATTAGAATCTTTATCTGACTTTGACCTTTGAACCCTCCTTAAAGAAAACAATCAAAATATAATAAATTTATATATGTGTCGTTTTGTATGTTTATACTTTTCAATTTAACATTTTTAGGCATACTGCTTGAACAAAATCATATGAAGATTTAATGACCAACCTGTAAGAATTAACTGGCTTTGAAATAATAATGTAGCCACTACACATAGACAAGAAAATCTGGAAGAAAGCGCATTTATTTTATTAAAGCGAAATAAGTACACGTTTGTGATTATGCAGCTGGGAATTAGCAATCTCTTGCTAAACAACTTCATTGTTGGACTGACAAAATCATCAATCCAAAACTGTCCTGAAAATATTCAAAAACGTAAATCCCAATTTGGAATTTTAAAATTGATGTTGAAAAATAAATTGAAATTTGTAATTACCAAACTATCTCACCCCACTTTTTTTCCATTTTGTGTGCGTGGTATGCCTTACTGTGACTATCAAAACACAGAGCCTAGACTAGAAAAACTAAAACTGATATAAATTGTTCACTACAGTGAACAGGCTACCTCTTTCAGTTCAAGTACTCTGAGTCCAATGCACACTAATACAAAAGGCTGGAACTCACATTATTTCACTTTATTTACATATATCACCTTCAAAATGTAGACATGCTTGATCTCGGGATAGCACAGTATCCTCCTGTGAGTCACGTGAGAGGTCCGTTGGCAGGCCGTAGCTCGTGTTTACGTGCGGCCAGTCTCGTAAAATGGTGGCAGATGTCGAAAATGCTCATTTTCCGGAAATATTAAGTATAAACGAACATTGAAATTAGAGATAGTGGTGATGAGAGTTGATGAAACGAGTAAAATATCAGATAATTAGCATATGTTGCCCAAGAGAACTGAAATTCTGATTATAAACCGTTTTCAACCGCTGTTTACATGGCTGAACATTGTCGCCCAGTATTTACCGCTCCTTTCAAAATCTGTGCGTGCGTGCGTGAGTGCGTGCGTGCGTGTGAGCGCGCGTTTGAGTTTGTATTTGGGGGCTGGAGGGGGATGCGTGTTTGTGGGCGACTGATCAGGAAATAGGAGCGACAGTTCTTTAATTGGCAAGCAACGACCCTGAAAGTGGCTTACTTCGTCTGATGAGAAAATGTCAAGTGGCGCCTGACATGAGGACGGAAGAAGAACAAGTCTGCCATGCAAGCAGGCGAAAAATTCCCAACAGTTTCGAAATGTGGTCAACCTAGCCCTCTTCTCTCCGCCTTTTTTTCCATCCCCCATCCCCCCCACCAACACGCGCACTTACGGACTCACCCACAATGCCAGGCATTTTATGTTACACATTGAAATACTAACTAAAAGAAAATACACCTCCACAAATATTTATGGATGTAATCACAGGTATGCCTCGGATATTGAGTATCCTGTGCACAAGTACGCAGCCTTGCTTGGGGTAGGGGGTGGGTTTGGATAGGTGGATGAATAGAGTAAATGATATCTTTGTGAAAAATAAAACAGAGGAGACAGCAGCAACACTGAAAGTGGTGGTAGAGGAGGAGAAATTTACAGGAGTTAGTAGAAGTTACAATTAAATATAGACGGAGGAAAATGGGAGGAGGGGGAAGCAGAGGAACCTCCGTAGGACATCGGTTTCTCTTTGCAGTGAAGCGGGAATGCCTTATAAATAGAAGAAGTAATGTTCAGTACCACCTGATTACCCATTATTGCCATAAGCATGTGCATTCATACATGTGCGCCCACACCTCATATCCAGCCTAACAGGACACGTGTGCACAACTATATACATGTATATATAAATATAAAATAACGCCATACCGCGAAAACTATTGACTGTAAACATTCTAAAAAGGAGTAATTTATCTTACATTAGCTTTCATGGATATTTGTCGCTGCACATTTTCCCAGAAGTAGGAAATTTCTGGGCAGGCTGAACATAGATTGCTTATAGTGCCTGACACTTACATTGCGACACAGGCACTTGAGCCGTGACGTCACTGTACCACCAGCCGCCGTTGCTGGCCAGGATGTCCATGCTCACCCTGTCATCAGCCCAATAAGTCAAGGCCTGTCTAATTGCCTGTGAACAGACTTCAGACCAGGTAGACGTAGAAATGACCGACTTCAAGACAGCTCATGCTGGTGTCCTTTGTCTGGTGCCGTGATTAGTTCTATTTTAGCTCCTTCTGCATTTACATTTTTAAATTAACTGTAAACTGCACAAAGTAATAGTGGAAAGTCCACAGAATATTGTAACATCCTAGTAGTTATTTTTAGATTCAAACAAAAGGGATATTGAACGCTGGACGAAAGCTGAAACAAGTAAGAAAAGAAGAAAATGTCATCTTGTTTGTGTTGCAATCCAAGCTCTACAGACAGCGCAAGATAACACGAAATTTTATATTTATATCTCAACGACGCGACAGTCGTCTAAAAATAATTAATGCCTTCAATTCAATCAGCTGACTCCCGCTTTTATAACTTTAAAAAAATTTTTTACATTGTCTAGACGAACTAATCGAAGTTCATTGTTCGGAAAGTCAGTAAAAACTGATAAAAGAATACACCGATATCTGGCTTTGGCACTCAGTAGTATATATTTCCTGTGTTAAAACAGGGATAATCGTCATCAGCGCCATCATCACAATAGTTTACGTCAACCCCCCCTCCTCATCATCCTCGTCATCGTCGTCATCATCATCATCATCGTCGTCGTCGTCGTCACCATCGTCATCGTCGTCGTCGTCATCGTCGTTCTTTAGTGACAGGTTCTCTTTTCGTAAAGCATATCGGTTGACGCGGTTGCTGAGAAACAAGCTGTGGTGTGGAGCGAATAGGAAACTCCCGCGGAGCGCGGTGGGCGGGGTTTGTCAGGCCGTTGTCATCAATCTGTTGAGAAGGCTGAGAGCAGGGAGAGACAAACCCACTGTCCTTCTTCCCTCCCCCACCCCTCCGACTCAAGTTTCGTTTTTATCGACCCTTCGATGCAAGGACTCCTCGATATACGAGCAGCAGATGACGATCGACCGCTTTATGCAAATGAGCTCTCGGCCATGTCCCGCAAGGTCAGCCGACTGTGAAAATTGGTTGCCACGTCGTGGCCGGCACATGTAGTGCCATCAATAAATAAATAAGATGGTGTGAGCATCTGTCTTCGTAAGAGTTCAGCGAACTGAACAGCAGGAAACGAAGAGAGGAATCGGCAGTATAAAGCCGAAGGATAAGTAAAGTAAATACCGACAGCTTAACAGATCACAGACTGGCGACGGTGCGATTAGAATACTGATTGTATATAAATAATATATTGATAACCATGAGGCAGTGCACACCCTCTTGCTCACAGAGACACAGAACCTCGAGATAGAACTAAATCGACTCACATAGAATAACAGACACGTGCACAAAAAAGACAACTTTCACTATAACACACATGGGTCATGACTCCGTAATAAAGATACATATCCATAAGCACGTGTATGGTGTACTGTATGTGTGTGTGAGAGACAGGGAGAGCGAGAGACAAGAGAAAGAGTGTATCAATCTATGTATAGGACAGCAGCTTTCTGTTTCTTTGTCGCTCCTGCTCCAGCCTGCGGCGTCGCCATCTACATGTAGATATATACATCCAGTAAATGATCATGCTCAGAGGAGATTGCTCCTCCCGACCACCCTTACCCCACTCCACCCCTTTATTGCATGTCCTGGTCATGATCTAGCAGCGGAAAAGTGCCTTGTACACATCCAACAAAGGATCAGTGTAGACCCCCACCCCAACACTCACACACAATCTCTTTCTTTCATCATTCCATTCTTTCTCTCTCCCCATCCCCCCCACCCTAGCACTTGAAAAACGCCGCGGTTTTATTAAAAGGTTCAACGGCCAGGGGTCGCTTCTGGGGTCATGTTGAGGTCAGGTGCTCGAAGCCAACATATGTCGGCTTGGACAGGAGCTTTCCAGGTCAAAAGAATACTTTGCGGAGATAGAAACTCGGATAATGTCAAGAGAAAGAAAACAAAAAGACTAGCGAACGAACACAAGCAAAGAAGGAACGATGGAAAATAAAACAAGAACCAAATATACTGAACAAGAAAATAAAACAAGAAATATTTTGCTTAACATAGAGACAAAGCTCACTCTGTTAGTTGGAATCCCAAATAAAACCCCTCCTTGTCATGATCTCATCTCCACCATCCATAACATCAACTGTCAGTACATTATCGCCTGATCTTCTCTACCCCAGAGTTAATTTGTGATTCTCTGCTCATAAATTTAGAAGGCGCAAAATTCAGCAGCACATCTTGTCCTCGGGCGCACGAAAGCGTGGGCTCAGGTTACACTTCTTTGTCTTCGATCTGCACTCACTCCTCATTCGGACTCCGGCTGTAAATTATCCATCATTTTCTCTCGTCCTTTCAGAGTGCCACGTAAAATCCTCGGACGATCGCACTTAGTTCATTCCTATCATCAAACACAACATGCGAGGTCTGTCTGAATGTGCTGTGTGAGTTATGGGCGAAAGAGGGATAAACGGATTGTTTTATAATCTAACATGATATCTTGTTCAATCAGAAAGTCCATAAAGAGATTACGAGGCGTTTGCTTCGCTCCGTGAAGAGACGAGACGAGGCGAGAGCCGTGACAGGACAAATCGTGGCTGCTTCATCACGACAATGCACCTTGTCAAACCGCCCTGAGCATCCAGCAGTTCCTGGTTGAGAAGTACATCTCTGTACTGGAGCAACCTCCCTATTCACTTCATTTTGATCCGTGTTATTATTTTTTTTTTCACTCCCCCAAGCTCTAGGGGGATCATCAAAGGACCCGTTTTGAAGTCGTGAAGGCCATCAAGAGGGCCGTAACGACGGAGCTGAGGGGCATCCCAGAAGAAACCTTCCTGATTTACACAGAAGCATGGTAGAGAAGAATGGGAAAGTACACTAGACTCGAGGGATAACTTTAAAGGGTAAACCATGTAGTTTGTTATTTGGAGTTGAAATAAATTGTTTGAAACACTAGTCCCTTACTTTTCAGACAGACCTCGTATACACAGCCATCGCAGCATCCATACATCGTGTGTGTCCGCATACTGAATGGAACTATATCTTTCCTCTCACATCCACCGCGTAGACCGAACTGTTAAATTCAAAGCTACACTTAAAACACGCTCGTTCAAACAATGTGATAAAGCATGAAAACAAAGAACCTTGTCTCTGCTGAGTTACTCAAATGACGCGTACCTGTTTCACTTGATTTTCCAGTTACTATCATGTTATGCATTGATGTTACCACAGTCTCCTTCACATTCATGTCTTGCATGAAATGCTTTGATTCACTAAGATTATCTAATGTAAGATATTTACTTCTACATTTATTCTATATTTACAAGAACAGAGAATTCGCTCTGATTTCAGCTTGTTTCCAAATATGGTGGTGGTGGTGGTGGTGGTGGTGGTGGTGGTGGTGATGGTGGTGGTGGTGACAAACACTGAAGGAAATGACTGGTGATGAAGATGCGCGCTTTCTGTTTTGTGGGACGACTGCAGACCTGAGCAGACACACGCGCAGCAAACACACACACGGATATTTATATATCGCTGAGGTATTTTTTTTTTTTTTTTTTTTTTTTGAAACGTCTTCTGCATCTTGCATGACTTCTCTTGGTTTTGTTCTTCTTGCTGTTTTGTCAGCCTCGAGTTCTCATTCCTTAGCATGACAGAGCTTATCATGACGAAAACAGCCTTAGAGTACTTTAAACTAACCCACCCCCACAATTACATGCCTACGTGCAGTCTCAACCAGGCATGTGTTTTTTGAAACAGTTCAATTTGGCAGAGTGGAAGTGCTGTGGGTCTCATGGAAACGGTAAACAACCCACACACGTGCTTTGTACTGTACTGTTGCCCTTTGTGATTGCATATTGATCTCTCTCTCGTTTCTCCTTATCTCTATAGTGATGACAACAGCTGCAGTATACTCCCACTAACACACCCGCCACCCTCGTTTCCCCCGTCCTCTGGTGTGTGGTGTGATACATGTCTGTTGTGGGGGAAGAAGAGTGGGAGGGAGAAGGATGCGGTCACGTGAGACGTATTCCCGATGCAGGATGTCAACTATTAGTTGGAAGAAACTTTAGTTTTCTTAGCTAGTAATATTATTATAAATGCAGATCATGAGATATATCTTCTATAAGATAATTAATTTTCCCTTACGTTACCCATTCTTCTGTTTCACTTACAAAATTTGACAGCACGGTGGAAAAACATCCTTGCTTGCGTCCATAGCATCTGCCACACCCATGCGCTATCAGGCTACCGTAGACCGGTGCTATTTTTAGTTGTTTACTTCGCCAGCGTGTGACGGGGCACATTCTTTGCTCTATGAGTGCGACTGTAACCTTGATTTTGATTGGTGAATAATGTGACCTCGATTTACCGGTCAGATGCATTTATAATTTATGAAATATGCGTGCGCCGGCTCGCACACGCCTATCTTCCGCGATACACAAAATCACAAAAATCATAACGCAGAATTACAATGAGCTCCTCAAGCTTCAACAGGCTGTAAACAGCTGTGGCTCCAGCGCGCGTGCGTGCGTAAGCATCCAGATTTCCAGGCGCTGGTTGTCTGACAAATACAGTGTTTTACGAGCATTTTTTTTTTTAAACTACAAAAGTTCATCTTGGTTCACTTTTGAGCCAGCGGCCGCTATTAAGAAATGCTGTGAAACTAAGCATTTCTCCGCTTGCTTTTGTAAAGTTTATCGCCAGCATCAGAAGCTGCGCAGAACGCTCGATTCTAGCCAATCAGAACGCGACACTGTTGAGGTCGTAACTAGGTCATACTTTCTTAGAACAAAATGTGTGTCACTCAGTCATTCGGCGACCAGTCGCTCGCATGGCGAGTAGAGGTGAGGAATACCCCTGCTGCAAGGAATTAGAGTGTATGACAGGGGATACGCCATTCATTACTGGTGAGTGATGAACATCTATAAGACATTCGACAGGAAAGAACGTAGTTTATTATTATATTTGTCAAGCGGCATTCTAGTCGAGGTCGTGGACTAATCGTTTGGCTTGTTTTTCGATGGGAAGCTACTCTGCGGTCTTGTAATATGTATTCGACCTGATGGTCTCTGTTGTTTACCGGACAGAGATTGTAGAGCCCAACTGAAACACAACTGATACCACTTTCATACAAGAGTATACTGCTAAGAATGCCTCCACTAGAGATAGCTTGTGAGTTGTTCGACTACGGGTCATCTGGTGCAGCACCTTTCCAAAGCGTTGTCAAAGTAGTGAAAAAAATTATATGAAAAATTATTTCATCCTCCTGATATGATATATGTTGAGGAAATCTGTATACGAGTTTAGAAAACTTAGGAGAATATAATTTGGAAGTGGAAATCATTTTGTGGGAGGCTTAAGAATATACATGTTGCCATGTCAATGGATCAGCGTGTCATCGCGGTCAACTTTTAGTAGCTGAACTTGGATATAGTGTGCAAGTGATAAAGTCAGCGCTACTTCAGTGTTCGACTAATTACCGTAATTTAGCAACTGTGCTCAGTTGAGTGTTTTCGTTTTCCAGCAAGCGGCAGAGTGGCCCACTAACAAAGAACAGCGAAAGGGTGCAGATCCGGTGGCGACAGAGTGACGACAGCCAGGTCATTTTTAGCCACCAGCAAGCGCAGCTGTCTTCAAGATTACCCACCGACCATACTGAGAACTGGGAGGGTTTGTTTCACTGTGGAGAGTCCTACAAGTGGAGAGGAGACCACCCCCACCCCTCTAACCCTTTCTGCTGTGCAAATATTATGAGCACTATGGGGAAGGAAGCTAGTCTAGAGGGCTTGGGTAAGTGTTTTGTTACGAACATATTTTATTACTGCACAGTTTCAGTTTTCAAGTGACCCTAGTGCATATGCCTACTAGATAAGCAAGTAAACCCACCCATTTCTTCTTAGAATAAAAATAGAAAAATGACGAGAAATTAGGCATCAGGGACACAGCACTTTGATACAGCTGTCATGTGTTAGTAATTGTTATCAGGAGGAACAAAATAATATGAAGGATGAATGGACTTGCCAGCATAACCCAAATTTTAATCTCATATATGAGTCAGGGAGTGAGACCTTAAAGTGCAGTGTGGTGACCAATTTAATGTGTGTGAAAGCAGTCTGTGTAAGAGAGTTCAACGTGCACTGTTTTCAGTAAAACTGTTCATAGACTTTCCTTGCATTAGAGATTTTCATTGGAACCCATGTGTAAAGATTTTGTGTGTGCAGATTTTATATTGAAAAAGTCCAAATTATAATAGTTCTGTGTAACCACCAAATTCATTTACTCTAAAATAACCCTTATTGTAGTTTTGACAACTGTGTGTAGTTTTTGATCATATGACTTTCGTGGCAAACTTCTGTTGTTTCATCCAAGTTAGTAGTAAAATGTGTCACTTGCTATTTGTATGCAAAAATCCCTACTTAGAGAGAAAAAAAACAACTTTTCTAAACCTTCAACATGCATGCAATAAGTGTGTATTGCAATCTTTCTTTGACTCAACTGCATTTTTCAGAATGTTTTATTTAAGTGTATGTGAGAGAGAGTTTCTCCTTTAAATTATTTGTCAGTATTTAACTACTAATTGTCAACATTATAGCTGGTTAAAATTTGTTTAAAGACATTTCACATTCTGCTTTTTTCCTAAGATGTAGAAGAGTAGTTTGGGCACAGTGGGTTATAAAACTACCACTAGATATTTGATTTAACTATTCCCTAAGATATTAAGAATTGACATGCTGTTCCCATCCTGGAATATAAAAACATTCTGTTTTAATGGTAGTGTAGATTAAATAGAAAATTTCTGTCCCATACATAGTCATCTATTTCTTAAAATGTCAGGAGGTTAAGTTAGGCAGCATTTAATTCTAGGCTGTCTGAGACAGCAAACCTTCTAGTTCTTCAAACCTCACATTTTCTAGTTCTTCAGTATTTTTCACCATTATCCATTATCTGTACTGTTCTTTTAATGTTTTGTCCACAAATCAAAAAGATATTTTGAAAAGTTTACGCATTATTAATCTGTTTGATGTTAAAACATCTCTGAAGTATTGATTATTATAAGCATTTGTTTTTCTAGTAAATATGAAAACTCCAGTATATCACCAATGCCTCTTACAATGTTGTGGCATCTACTCAACATTTTCATACTTGTATTTTTGTGAAGAAGCTGTAGTTGCTGAAAGTGAAACATCACAAGGTTTGTGAAGAAAAAGGTCACACACACACAGTACTCTATAAGGCCTTAATTTGAATAACTGCTTTGAACACATAGGCATAGGCATCAAATATTGGTGCTGGCACTGTCACCATTAATATGACCCCCAGTGGAAGTGTCAAATTCCGTGTGACCAGTTAGTGATCTACTAATTGCTCTTCCATCACTTAGCAATATACTAGTAAACAATCCTAGTTACTCATCACACTTACATTTCCCCGTCAAACCTCATCATCAGCTGAGGAAAGGAGCGCTACATCCTGAAAGTATAGTTGCACTTCTTAAAGTAGTTTTTAGTGTTAATACCCTCTCATTCTTAGTTATGAACAGGGATGCTATGTTACACTTTTAGTTTGTACCGTGTATCAACCTTCTTTATCATTTTTGTTTTTGTATGGTCTTCGAGGGTTGGAGAAGTATACAATAATTTATTATAATTTGTAATGAATAAAGCCAGAAACTTTAAAGACAAGGTAGATATCACCATTTTCTGTCATTCCCTTTTTTGATAGCTTGTTGATTTTTTTTTTAAAGGCTACCCAGAGAGCATAATTGAATATTTGAATTTCATTCATTGAAAAGCTTCAATAAACAGAGTACATTATATTCTGTTAATGAAATACAAGCCTTCAAAAATCAGCATGAACTAAAGTAGACCAAAACTTAGTCATTTAAGTCTGTGGATCTGCCCAATTAAATCTTAAGTACTATACACTAGGTGGCCCAGTGGCTGTAGCCTTGGTGACCACACTTCCCATGTATGTCAGTGTTTCATAGCTCGAATTAATGAAAAGGGGTGACTCAGTTACATTTTGTTAATGAGTATAATTTTACATGAAAAATCGCTTCTGTAAATCTTTCTGTATCTTATTACCATCCTTATTTGATATCAGTGCTTTGAAAAGTGTGATGATAGTCATCTGTTTAGTGACTCAAGTGCTTATACACACAAATTTGTAATCCCTTGCCAGACATAAAAAACCTTATCCTGTTAAAGATCTCTCGTGGGGCAGATTTGCAAAGCCTGTTGTCAACTACATAAGTGCAAAGATTGGCATGTAAGCTGGTGGATAGATAGGCTTGAAAAAAATAACAAGAGTATATGGAGGTAAACATGCTAGAGGGATTAAGCCTTTTGATATCGTAGATCAGTTAGAAGTTATACACTGCATCCACTGGATTTCACCATGTACAATATGGAACAAAAGGAAGAATAGAATTTATATGATTTGTTAGAAATTTGCCAAATAGTCAGCTATCATTTTCTTGCCTCTTTTTCCTCATTCTTCTTCTTGTTCTTATCATTTCCCTTCATTTCTTCTACACCTCCGGCTCCTGTTCCCAGGTGTACATTTTACTGCAGCATCTTGCGTCATTTCAGCAAGAGACAGTTTTCTCTCCTTTGTTTGTGGTAACTATGTACACAGGAGTACTTACGTCTCCAGAACAGATACATTAGTCTCCGGCGCATTTCATCCCATCCCATCACCTCAAAAACACATTGCAGTGAAATCCCACCATCGATTAACCCACAAATTTAGACCTATGCTCTTTCCCGCCGCCCACACACTGCGCTCACTCACACATTGTTGATTTCTTGCTGTTTACGCGAAACCTCGGTCGTGCGAGTTGCACGCTGAGCCGACACGGCGCCGGGTTCTGACGTAGATAATTCCATTGACCTAATTTAGGCACGAGCAGGCACGAGCGCTTTTCAACATTTTAAACTAGATTTTTCTCGTCCTCTCCATCCTCCTCCCTGGTCATCTTTAACAACGACAGGGTTGGATGACAAAACAGCGATGTGTAATGTCCTGGACGTGCAGGGCAGTCGGCGGTCTCGTTAACCGCGCGTAACCCGGCCGGCTTGCAGCCGCGCCGCACGACGACGTAATTATTTGCCGCTGCAGTCTGTAACCCGTGCAGGGCCTCGCGGTGCATAGCAGTGGGGCAAAAGTGGGTTAGTGTCACACAATGTGGGTTCCTTTTTGTCTTGTGTCTAGTTCACTTCGGCAGGCAGGCAGCAGAGTCAGGCGAGGCTCAGACCTGGTGGCAGCTCTAGCACGTTGGTAGTGCCGTTAGTCGTTAATTATCGTCTGTCCTCATCTGCCGTCGTTTGTGATCTACGACACATCGTGAAGGTGGAAAAGTGCGCTCACAGAGCGGGTCGCGTGTATCGCAGGAGTGGAGTGAATTTTTCTTCTTGTTTTGCAAAGAAATATGGGTTCTTTAAATGAAGAAGGTGAGCACTTCCGATGCAGAACCTGACTTTGCCAGGAAGGTTTTTGCTCTTAGTCGATATCAGTAAAATGTTAAAAGATGCTGGTACATCTGTGAAGGCTTTCTTTCAAAGTGTCTTGAGTAAATTTATTTGGAGTTTTTCTGTTGACCTACTGCTGTACTAGCTTCTGTAATCTTACCAGATGCCATTTCCATTGTTACCTTATTCATTGCGCTTATGCAGTTGTCTTTACACACCTACGCTGTATATCATCAGCACATATTCTCATGATGACTAAGCTCATCTGTGCTTATGTATCCTTCATTTGTCTGCAAATTTACATCTTGCTGTGATTGTCAGACTACGCCTGAGGAGGGAATACATCATTACAGATTTGTTAGTGTTGTGTGTTCATGGAGGATGCAAAAGTAGGGCTGGTTGTTGGCACTTAATGTTGTGTCAGTAGTGTAAACTACAACAAGCAGAAGTGAGGAGAGACTTTGATAATTTAGGTCACAGATAACTGCAACTGACATTTAATATAATAATAATGAGCACTTATATATAGCATATTTCCTCAGCAGGTAGTAAATTCACTTCACCTCGAAGAAGAGAGAAGCACAACAGATTAAATGGAAGGATTAGGATATGATAGCTTTGTGGAGTGAAAGAGCAACAGATGCCCAGACCCTGTTTTTTTTTTTTTAATAGTTTAATGTCAGACTTTAATGATTCATATCTGTACTCCATAAAAACACTGTAAAGGGACTACATTATAAAATATATGTATGCCTTCAGCGTTAGAAAATGTTTAATACAGCAGACTCCTAGTTGCACATACTGCATATTCAGTATGATTTACAGGGTATGTTGAAGCAGTCAAATGCAGAACAAAAAGACACAGGTCAACAAAGGTTAAAAAAACCGTAGATCCTAGTCAACACCAATCTCTACTGGTCAAAAGAAACTGATGCCACCAAGATGAAAGATGTTTAGCTGCAGATGCAACCCAAAACATCAAAATAAAGCAAGAACAGCACCCGGAATAAGACCTCAAATTTAAAAAAAAAAAAAAAAAAGGAGGGTGTGGGTGTGGGGTAGTTTTTTGATCATAGCCTTTTTCCCTGTTTATTCTGGTGACATAATGCACATAGTAGTAATACATTATTTCCTAATGAGCATTCCCCTTTTGCTTTCTTCAGAATTTGATGGTGAAACAGTGCTGTGTCGAGTGTGTGGAGACAAAGCCAGTGGGTTTCATTATGGTGTTCATGCTTGTGAAGGTTGTAAGGTGAGGCATCTATACTTGTTTATTGGTATGTGTATGTCACCCAAATTATGATAATATTTTTGTAGTGAATTTATTGAGAGCAGATCTGGCTACATAAGAAATTGTATGTAGAGTCAGTCTTTTTCAAAGTTTTCAAGTTTTGTGGCCTTAAAATCAAGTCTCAATTAACTTTTATGTTACACAAATATGAGAAGTTTAGTTTATAGCAATCATTGTAACTAGAATGTTGTACAGTTAAGTGCAGTAAGCATGCACAGTGTATGTGTTTACTGTGTGTGCATTGAGAGGGGGAAAGTGTGTATGTAGATGAGGATGTATTTCTGTGAATATTACTACTTCATTGTAACTTGTATCTTTTTATTTCAGGGCTTCTTCCGTCGTAGCATTCAGCAGAAGATCCAATATAGACCTTGTCTAAAAAATCAACAATGCAATATCATGAGAGTAAACAGAAACCGGTGCCAGTACTGCAGGTACACATGCATGTATTTAGGCTATTGTTGTCATGTGATGTCTTTGTAGAAGGATATCTGTTTGCAGTTTGTCATCTAACACCAGCCCTGACCTAATTGTCTATCCCACAATGGCATCAAAGTTCATGTCGTGACCATGCAGCAGGATATTTCTTAAAACAATGATGTTTGTTGCTTAACAGGATACAAGGGGTTTTTTAAAAATCCCTGTAAATATAATCATTACAAATGTCTTTGTAGCCTGAATGTGGTCATGATAATGATTTATATGTTAGATGAGATTCAGAGTCAAGAGGTCAAACTGCACCACAGAGAAGTTCATATCTTTCCTGGAGATCAGTGTCAGACCACTTAATGGTTCTCACTCTTTACAGCCATCAGTTCAGCCCAGCCTTTTCCTTCCTGTTTAGTCTGCATTAGGTTTAAAGTTTTAAGGGTGTGCAACAAGATAAGACCTGCAAAGCTTACCTCATATTATGTAAAACTTAGCTCCAATTATTTGAGAGCATTCATATTTCCTTTACTTGAGTTTACTTCTATCATGGGATTAAGAACTTTTTAAATGGAGCTTATGGAATGCTTCAGGGTTTTAGAATCTTGGTCTTGTTTCTAAAATTATCTCTAAGTCAAGGTATAACAGAGTGTTATAGCATTGGTTTGGAGCATGTGTGTAGGAGTCTGATTGCAAGTGAAAAAGAAAGTTGCTGTAATAATGTGCTTGCACACACAAGTGCATAAACATGAAAGTAAACACATCACTCATATATCGGATTCAGAATGTACTTGTAATCATAGCCTGCTTATTATCAAGTAGCAACAGTTGAAGTACACATTCTGTGTCTATCTAAATGACAGAACTTGTTCATAATTCATCAGTATTATTTTGACTAATCACCTCCACATGTGTAATAAAAATGCTGCTCCATTCTTATTTTTCAGATTGAAGAAGTGCATAGCTGTTGGCATGTCACGAGATGGTGAGCAGATTTTAATGTTAAAATTCCTCTTTCTTGCTTCTGGTGCCATCTTAATAAATGTATTGTTGGTCTACTTATAAAATGCAATAAAACTGTTGAAAGATTTCCTATCAAGATTAACCAGAATTTTTTCCTGTAAAGTTTTTTTCAATCCAAGCAATATTTTCCATGGGTTTCTTTTTAAGTTAAATTGATCAAAGTGGTCTCAATTGCATGGTTAAAAAATTTTGTTTTTGTCCCACACAATTTTTACCCATCATTAACATCACTTTTCTTAGTCCAGTGTAGAAAGTTACTGCTATAGGTTTCTTATTGTCAGTACTTGTCATGACTTATTTCTGATTGGCAGCTGTGAGATTTGGAAGAGTGCCAAAGAAGGAAAAGGCACGGATCATCGAGCAGATGCAGAAGGTGAACTCTCAGTCACAGTCATCAGCTCTGTATACCATGTTACAAAACGAACAGGATGTGGTGCATGCTGTTATCAATGCTCACAGGCAGACCTGTGACCTCACTCTGGTGCGAGTCTGCCAGATGAGAGAGCATGCTCTGCAACTAAGTGACTACATCAACTGTCCTGCCAACATGGTAAGAATAGTTTAAGATAGGAAAAAACACAACTCTATTTTGCTGCTGTTATCTCTTCATTACAGGAGAAAAGTACATTTTTTTCTTTCCTTGTGACCCAATTTATTTTCACTTTCGTTGCCTTCACTTCAGCATCAAATTTTTTAGTTTTCTTAAACTTGATGACAAGTTTTTAATGTGCAGGCATGTCCACTCAACAATTGCCTAGCTCATGACCCGAACGCCAACAAGAGTAGCCTCGATGACTTCTCAGAAAGTTTTTCCCCTGCTATTAAATCTGTTGTGGATTTTGCTAAGGGCATCCCAGGCTTCACTTTGCTCAACCAAGATGACCAAGTTACTCTCTTAAAGGTAAGAAAGGGAGGATGCAGTATCAAGCAAGAAAGAATTTCTCTTTCTTTGATGAAAACATATTTGTCATCATTTCTCATACTTGTTAGACCAAGACAAATGGATTAGAAATCACAATGTGTACATATCCTAGCCAACTGAACAGACCACAAAAAAAAGAATACTGAAAGTCAATATTCTTATACCTTTTTGAAGGTTTTTTTTATTATTAAATAAAATGGTTTGTTTTATGTGTGAAGGCTGGAACTTTTGAAGTGTTGTTGGTGCGCCATGCAAGTCTTTTTGACCTGGAGTCCAACACCATGATGTTTACTGGTGGCCGTCTTTTCCGACGACACCCATCAACAGTCAGTCCTTGCTTTACAACTAAGCAGTATTTAACAGCTTAAAAAATGTTAACATGTGGTACAGCACATTACATTACAAATTGCATTTTATGATGTCTGTGAATCTCATATAAGTTTCTGAAGTGTGAGCTGCATTTGCCTCTTTTTTTATTATCGATTTTAACACTAAAATGAAAGAAAAAGATACTACTGCTAGAGATTTGCAAAAATATGTAATATGTTCGTCTCACTATTTCAAGGACATGGGGAGATCTTTCATTGTCACTTAAACTAAGTGTAATATATGTGTCTTTCATAGATGACAACAGGAGCTGGTTTCCTGCTTGATTCCATGTTTGATTTTGCTGAGCGCTTCAATAAGCTTTGTCTCACTGACGAGGAGTTGGCCTTGTTCTCTGCTGTGGTGCTTATGTCACCTGGTATGTTTAATTTGCTATAACTGTTGATGGTGTTGAGCTTTGCTCAGGAGTGGGTAAAACCAGCATTGTGTTGTTTACATGCAAGGAGAGTAAGGAGGCTTCTTAAAAGTAAAACAAGTTGCAACCCTGCAGCCTAGCTTTAGTTACAAGAACCTAGCTTTACTTTATATGTGCAGCATACTGCAGTGCTTCCTGCAGGATAGCCCAGAGATTTATGATAACTGTTGCGTTGGGTAAACAGGAAAAAAAAAGTGTTTCCTTTACAGTCCAAAGAGAAGTGTTGAAAATAAGCTTGGTACAAAATAAAAAGCATGAACTAAATTAGTTCCTAATTGCTTTGATAACTGAATATTTAAGATGCTGAATACAGAGGGGTTTTTTTTTTCTCCACTTGGTGTTTTATCTTTGTGTGTGGTCCCATCAGAATGGTGTTTGGTGAGCCAATTAATGCACCATGCAAGAGAGAGCTTAATGAATCACTTATGATCATTAATAATTTGTATCATTCCTTGTCTGAACACATTCAGGGATCACCATAGGTGTGTTTCTCCTTTCCAGACCGTCCAGGACTACGCAGCATGGAGCAAGTCGAGAGAATTCAAAACAAGCTTACAGAAGCTTTGCAGAATATGATAAATCTCAATCACAAGGAGGACTCAACCCTTTTTGCCAAACTATTGATGAAGACTACAGACCTGCGCACCCTGAACACTCTTCACTCTGAACGATCTATTGGTGGGCATGCTGCAGGGTTTTTGAAATTTATGATTATGAAGCCAACTGTATTTTCATCTTCTAAGATAGAAAATTTATACTTCTAGCAGAAAAAGCAACACCTTTTTTATGCGTTCTACTTTCTGAAGCCTTCCTTTCAAAAGATGAAGTCAAAGTCAAAATATTTAACATATCAAGAATAACTTTATAGACAAAGTACACCTTGTTAAGGATCAATTACTCTAGCACAGTGGTGCCCAACCTTTTCTTACTCGAGGGCCTCACTGGACATGATATAACATCTTGTGGGCCGGAACATGGCAGTTTTGCCAAAATCATGGCAATTAGGTTGTGTCTGGTTAAAATGAGCAGGTCAGATGTGGCCCACGGGCCATAGGTTGGGCACCTCTACTCTAGCACATACATTATTTTGTTTCATTGTCTGTTTGAGCAGCTCAGAACAGCAGTAGCACACAGTTTGAGCCACGTGAGTGCCACAACACAGAAGAATCAGACATGGAGTTTCAGGATTCCATCAGTACTGTGTAAGTTTGTTTTGCAAATAACCCACTATGTGGGTTTTAAAAAAAGACTTTTGCCTGATTTTACATATTACTTTTTTCCCTCAACAAGTCATTTTTTAAAATTTAAGGACAAACTCCACTATTTTTGTCCATTTAAAAAAAAAAACACACTTTTATCACGCCACTCTTCATAATTTTTTTGTTAATGCATACAGACTTGAGGCAACAGCATATATATGACCTTGTCAGTAGTGAGTGGATGCTTGTTCTTTATCAAACTAAAGACTATTGAAATAGAGTAGATCCAGAGACCAAATTCTGTAGAATATTTATTACAAGTACACAAACAAGGCTGTATGCTCAGGACATGCAAACACTCTTAATTCAGGTCTGGACGGTCTTCTCCAACTCCTTCTGAAGCATCCAACATGACCATCACATCTGGCTCTTTTAGTGATACTTGCTCCCTAGAAAGTGGAGGTTTGTCGGTTATGCCCCACCGCATCCCCCTTGAAGCTGCTAGTCATCAGCAGGTATGTGTACATCCCAGACAGTTTTGCTGTCACTTCATCATTTTGTTTGTGAAATACTGATTTTGTTGATCATTTTTTTTTAACATAGTGTGGCTAAGACAGTTGATGGTTACTTTATTAAATTGGAGGCTGGCATCACTGGAAAAGCAAATAAGGAGAATTTAGACATTTTTACCATTTATTGACTTGGGTCAAATTTTACTTGTGTACAGTGCTGAAATTTCAGTTAAATTAAATCTAATATTGGTCTTGTTTAAGGTGGTATTGCGCACACCATACGGCACATTTTATCGAGAGGAGACGAGTGGATTTTATGGACTTGTTCCTGAGCAGCCCCGACGTCGGTGCAACACACTTGACCGTGACACGCTTAGCCGCCCAAGACTTCACACCATTGATGAAGGCAATCGTCGTCGCTACACGTTGGATCGTGAATACATCAACAAAATGGTTAACCGATTGAGTGATAGGCTGGAAAAGAGGACGGCTATCAGAGGGGACAGCATTCCACCCTCTATTTCATCCAGTGCAGCATCTAGTCCCATTCCTGAGGAGTATGGGGCCCAAGGTGGTGCTGACTTTGTTCCCATCTCCACAGCAGAGCAGACTGTAACAGGCTCTCGGTCATCCCCCATTATTCATCCAGAAGCTCTGATGGCGCAAGCTTATGGATCATCCCCAGCTTCCCCTCGGCCACGATCTGGATCATTTGGCACCGATGAGTATCAGCGAAGACGCTGTTACAGCTTCCATTTGAACAGTGAGGGACGTGCATCCCGTGTTCCCATGCACCAAAAGATGATGTCAGAAAGAGATCAGGTGTCACCGGAATCCCATCAATATCTGTCAGCTGAACAGCGCAGGGGAAGCGTTGGTGCTGCCTGTGGACTGCATGCCCGAAAGAGATCACTGCTGGTTGATAGGCCACCTTCTTATGTTGGGCACTCAGCTGACAGCCTAAGACATGAACCTACAGACAGCCGCATTCGAGGCTCAGCCCCTAGTCTGAAGGTGAGAGTAATGATGTTAACAAACTGTTTCATCTTTCTTCACCAGCATCTGGTTGCTTAAGCTGGATATCTATTGAGGTGATGGTGCTGATATACTGATGTCTAAATTTTCTTTCTTAAACTGCCCATGCTAATGGCTTCATTTGGAAAGAAATTATTTCTCAATCTGTTACCATCTCATGTCTAACTAGCCACCATGACTTTATGCTTTGAGTAGCAGAAACAATGCAACAGTAATTCAAACTGTACAATCTAATATACATGCATTGCAGTTGTATTTTACATAGCAATGATTAGGAGTATTCCTGCTTCCCAGCCACCCTGCAGCTTGCATAGATCTCTGCAAAATAAATCCACTGGGAAAGAAAAGGTTATGCTTATATATTTAACTGGCATGTGATGTTCATAACTAATATTGGAGTTTCTTTTCTCTTTTGGACAGCATCTCATTCCAGATGCCTCACTGTATGGACTGCCAATGGTTCCTCAGTCAACTAGCCCAGTTCTGCTTTCTCGACGAAGCATGCTGCCTCCTTCCTCCCTTGGAATCAGCCCTCCTCCTTTCATGTCTCCTTTGAATGATAAGACTGTTCATCCCTTTGAAGTTCCACCCTCAGCCTTGGGCAAGATAGGGGAGCACAACTCTGTCTCTTCCACTGTTACAAGTGTTGCCAGTAAAGAGGGATGCTTGGGATTGTCGGCTGACTTGCGTCTGGGATCTTCAACTGACTTGCGCGTGCCCAGCAATCCCAGCTCCCGCAGTACATCCAGAGGTGGCTCGCCGCAGCAGGACATTGAGTCTCCAAATGAAACTTTTGGCCACAAAAAGTTTGACAAATTCAGGAAAGAAAAACCTCAGATTGTAGGTGATGAGGGAGGGGCTCCTGCCAAAGAGAATGTGGACAATGGTCTCAAGGGCAGTGAGGGTGCCTCCAAGGACAGTGACAATGACAGCAACATCCTGGACCAACAGGCTTACGCAATGAAGACTCCCTCCGTAACACCACCATGTTCCTCGAGCAGTGAAAGTTCCTTCTCTGAAAGCAAAGCCAAGCGTTCAGCCAAGGAGGCACATCCCAATCTCCTGGCCCATCTGAATTCGCCTGCACAGGTGTCAGCAAAGCAGAAGCAGCATCCAGCCACTTCAGGATTGACGTCCGCAGCCACCGGTTTCCCGTGGCAGCAACAAGGCCAGCAACCCCATTTCTTTGGGAAGGATAACTCAAGCAATGTGCATGGCTCTCTTCAGTCATCTGCAATCGCTGCAGCTTTAGCTGCAAACCCTCAGCTGCTGGCAGGGGAGAGTAAAGTGGAACCCAAGAAGACAAGTAGTATGGCAGATGCAAGCAACAAGGAACAGTTCCATGCTGTAGCTGTCTCCCATCTTAAAGACAAACTAATGCGCAAATTTGATAGCATGGAGAACCTTCACAAGATGGCAGGTGCAAACAATCCACCTTTGGCTACTTCCACAGCTATGTCCTCTAAACTTGGTGAGTTCCATACTTGTATACTTCCATACATGAACTTTTGACTTGGGTGGCAAGGTAGTCAAATGTCTATGTTTTCAAACTGAGAAATTTTATAAATTTCATTCATAAAATTCATGACTTTCTGATATTGTAGCCACTTATGATGACAGTCCCACTTTGTCCCCCAGATACTGATGGTGAGATGCCATGCCATGACTGCCCTGCAGATTCTTCATCCACTTCGTGCCAAACTTTGACCAAGTCAGTCTTGGCGTTGCCGTCAACGAGCTCTCTGTCACAGAATGTCCCTATGCTGCTGCCACCAAACCTGCACTCATACCATCCCTTGCTCAGTTCTCATTATGCTAACATGCAAGGCCTGTGCATGCCATCCTCAACCACAAGTTCACAGCATTTGCCAGGACTCCAGCAGTTCGCGCATATGTTTGCAGCTTCGGGTATGCCCCCCACCACAGGCATTTCTTCTTTTCCCCCAACCTGTCTCTCTAGTCACACCACCACAGCCTCCATAGCTATGACATCTGCAGAGCGGAGGTAAATATTTTGTTAATTGCATGCATGTACACATGCACATGTATATGTGTGTGTTTGTTGCTTATTATATGACAGGAATTGAATTGAAGCCTTGGACTTCCTTACTAAATGTTGTTTTTTTTAATGGGGTTTTTTCATACTAAAGGTAAATACATCACTTAATTAGTAAAGAAGGTAACTGCACTCCTTGGTCAGTCTAAAAGCTATTGATGCATATTTGTGATAACAAATGTCCCCAATATTTTTTTAAATATAGTCTTGCTGGTGCATGTTACAGGTCAGAAAATGCAGTCCCACTAAACCTGACATCAAAAATGGAGAACATTGCTTTGCAAGCATCTCCCTCGGCCATTCCAGTCAGTGTTATCAGCGAAACCAGTGTAAAGTCAGAAGTGTAACAGCATGAAAATTTGCTGTAGACAGGGACAGTGCACTTACCTGTTGAGATCACAAACTGTGATTTGCAAATATGATGAACATCACTACACAGTTTGGTTTTCTTTCTTTTTTTTTTCTTATTTTGAAATGGTGGAGGGGGAGTGGGAATGCTCAGACCAGAAAAGAGCATATTTCTGGACCTACCATCCCCTCCAATTACTGTTCATGAAGAAAACTACCAAATCTTACATCAGGGCTGTCTAAAGTGTCTACAGCTAGCATTCCAGAACTGTTTGCAAGACTGTATTTATGTGCATTGTTGTTTTGTTGTTCCCAGGCAAGCTTTGTTTGCTGGTCTCATTCATCTTGGCGTGCTGAAAGGTTTCAAGAAACAGCCAAGAGTTTTATTTTTCTCAAAGAGTCCTTGTTGACCCTTGTTTGTTTTTATTATCACTGTACATTCTTGTAATTTCTCACCCAGGATGTTAGGGTTGAAGTGTGGATGTTGATAATTATAAAAGAGGTTACAGTCTGTCTTAATGATTGGCATATTTCACTTTCATTTGATGAGTTTTGTGGTGACCTCTGAAGGAATATGATACACGATATTTAAAAAAGAGATAAAAAGTAATGATAAATTTCTCCCACTAACATGGCTAATTGATTAAAGTAGAGAAGATAAATTATACTCACCTAATGTTTTATTAACTGCTAAATTACCATTATGCCGATCACTTGTCTAACTGTGACTGTGAGAACAGTATGCAGCATACTTTTGCAAATACCCAAAAGAAATTTCACTGGTGTGTACATTTTTCATTTACTAAATTTGCAGACATCATTGTTAACAGAATTCCTTCTCTGCATAAATGAAAACAATGCAAAGAAGAGCCAATATGATTTATTAATGTTAACATTCACATTTCCCACAAATGTGTTAAAATCTACACACCAGGGATTATCCATGTATCCATGTTTTGAAACAGGCTGAAAAAAAAGAATAAAACATAAAATTCAGTAAACTAGAAGGACATTAAGATAATTTGAACAGTTGTGTTGTCTTAAATTTCAGTGTTCTTATCCTGAACCCGTTCCCTACTATCCTCTGAGTTTTGTGCATTTTTCTGCATTTAAAAAATGTAATACAAAAAGTAATATATTCAAAGAAATAATGTTAATTTAGTTTTCATTATTTCTTTTGTGTGGTGCCATACTGTGGCTGTGAGATGTTCTAAAGTGTTTTTCTGCCTCCACCTGTCAGAGAGCAAGCAAGATAGGACGGACAGGAGAGAGGCATGATGTGCATGAAAGCCAGAGAAAGCACACGTGTACTGTTGCTGCTGCCTAGAACATTGTATGTTTACAAAAAGTAAATAGTGCAGCACATGGAATGATTAAAAAAAAATTATTATTTGCTGTCGAGTGTACTACACTGAGCACATCAGAGAAATGTAGCAACAGCTATTCTGAAAAGCTGATCACTTGAATGGATCTGTAAGATCTTTCTGACACTGGTCATGTGGCTTGATCATATTGGCATAAGTGCTGGCATATGCTGCAGAATGATCTTTGGGGACAACAGTGTGCTGAAACTCAATATCAAATTTTGGAAGTGGTATTTTTATGTCTAAAGACAGCATATTGACTGAATATGATGAAAATGTTATTTATGATAGACAATGAAAATTAGTTTACATTTAAAACAGTCGTTTGTGTTCATGTGGTTTTAATATATGTGTTATTTATCTGTTAAGTGGTATAATCTTTAATCGCTGATGTTCATTTGTATGTCAAGATACAAAACTGGTAAAAAACTTGGCAGTTTAATCTTAAAAGTGGGAGATGGTAAAGGTTTCCCATGGAGTTTTTGCTAGACAGAAAGTTTGTACTTTCTCGATTTTGAATGACTTTTGAGCATTGTTTTTTTTATGTGTTGTTCAGATGAAAGAGCAGATATCTCATTTAGACCTTTATGTGTATTTATTTTATTTATTTATGTTTTAAAGGCAGCTGACTTTAAATTAATAAATATTATCTTTGACCAAATGCATACTAAACAAATCTAAGCAGAACATATATGTTGTGGTTTTAGATAGCAAGTACACAAATTATACATCTGTAGTCTTTTTAAAGTCTTTTCTTACAGGTTATTTTTGTTCGGACAGGTCAATCGGAAGGGCTACTTGCCTATTGTGTCTCTCTATGAGAGGATCCTGAAATGTTGGAACAGAGATAATAGCCAGCTTACATAGGATGAGCCGTCATGGCATATTTTTTCAATAGCAGAGTATGGATATAAGGTGTGGTGAGGGCTGAAGAGCGTTTATCCTGCAATAAGCCCTCATTTGGTCTGTATTAAGATTGCCACCAGTCACTGATGGTTGATCTGTTCTTTTTGGTCTGCTGTGATGGTTTCCATTCTCTAAGACGACGGTTTATGCGTTCTTCTCCTGGTGCTGGCCATGTTTGCATTAGTCTGAAGGTCGACCTTTGCTCACATAATGTGACATGATTTGTTGTCATGTGATCTTTGATGAAATCTAGTGTACTCGTATGTGATCATCATTATTTTTTCCATGTGTGTGAGTGAGAGAGAACATGTAATTTTTTCCAGTCTGTTTTCCCAGCGTCATGGATGGCCATTTTGTTTGCAAACACCTGTCTTCACCTGTTTTCAATCACAACCAACCTCTAAGTTTTCAGTCGACTTGATTCCATTGCTTTCAGACACACATCACCTCTGCCCACTCACACCCTCCCGTCTACATTTAATTATGCAAGCTTGCATTTTCCCTTTAATTTATTGCGCATGTAACAGAGAGTATGGTGAGATGCCATTGTTGCGTCTTTTTTTTTTTCTTTGCTGCGTACCTGTTGGAAAGGTATTCAAGCTGTACATGCAGAAAATTCACTTGGCGAATGTTATAATTTTTGACTTATTTATTCTGTGCATGCATGCATGCGTGTGTGACGAACTGGGTTGTCAGGGTTGGTTCTGTCACGTGATGTATATCACGCAGGTGAATCTGAGTTGGAGTACATCGCGTTTACGAATCCTAGAGGAATAGGCGGGAGGGGTATAGAGTCAGGATTCATTGTTATCTTGAATCTCTCAACGTCTCACGACTGTCTCACTTCACCACCGCCAACCCCCTCAACTCGCATCCTTCGCTTCCCGTTCTGCGGGAGAAGGAGAGGAGACTGCCTGCTGGATTCGTACAGTGAGTGTACAACATCCCCAATGACTGAACTGCCTGCAATGAATGAAGTTGTCTTTTTGTTTTTTGGGAAATGTAGGTTTTGTCTACGTTCAGTACACAGTGAATTGTGTTGTGGAATTTTGTTTGATTGTGATTCCTTCCTGGTGAGGTTTCTTAATGCCTTAATGGTGTGGTAATAAATGTTATAAAGACGACCGTTGATTTTTTTTTTCGACTTGCTGTATATGTGTGTGTGAGTGTTTTGAGAGAGAATAAGAAGAGTGGGCTGAATAAATAATCTGTAAAGAAAGCGAGAGTGATATGTGCATTTACACCCATAGCAAGTCTACTATTGCAGTTTGATGTTTGTTCAGTCAACACAGCAATGGGAGTGGTCAGGTGTGAAATATTACAAGGAGAGGGCGCAGCTCACAAAAAAAGTAGCTGAGCGATTGTAAATCCTGAAGGCGCTACAACCATCAGGACTGTTCTCAAGATGCAAACCTGATCATCTGGTGTGAGTTTCCTGTTTGTGGGATGGAGACATCGAGATGTGTGTGCACTGCCTGCTACAAACCTATCGACTTGCATTTATTGATTTGTCGGCAAGTTAAGAGACGACAAGTGTTCAGAAAGAACTTGATACCTGGAAACGGTTATGTACAAAGTGGCAATGATCTGAAGCAAAGCAAGCGTGTACTGACAGTTCATTTTTTTCATCGAAGAGCAATTAGTGTTTAATCACAGGAAATTATATGTTCGCGTTAAGCGCAAGTGCTGGCAATGAGAATGGTTTACAGATAATTTGTTAATGGCTCAAGTGAAAGGAAATTTTTAATCCAGAAGCACCTCTTTACCTTCTGGTGCCAGAGAAGCACATTTCTTGCCCTTTCCCCTCCTTTAACCACTGATAATAAGTACATTGTACTGTGTTTGCTCATACAAAAAGTAGCTTCCTTCACAGGGAGCTCTGCGACATTGCATGTTCAAGCAAGCAAATTCAATAGTGCGACCTTTTACACATGGCTGATGGCGACCTACCTACACATGGGGTCGATTGACAGACGATAAGATGATAACAAACAGGCTGACAGGAGTTCAGACTTATTCAACAATAACAGGTTGACAGAAATCCAGACAACAGCAGGCTGACAGAAGTGTAAACTTGTAAGACGATGATGGCAGAAAGATGGAGTTCATGAAGACAGAGTGCACAAATGTCAGTCGCAGGACGAGAGCAGCAAAGCCACGACCAGCAGAACCTACAATGACCCGCATTTCCCCCCCACGGTATGGCGGTGAGTCACTGCAGACACGAATGAATGTTACGGGCAACTGACATTCAGAAATGGGTTAAAAAAAATGTGATTACGGCTAGAAAAAAAAAGAAAATCGTCCGCGTAATACAAAACTTTCTGCAGTGAAATCCTCGTGACATCAGATGGATGTGTGTGAGCGCACGTGCACGTTTACTTGCGTGTTTACAGTTTGTTTTGCACGCGCAAAGACGACGATGGACATATAGAAGGTGAAGCACAAGTTTGTGAAGGATGAACTACGCAGAACTTCTTGACAGCCAGGATGTACAACTGTATGTATGGTTCATTTGTGAACACTTTAAAAATAATGTCAATGTGAACTTATTATTAATAAGCTGGCAGATATGTAATGTCAGCTTTTGCCGACTGAAAACCCGAGACTTCACCAGCCTAAGATGACCTTTCGAGTAATTTTCTGCTCCAGACAAAAGAAAAAAAAAGAAATCAACAAACAAACAAAAGTACAGATAACTTTGCACACACGTGCACGAACACACACACAGGTGCACGCACAGCTGTGTAAACGATTTGCATACGGGTAATGCGCGCACTTTCCATGATCAATACTCCTATGTCGTCACCTCAACGTCAGTCGCCGTCAGACTAACGACACGAGCGCTGTGACCTGTCGAGCAGACGCCTTTAAACGGGTAGATGGAGAAAAAGCCGGGTGTGTCGATTCGTGAACGCAGTCCCACCCCCCGACAAAAGGCTGCCGCTTGGCCTCACTGACCTACTTCGGGGACTTGTTTGTCGTGCGCACACTAACCGACTAACCTTGATTTCGCTGCGCATGCGCACAGCGTATTTTTCTGTCGAAGACGTCTCTCGGCGTAGTTATTTCCCAATCAACTTTCTCCCAAATAATTGCAGAATTCGGATGGAGATCAATGAATAGAAAATCGATAAAAAGTATTGTTCTCTTTTTTTTTGAAAAAAATTAGCGCGGCGAAACACACCGAGCGGCGTGGTGACGTAATACCGGCGAGGGGAGCCATTGGGTAAATTTGGAATGTAGGGCGCTGGGAGTGTGGATTACTTCAATGGCGCGATGGCGCTCTGGGTCGGCGTGCCCTTCTTGGGGCTCTGGTCGGGATGGGAGAAATGTATTTTCCAGCAAGAAAAACAAACGGTCGCTCGATCGTGTTTGCGAGGGTCTGTAGCACGCTCGCACTGGCAGTGATAACCCCTTCCCTCCTGCTACCACCACCACTACCACTACCACCTCCCTGTTAACTGCTCACTCGCTCGCTCTGTCTTGCATGTTCACACATATTTAAAGTGCTGGAAATCCCACGTTCATAACATATTCCGTCACAGATGGCAACTCCTGGGGTGGGCGACTGGTTGGGATGCGTGCGAGTATGTATTGTGAGGCGTGCAATGATGCAAGAAGTGCGCACGTGGCTGCGGAAAATAAGCGGGAGGCAGCTTGTTTGGAGTGAATGCATCATACCATGTGGGGTGAGAAGCGACTTGCTCATTGCCAGCTAGTAAACAACAAAACTTCAACCCGCGGGTTAGCGAGTACTGTAAAAACCTCACAGTGCCGACATTAATGCGGCGGGTGAACAAGACAGACTTACAGACTAAGAGCGGCTAAATGACAACATCAAAGCTTTTATCTACCCCCGGACTTGTTGCAGTAGCTGGCCATGACATCACTGAGTATGAAGTAGATGTACAGCTGCATGGGACAGGTACTTGGTTTGTTGGACAGGAAAGGTTTCCAACAAGAGATGATTTCGAACTTGGGTGTTGTAGGGGGAAGATGGGGAGGAAACCGACAGAGTACTCGACCTCCGACGGCCAGCCCCACGTGTCACGTACTGAGAGAAACGGGATCCGAACCCCCAATTGACTGAGAATGCTTTGCCCACTAAGTGACAAGGTATGCAGAGTCGTTGTAGCCAAAATAAAATACCAGCTGGCAGACAGCTAACATGATCTGTTCTAGTGAAAACTGTTCAGACTGTCAGATATACAGTGTCGTGCAGTGCTAAGAGTATGGCGATGATACAATACAATATGGCTTTATTGTCTACTTCTGTCCACAACCAGGGGCGGCACTAGTCTCCTGGCGGCCCTGGGCAGAGAAAGAATCGGTGGCCTATTCGCCCGCCAATGTCAATAAAACCAAGTGGCGGCCCGTGATATTATCATTACTGCAGAAGGTTATAATAATATATATAGCATACTGCTCCTACTAATTAACAATAAACAATGTTTTTAGGCCACATTGCCGTCAGCTGTGTCGATATTTTCTTTTTCTGTTTTATATTCAATATTTACTTGACGCGGCTGCCCCTGGGATGTGGCGGCCCTGTGTAGGTGAACAGTTTTCACCTGCCGCAACAAACACCTCACACACCCAGACCGTTAATTATACTCACCATTAATCATCCCACCACAGGGACGATTGTCACAGGCACAATCACTTTCACACGCACGTACACAGAAACTAGGCAATTTGTTAGTCATGTTCAAGAGTGCTGTGGCAGTTAGTAACAAGGACCTAAATGCACTCTTCCTGGCAACCAGTTGTTTACATTTACAGCCAGAAGGTAGCATTTGGAAATGGCGATGAAGGGTGAGAGGGGTCTGTGATGTTGCTGGCGGCTTTTAACCCTACGGCTGTAGGTGTAAAGATCAGTTAGTGGTCTTTGTGGAAAGCAAATCTTGCTGGCAGACTTGACCACCCTCATCAAACAATCTTTATCTTTGATGGAGAGAACGTCGAAGCACACAGACTGAATGTTAATATCATGGACATATATATCGTAGATGACCATATGTTCATGGCGAAAATAGTTCCAATCAGGCCACAGGACCGCCGACACCGAAATTCCTCAACTGCCGCTGGTTGCAGGAGCAGGCGATGATCCAGAAACGATGATAATGTTTTCCTGAAAGAATAGTTTTGTGTCTAGGACCCTGCAGAGGCACCTACAACTTTTCACCTGTTCTACCGTCTCACTGCTAAAGATCACATATGTATGTACAGGTTAATGTCCTCTTCTATCAAGGGCCAGTTCTTTCTTTATTTTTTTTTTTAAAGCACCAGACAACCTTCTCCAAAACACCTAGTTTCTTAACCTGAATGAAATAGCTCTCCAGTGAGCCCTCGTCCTTGAGCCAAGCAACCAACGCAATATCGTTTGTAGACTTCATCAATTGATCATGATGATGACGACAACAACAATGGTGATTGATGGTTCCTAAACCGCAGTTTGCAGTTCCAGGACACCCGGAAAAACCTTTCAGGAGTGGTTCTACGAGCGCATTTGCTGCCATTCAGGGTTACATTAAAAAGAAATCGTTCATGGTCACCCATGTCAAAATGCAAACAAACGCTGGAGGCTGTCGGCAGCAAAACATTTTCACTCGATTAGTCCTCGGGGAATTCGATCACCGATCTCTGCCACTGACGTAGACAAATGTCAGAAGTACCGATGCCGGCTCGAAAGACCCTGACGACACACGAGCCCAGATTTTTGCGACCTCCAGGTCTCGAGCCAGTCTCTCCTCCTGCTCCTCCACCCCACTTTTCCTTCCCCTCCCCCTACCCTCACCCCTAAACACATTTTTCTTCCGCCATCGTGTATGCAATCGCTTAGATGTCAAACGATGTTGCCTCCGCTTCCGACCCAGCCTGCTCTTTATTTCACAAAACATTTATTTCATTTGTCATTTATTTCGAGGCACAAAGACAACAAAAGGCAAACAAACATTGTTTTATACCTTGGTTCGTCTGTTGCTGACCAACTTTAAAAACCAGCGACTGGCATTAAAAGAGCTTGCGTCATCGACTGGGGCGAGGAGGAAAACAACAAGCGACACATAATCACGTGACCCGCCAGACCTCCACTGTGCCCTCGCCGCGGCCTTTTCTTGTGCGCGAGCCGATGACGCACGTGCGTTGCTGTTTACGTCATCGTCAGGGTCCAGAATAGATGTCGCTGGCGAATCGATTTTTGAATGCCCCGAAGCATCCTACCACTCGACCGTTTGGCCGTTTCCACAAGGAAGCTGGCGCAGTAAGCATGGACACTGTGTCAACACGAAAACCAGGAGCAGGTCCTCTTGTGACCTTTGACCTTTAGCTGCCTCATCTGTGGCATAAACAATCTTTATTCAAGGACTTTCTGGCATCGAACTGAACACAAAAAACCAAAGCTGAACATTTCAAACAAAAAAGTCGAACTGTGATGCTATGATATCTGATGATGACGATTTCTTGTTTATTTTATACTCCATCCTATCTATATTTTCCGTTTGGTCAGTATTCTGTTTCTCTTGCGTGTACTCGCTCTTTCCTTCAATCTCTCCTGTGCATGGTTTTTCTCCCATTGCTTTCGGGGATATTCACACCGGCACGACTACACAAACACATCGTAAAGCATGCAAACACACAGAAAAACCCTCTGACAAAGGTTTTTATTATTTTCTTAAAGGCTGTCCTTAGACGTATGTAAATATTTTTCCATCAAAGTCCGGGGTGGGTAGCGGATGTTGACAGAAAAGGAGGAATAAAGGAGATTTTAGAGGAGGCGACACGTGCACAAAACAGGACTCGGAGGGGACAAGAGAATGCGTGTAGAGGGATAACATAGCAGTTACATATTTACAACAGAAAAACAGCATTAAACCTTCATGATGCCTCCCTGGGCTGTGTCCATTGCTAGACCAGCATGAACACTCTATGAACACTCTATGAACACTCTATGAACATCCGATGCTGAGTACCACATAGCAGAACCACGACCCATTGGCACTGGAAAGTCTGGGGTTAGAGGTCGACATTATGCTATACACAGGTTACATACTATAACCATTTACACAGTACACACTATAACCATTTCAGGGTGGTGTTTGCAAACTAAATGTGGGTGAATATGTGTAAAGGGTACTTAACATTCTGGTCTAATATTAGTTAGGTTAAAGGTTGTGGTATTTTTATTTGCTGTCACATTTTCTTACCTGCGTATTTATCTATCTTTTCCTCTGTGTATTTTTGTCGCAGAGATAATATTACAGCGACTAGTTGCCTCCCCGTGTAGTTATCTAACAGCTGATGTCTGCTTGATTATCTGACCTGGTGACTGTGTCCTGACTAAGAAATCAGAAACTGCTATTTAAAGGTAGGTTGGAAGACAAGTGGGCGGTAGTAGGGACACGTGGGAATGTAGTGGTTAAAACACTCGCTTGTCCCCAGGGCAGTGAGAAACTCAGGGTTCAGATCTCCTTCCGGGACACTCTCTGTATGTGACACCTGGGTGTCGGGGGTTTTCTCCGGGTAGTCTGGTTTCCCTCCCCCCCTCTTCCCCTTCCCCCATAGTGGGAAATAATCTCAATGTGCGCCACTCGGGTATCGAACCGGCGCGCCTCTCGGTTGAAGAGCGCTCTAACCACTGGGCTATCCACCTCCACTGCGTCTGGCATCGTTTTGATTCTGGCTTGGTTTGGAAATACATGTTGTTGCGGTATTTGCTGTGCTGTCTCTTTTCTGCACACACGAGCATCTAACATGGAGGGGGAGCAGGAAGTTTATGACCTTCCTATTCATAATTATTCCCCCATCACCACTACACCGCCGTCTATGACAGTCGAGACCGCATCCCGCCCTCTGCCAAGTCTCTTCCAGACCCGGTCGGGCCAGACCCACAGTGCGGAGGGGCTGCACACTGGCAGACGTGCAAGTCCATTAACCGGGTCTGTGCAGACGACCGAGGTTCCCTTGCGAGTGGAGGGTCAGGGACCGACAGGGGTGGGGGCTGGCCAAGATATGGGCCGACGATTGAGTGCATGAGTGCGTATCTGAATATGTGCATGCATATGTGTGTGTGTGGCTACAACAACACCAGTTGCAAGTTCCGCTTCAACAATGCGGCCTTTGTGCACTCGAGATGGGCCAAGGTGGAACACGGTTAGTGAGTTTCACCTTCCACCCAAGATTCCTTCTCCAAGCACGGAGCGATCGTGTGGCGGCCATATTTTATACTCAGGTAGCCACGTTCTGAAAATCAAAACCAGAACAGTGTCCGATAAAATATAATGATGACCCCATGAGGGAGCGAAGGTTGTAGGACGGTTTTATGTCATCTGCTGGCGACACGTCGACATTCTGTGGATGTCAGACGAAGGTTGATCGAGGTTTTACTGATTAGATCGCTGATGGGGACATGTTTTCTTTCCCTGACTGGATATGTGCAAACAGATACAGATTCGCACACGGAGAAATAGAGAGACGCACACACAAATACACATACACACTACTCTCTACACAAACATACAAACACTCTCAGACACACGCGCACAGACTCTCTCACACACTAGCTAATTTTCAGAATGAGTGGTCTTTTTCTCCGGATAGTTATTCAGGTATTAATAGTCTTCACCTCCATTTTTGCTACACACATGAAGTAATATCTAAAAACAAAAAACAAACAAAAAATAAATAAAATGTAACAACTAATATAAATGTGTTTGTTTTGAAGACTACATGACTCCCAAAAAATTTTACAGACTAATTTTCCTTGCCAGCGTATGGATATTTCCGAGCATCACGATGGCTAATGAAATACATCCTGAAGTGCATAAACTTCATTTTGTAGTTATTTGTGTCTTTTTATGGCCACACGACTCCTCCTCTGTAATTTTAACAAGGTCTGACAACTTTCAACCGGTGGTGGACTGAGAATAATTCATGACAAACACTTCCTCGTCTCCGGCATATTCTTTATCCCAGCGTGACATTATGATGGCGATGGAAATAAAACCTGAAGTGCAGCAAGTTCGTTTCCCAGCTATTTATGCGCCAGATTTTTATGGTTGTTTGACCGGTCAGCTAAAAAAAAAATTAAATAAATAAAAATAACTCATTATCGCTCGTTTAAGGAAAATTCTTCATGACAAATTTTCTCACAAGGATTGAATCTTCAGTCATACAAGTCATAATTTTCTCCATACTACTAAATATTATTATGTTGGCTATTGCTTAAATTGGGAAATATCATCATAAAGTCAAGGACAATAATTCCTCTTGACCAGGGGTGGGCAATTAATTTTCCCAAGGGGCCACATGAGAAATTGGGAGGGTTTGAGGGCCGGACTAATATAGTTAACTCAGTTTTACCCAATACTGTATATATACTGACTGGCGGGCCAGCGGGCGGGCCGGTCAGAGACAGGAGGCGGGCCGGATGCGGCCCGCGGGCCGCCCCTTGCCCAGGTCTGCTCTTGACCTAGCTCATGAGCTGTCTTGAGGTGAGGCGAGCTTATTGTGGAGGTAGAATACGGATAATGAGTGAGTTTGTGAAGCCATCCTATTATGAAAAAAAAATGTGTTTTCGCCTCCCACACCTTGTAAGACGGGAACAGGCGTGAAGACCTCCGGCGAAGCAACAAGATATTTCATGGACACAGTGACTGCTTCTGGGTCTGACAGAGACAAATAGTCCTGCAGTTTCCCTGACCCCGATGAGGTCACAAGGAAAAGCAAGGCTGTTGTCTTTGTGCGCAATTGTACTTCCGCGACCTTGCGATGTAAGTCAGTGTTGGCGAGACGAAAACAGCCTATCCAGCAAACAAATAAACAAAGAAAAAAAAAAAATAAAAGGGAGGAGGCTCGGCACGACAAGGGAGTTTGCTCTGTCCAAGGCCAGCTCTGCCCATGTGAACATTTAATGTAGCAATGAAAAAGCCAAGCATCCCATCCATCAACTTATATATTGTTTGTTTGGAGAGCCGGGAGAACATTAAGGGCACTCTTGTTTAGATAAAACAGTTTTATTTAACGCCCAGCACTCCAATACCTATGCACGTGCGTGACGAGGATTTCACGATAGGGAGTGGTGGTTAAATTTTATATTATCCTGAAATATTTTAAACTTTCATCGCTATTATTCGTGGTTTCTCTTTGTTCTCTTGTCTGTCGAGATCTCTTTTCGCAGACACAAATATTGGAAACGAAACTGTCTTTAAACTGAAATTATTTCCATGCCCAGGTTAGTAAAAAAGTCAAGGTCTCATAAAAATTACATCTGCCTCATTGTTTTCTGAAAATAGTAACAGTGTGTGTCCTACATTACTACTGCCTGTACACATGAACAAAGTGGGGGTAGATGTTCACCGAGATCTTGGGCAACAACGGTATCTTGCAATTTTCATGTAGTCGCTAGCAAAAAAAAAAAAAAATTTTTTTTTTGGTTTTTGGCACACCACTAGACCTATAAACTGTCTCTCATGTCCCTAATGTCAGACATCATGTCCTACATCTCAAGCAGCAAGTTGCCACATCATTGAGTTCTTTTAATTTTTTGTTCCGTTGGAACCAGTATCCTAACGTCCGTTATCTCGGCATTATTGAATTCTCGATTTTGCGGAACAAGAGGACACGGAAGAAGGAATAATAAACATCATGCCTGTGTAAAAATATAACTTGAAATCGCAGTTTAAAACTCTGTCTCTGAAACTTTTCTGTGCACTAATTTACACCCATCCACACGGAAGTGTTTGATGCTGATGTCTGGGCCCCCGGCAATGTAGTGGTTACAGCATTCGCTCGTCACCACTGCAGTGAGCGGCTCAGGGTTCGGATCTCATCTTGGGACACCTGTCCGCAGGGCTGGGCGTCTGGGGTTTTCTCTCTCTCTCCTCCCGCCTCCCCATAATGTGAAGCTTTCCTACTCAATAAACCAACCAACCCAAGTGTTTAATCCGGAAGACCTGTAAGGAATATTGACCTCAGAGTTACAGTAATCTAATTCAGAGACTTCTGTCTAGTTCAAAGTTTCCAGACTTTTTCGTGAACTCAACTTTTGTTCCCTCCTCTTCCCAGAAATGACAAACACAGTCTTCCAATCCAAACTGCCCCTGCTACTGAACGACAACACCAAAAAGATTACAATATATATCTATGTCAACACACACGCGGACACACAAACACTCGATATACCAACACTTAGACACCAAGAGCAAGAGTTCACAACTGGGAAAGGGTTGCTTGATTCGATTGCATGTTGCTCTGTGGTTGAGTTACAAAGTGCCTTACAGGTGCGGGTGGGTGGGTTGCGGACTATTTTTCTCGCAGTAGGTCAAGCTGGCCACCTGTGACAGACATATCTCAACGGGGTGACTGCTGTAGCCGCCGTTCGCCTTGCGACTGTGCTGTCACTTATTCTGCTATTTTGTAAATTAAACTAAGCAAAAAAATGTAATTTTTCTCATTCATACACACGTGATCCATGAGCCAAATTTCCTTAAACTAATATTTTTTATTTGATAGCAATTTGGGGTGCAGGGGGTGGGGGTTTACCGACGTATATCACATGACTAATTTATATAGAAAAATATCGTTTTGTTTACATACAACGATCATCGAGTGTGTCATTACACTGACTAGTAACCTGTATTTGTTGGTCGAATCGACTGGGATCGGTGGAAGAATCGACAGAGGGCCATGGTGGAATCGACTCGTGCGTGGTCGAATCGGTAAATGGTCGAATCGACCGGTAGCCAGCTGGAAGAGGTCACCAGCAACAGTAAACAACACATGCGGCGTCACAGAGCAACAACCCTTCTCTTACACCTACCCTAACTCCTTCCCCATCTCGCCACTTCCATCCTCCTCTCCACTATATTCTTCCAGATCCCCACAGTGCGAAATCGCCTGTAGGTGGAAGCACCTGACAACAACAATAACAATAAAAATCCCAGGATACATCTGGGCACGCCGTCAGTGAGAAAGGAGCACTTAGTTGTTCTGGTGGCAGAGGTCGACACGTCCTTAGCTTTTTTTCAATGCCAAGGACGGTTCTTCGAAGCCGAGACTTCAGTCAGGAGGGCAGAGACTCGGGAGAAAGTCGGGACGCTTGAGTTCGAGAACCTGGACTCAAGAGCCAATCAGAGACAACCGACCTGTGGACGTACCAGCTGTCATCGTGAAGACTCCAGGAACTGCGCATCCAGATCGTGGGTTACCTGTGACAGGTAGAAGCTCGACACCAAGTTGCCATAGTCAGGGTAAGAAGAGAAAGTCTGTGTTTGAAAGCACCCGAGTTGTGAGGATTACTGCACATCAGTGTCGTATTCGCTCGGCGGCTGCGCGAGACAGTGTTCATCCCGGCGCAGTACTGTGTGCTATGTGACAGTGTAGTCGGGTACCCGGGTGAACAAGCAGTCACCGAAGGAGCCAAGTAATGTCCGTGCTGGACTGGGACAGCACAGACGCAGGGGAAGAAGTCGTCGGTCACTGACGCAGTTGGCGAGCTGGGTAGGGAGGTGATGTCGGACAGTCGAACTGGGTACCACGGGTGGAGAGTCGCCGGCGTGTCACGACTATTGCTTTCAGAACCTGCAACTCGCCTTATCACCAGCATGGACTTGCAACAGGCAGAGGCTGCGACGGAGGAAGAATTGGTAATACAAGGCCAGCAGTAACAACTGCCAGAGCTAAGTTGATGCGGGTATGTGATGGTGGATGGTGATTATGACGGGAACTAAGGGCATTGTAGCATTTGAAAGTAAGGATATTGAGAATTGTACTGACACTCCTTTCAGACGAGCCTCATTTGGATGTGTGTGTATTTGCATAACTTTTATGTTTATTAAATTTCTTCCTGTTGTACTTTGCGGTTCCTTTGTTCGGGGAGGAGCAGGGTGGCTAGGGCTCTCGACCCATGTGTCGTTATTTTAAGTGACGGACGTGTGAAAAGTGAATGTCACGTTGTCCTGCAGGATCATGTTACGTGGGTGGTAAGAGCTACCCCACAGTCACCTACGTGCCCAGCTCCCTGGGGGTCAATGTCTCGCATGTGACGAGAAAGCACGGGACGTTAGCGGAACAATCGTCTCATTGTACATCCATGCACACACACATGTAGCTTCATGTTTACCATGTCAGTCATGATGACAGTCCTCTTCTTCAACTGTTTTGACCACAGAATGACCCACTCTTACAGGGTAGTCAATCCTGTAGTATCCTGTTACCGTCTGCCATGACGGTCAGAAAAAAACCGACAATCGTTCAAGATGAAAGATTTGAAAAGTATTGAGAAATTATAAAGACTGGCAAGGAAATAGTCTCGTACAAGGGCGAGGAGATCAACAAGAAGGGACGGTCAAACAAAAGGTATTCACATTAAAAGATGTCGACACAAATAAAAATTCAAAGAGCAGGTCCTCTCCTGCCGGTCATGCGTAGAAACATCACCCACAGGTCAAGAACAAAGCTTAACTTCCTTTCTACTGCAGATAGTTTTTTTTATTGTCTTCTTTTCTGAAATGGTTGGCAGAGTGCCTACGTCTGTGTTAATATAATCACTAAATCTTGTTTTTCATTTTTTCTTAGCCTTATGTCCATTTTTTTAAACGTTTGTCTTAAAAAAAAACCCGATCTTTAAGGACCTCATGCAATTCCCTTTTTATTTTGTAGTTTTTCTCCCTGCTGACCTATCAAGGAACTCAAAGAAAGGGGCATGCTGCCCTGATATTCATCCCCGAATGATTCAGAGAACTTGAAAAACATCAGGTGAGCGAGGAGACTCCGCGAGGACTGTCAAGCTTGTAAGCGGATGTTTACCTTGCTGGTGTCAAAGGTTCAGGTGCGCACCACACTTCACCTGCGTGTTTTCCTGTGTTTTAATATGTGGGATAGTGTGTGAGTTTGTGACAAGAACAAATGAGAGGCGGACTGTTATCTCTATTACAACTGCTACTCCACTAACTGCTGCTATTTATACCTGCGTTGTCAAGAGTGTAATTAATACCATTTCTTTCTCTCTCTCATTTGTAGCCCTGTCTACCTCGATGTTCAGGCAGTCGTTTCCTCGCCTCCACCCACGGATTTACCTGCTGAATATACATGTAATACATCAGTAACAACATCTGTGCTCACCTGACAAATCGTTACATGCATAGTCGTGTTCTCCTGTAAACAAGCCGTTATATTACCGTTGTTGTTTACGTGCCCAAAACGTTGTCTGTCGCGGGACGTGGAGGGTTGAAGGGGGGGAAGGCCATGTACCGGCTGGAAGATGCTTGTTGAAATCAAATGGCGGTGAACCGAAGTGCAGGCGTTAACTGGGCACAGGCACTGCCCCCCAAAATAAGCAAAAAGGAAAGAAAGAAAAAAAAAAACTCAACATGTGTAACACTACCACCCACTTCCCTTTCCCCCATTCTCCCCCACCTAGCCACTCACCCTTTCGGGCTGAATCTGGTGCAGTGGCGCGTCACGCCAACGGCGTCTGATTATCCAGCGGACGATCCGGTGCATCCACAGCACGTGCCCTGCACACAAACAGTTATTACGCACGGATGGATGGAGGATTGTGGGGCATGCACTACCAACGCGCGCGCGCACACACATACACACACACCGACGTCAGGTGCATAGAGCAGGATCAGCCGACACTTGACACCCCGTTGGAAACCCAGCTGTTGACACAACCCACTTCAAGCCCAGGCCAGGATGTGACCCTGCTTTACCCAAACCCCGGCCTCCGAAACCAAAGAGTTGTGTCACTATCCTGGCAGTTGGCAGAACGTTAGTGTTGCTAGTGTCCAGCATCCAACAACCTGACCTCTGACCCCCAAAGGGTAGTCAAGGACATCGCCACCCGGCCCCGGACCCGATATACCCGGCCGGCTAGTAATTGGACACCCGGTGGCCGTTATCTCCAGCTGATGTTTACCAGTGGCCTGGAGAAGGGTTGGGTGACGTAAGCGGTTACGACACAGCGCTCGCAGCGAGACTGGGTCAGGGCCGTGAAGGTGAAATGATTTTTTTTTCTTTCTTTCTCTGTCGGACGCTCGCTGCGTGCAAAACAACAAGCAGGACGGGGGCCTTGTGTCAGTGGGACTGTCTGTGCGCAGGCGGGTGGTGTGTGGGGATGGAGGGTTGAGGACGGAGGGTTGTGAGGTTGCCGTCTTGAAACAGGGACAGTGTTACTGGCGGTGGTCTCTCTCTCTCTGTCTCTCGCTCGCTCGTGCAGATGCTGATGTGCAGGTCCCACTGCTAATTCGCTGTGAGTTCACAAGCGACAATTGTCCCCGAAAACTAACCTTCACCCCTACAACCCATTGCGTCCTCATCTGTCTCTCAAGTTGCACGAGTCGCTGTCATGGAGAAATTTTCATTTTTTAAAATGTTGGTGATAGAAAAAACAACAACCGTTACACTAAGGTGCCCGGGGTAGAGGTGGATTCACCTGTGTAAATACAGACTAGAGTTTAGTGTGCTTACAGCGAGGAAAGAGATATGAAAAGGACTGTAAGGGCGATAGAAAACACTTAAAAACAGAAACAACCCCGGCGTACTGCTGTATCCAGAATTGGGGTAAGGAGGACATGTCAGCGTCAGAATCGCGGTACCCGCAGAAGATTAGATCGAGTCGGGTGCTAGGGTAATAGGGCTCGTCTTGGCAAGGGGCTGGTTAGTGGCTATGGCCCTTTGCCATGAAGTCTGTACGACCTCATCCAACACCTCATCACAGTTCTGTCACCATAGACTGACTAAACCTCTCAAGGCTAGTTGTATCGTTAAACTGTGACAAGCTCCCATCTCCACTGGTAACAAATACTGGCAGGGCAGTCAAATTCTCGGACACCCCTGCATAATTAATGTCTAATTAATTTATGCTGGACGATACAATACTCTCCACTCTCACCGGTTAAAGTTGCGGTCTCACCCACTCCCATCAGCCATATTTATTGTTTACTCCCAGGGCGACTGCCTTAGTTCACTTGAGTAAAAATTGTCTTAAAATTACAAATTTAAAAATGCTTCACAGTATGTGCTGCCCTGAGCTTCACCTGGTGCTTGCTCGTCCAACATTCACAAGAACTGATCACTGTCTTTGCAAAGCATAAAAAAAAAAAGAAAGCCTGCATGTAACGTAACTCATAATAAAATTATTGATGAAAATGTTGTCCATGCTCAGGAGGGCAACAAAATAGCTGAAGGCTCAAGTCGACAGCTAACGAGGACGAGCAAGCAAGGATTCAAAACACCGCTATCATCATTCTCCTTGTCAATTGATAACCATCGGTATCGATCACTCTCTCTCACACACACACACACTGAATCACACACTCGAATAGGAGATAGAGAGAGATGGGAAGGAGAGAGAGAGAGAAATTAACAAAAGAAATAATGAACATTCTCCAGCCAGAATGTGAGATTACCTCTTATTATTATTAATTTTTTTTTTAAGCAAATAACACTGCTCAGATTTACGTACAGGGCATAGTCCGGGCACTTCGCCCAACACCGCATCTCTCTCTCCGCCTCCCACATCATGATTTTTTTATTTATTTGCAGACGCATCTTTCACCGTTGGTGAAAAATAAAGTGAGGCGGCCTTGAGTGGCTCGTTGCAGTTAAAACAGGACAGGACCTTGAAGTGCACGTGCAGTCTATGCATGTCTGATTCTCAGATTCCAATCCATCTATGCATGCATAGATGAACACATGGAGATATGCACGCGCACACACACACACGCGCGCGCGTGCCCGCCAGCCCGCACACAGAAGCTGGTCAAGTAACCAGAAATGGAGAGAATCCAAGTGTCTGCATGAGAGCCAGCAAGGGCCCCGGGACAGACGACCTATCCACGCCCCTTGTAATTGTAGTTGTAAATTATTTTCCTAGGATATGATAATATGCAAACATTGGGACAAGTGCACTATTATCTACATCACTACTTGAACATTGAGTTGTTTACACGTGAGTGGTTCGTAAATCAGGAAACATGACGTTCCAGGATCAAACCTGTAGTACCCCGGTCCACAGGAAAAAATCCACAGAGTTAGGAACGTTACGTCAACATTTTTTAAAAAGAAAAGGGAAAAGAAAAAAAAAAAGGCTGGGTCCCCTTCACACCAGACCCCCGCCCCCTGTCTCCCCCCCAGTTCTCGTCAGACCTGTCTGCATGTTGCTGAAGTTAAATACACGAGCTGGTATGTAAATGTAGTTTCTGTAACTGTCATGTACCTCATGACCAAATTCCAGATATTTTTATTTTATAATTTTTTTAAAACTTGTTTGGCGTTAGAGAAGAGGGGCTGAAGAAGCACACAGTTCGCTTTAGAGAGAGCATACGTGTTAGCGAATCTTCTTGGAATAGCTGAAGGTAGTGTGAGGCAAGCAACCTTTGTGTTCGGAGGAGCATCTACACCAAGTGTCCGTTTGTCAGGTCATTCTTTGTGTGTCCAGATTGTGGCACAGAGTAAGCACCGTTGTTGTTTCTTTGTCTACCTTGTCAACGCCAGGTGATGCCCCACTTTCACACTGTTTATCGTTCTTTCGACACTTCCTTCGCAAACTTGCAGGTTTGCTGGTTCTAGTCGGGATGCTGGGGAGAATGTTAGCGCTTGTCGCCAGTTGGAAGTTGCACGGGTCGTAGCTCTCTCTATTCAGCCCTTCTGTTTAATATAGCAACTTCAGACTCGTGAGAACAAGGTTATGGTCACCATGTCAGCTCCTGGTTATGATCTTGTTTTGGGATCGTTGAGATGTCTTGGAAGAAGAGTGAACAATTTTGTTAAGGACCAAATCATCTGAAGATCATCTGACCTCTGCCAGTCACACAATACCCCACCGGAACTGGGGTTCTTTCACCTTTTATCGGTGTAATATACGGACTTTCCATGGGCCAGTGGAAGCTGCCTCAGCTTTATATACTGCTCTAAACAATCGAAAAGCCACCTTCCTATTCAATTGTTCCTACATTTTTTATTTGTTTCTGTACCAACAGTGAGCAAGTCCCTAAAAATATTCTTTTGGTGAATTTGTTGTGTGGGTGAATAGTCAACTTGACTTTGATAACAATTCAGTTTGGTCTTGTGGGTGCTCAGTACAGCAGTCAAGTCAAAAAGGTCGCAGGAGGCTTGACAAGTAGCGAGAGGCACGACAACCAAGATGATTTAACACAATTCACCGATCTTCTTAGAAACTGTTGACACTTTCGTTCTAAGAATGTTTGCAAATGAAATGTGATAACCGCAATAACATTTGGCTGAACTTCAGAAATCTCACAAAACCTTAGAACCTTCACGCACACACACACACAGAATAATAAACTATTCAGCTGGATGACACGATCCACTGCTATAAGATGTTACAATATGTGACAAATAAAATTATGTTTTTACCCATATTTTGTTTTGATCCTCAAGTTGTCTAAGTGAGGCAATGACCTGATAAAAAAAATAAATTAAACAAAACATAATGATGGAGCGGCTGGGAAAAAACCCCACGGGTGATTCATAGTAACCGACCACTGTGTGATTCTACGAAAGATCAGCTCCATACTTATTACAATAATCGGTCATAATCCGTGCATTGGCTTTTAATCCTGGCTTAAAATAAGCGTACTTATGTTTGTAAACCCTTGCGCTAACAGATGCAGTTTGCTGATTGTGTTCGATTATTTCCTTACCAAAAAGTCCTATCGATACGAATAATCCGCTTTCAATTAAGATGTTATTAATTTTGTAGGAGACATATTATTCTGCAACGTATTAGGGCGGTTCTCTGCTTTGGTACATAATCGGTTTATTTTAAAGTTCTACGAAGGTCACATACAAAAAAATCCGACGACATTACCAAATCGAGTATTATGTAGTCTGTGAGCGTGCGTGTATGCGTGTATGCGTGCTTGCAATGGAAAAAGTTACAAAATTTATTTTGACTGGTTTGTCACATACGGCGTCAAATATTATTCCGGTAATTGTGTCAAAAAAACACACATATGTATAAATAACATAAGATTTTGTTTATCTGTGGATGTCGAAAGATACGTCTTTTGTACCTATAGTTGTCTACACCTTATCTAAGACCTCTAGAGTCTAGACCAACCGAATAAAAAAATACTAGGCAACGCAAAAGACGAGTTTTGCAAGTCATTCTCAAACGTGTCTATTTCTACCTATTTATCTACACACACACACACTCTCTCTCTTTCTCTCTCGCATGCACTATCTGTATGTATTCAGCATTCCAAACCAAATTTAAATCATTAAACTATAAATTTTCAAGTCTCCCTATACAAAATTGAACAAGAAATTCAGTTCCAAGTTTGTTATTATCTGCCGTTAACCCTCTATACTTACCGAACCCTACTCCTCTAGCCCTAACTGAAATTGTAACTCTAACCCAACTCTAACCCCCACATCAAACTCTGAAAACTAAGCGAATTCGTCGTAACCCGAGTGTGTACCTGGTTTACCAAGATACATTCTGAAACATTCCCCCCACCCCGACACACACACTCGCGCATTTATATGAATAGAACTATTTAGTGATGTAGGAACGTTTATAAAAAGCTTTAGTAGTAATTGTGGAAATACAAATTTATGTAAAAATGAACACAGTAACAAAAAGGTCGTTTCTGTTTTGTTTCTGTGTCTTAACGGCAGCTAATTTCGGTTGTATGAGCTGCAACATGTTGTCTGGCCGTAAAAGGCTGACCCTTTACAGTTACTTTCATTGACAATTGCTATGTTAACGCACCACATTGTAATGTTGGCATTTACTCTACAAGTTAGTTTTCATTTAAAAAAAAAAAAAAAAGATGTATTGTGGAGTGACCCGAGGTTGTGTTAGTGGGACAGGTCATGCACACACTGCTGGGACTGGGGAACGTAACCAAACCTCATTTGTGCAAGTCGAGGTTCAACGAGGAGTTGGCCAAGATAACTGATTTTTCCGTTTTGTCCGTGCATTCACTGCACAAGAATGAGACACCCCCAACTCTAAAGAGACAAAGCAATTAGTGTGGAAAGTGCACTGTGTTAGCACGGCGTGGTTTAGTGTTCCTATCTTATCTAGGTCAAACTTAACTTTTTTTTTACATTATGTTTTAGAAGTGTATAAAATTGAACTCTCTCTCTCATCCCCTCGCCTTATAGTGTAGATCTAGATTTAAAAAAAAAACCAACATGGTCGCACAGTGGAGTAAGGGACACTATCGTTTTTGTCATGTCAGGAAAATCCCACACACTATAGAGTTAGCTCCCCTTAACTAATAGAAGTTCTAGGAGTACGTCGCACTTTTATCACATGGCGTTGGTCGTACGTGAACCCGGTAACAATTAAGCAAAGGTCGTCGCCCCAAGGTCATTCTGTCCTACTTTTTGCCAGTGAAAACAACAACAACAGTCTTGCTTCTTTTACTCCCTATATAGGTTCATCGTCAGCTGATTTAATTCCTATAAATGTTTGCATTTATCACGAGAACTTTTTATTTTCTTTTCACACTCACACACAAAGCTCAGACACAACTCATAATTCTTATGCGTGCTTACAGAGAGAGATAGCTATAATCGCGTGAGGACAAGTATAAAAACAGAAATGTGAAAAATGAAATTACTTATAAAATCTCGGGTCACATGGTCAACCAGTTATTTTAACCAGACCAGCGTTACACCGATAAGACTACTGTATACTGTTGCAAGTAGGAGTTCATGGTGTCTGCCCGCTGATGCCAAACTTCCCAATTGTTCGCATCATGATATTCTGTAAGGGTTTATGTGACAGAGAGTGAGCGTGAGCGCGTGTACTTGTATGTGTATGTGGAAAGTGGCGAGGGTGGGGGAAGATATTTGGTGTTTTACGCCGACCCAGCAACTCAGGCTGTATTACGGCAATGCAGCAGGGTAAAGTATGTATAGATCGAAGAAGTCATTCTTTGGGTGTTCATATGATAGTGCGAGTAATTTAATGACGTTTGTGAATGTGTGTGTGTGGTTGGTACTTGTCGAGTATGTGCATGGCGGCTATCATCAGGACATGTTCCTCGATCAATGTCACTTGGCAAATGAATTCTTCTTTACCGAGATTGTCCACAAGCCAGTGAAGGGTGGGGGTGTACGTGCACTGTCTGCCTTTTCTTATTTTCATTAGTCATTGTTTACACAGGACATCCTATTGTTTAATTCTTTCTCCATAATGTCATGAAAAAGCCTTGTGACTTGCCCTTGTTTATGATCCTTTTAATTGACAAGCAGTATTTCTGAGTATCATCCGGGCTCTATGTCTGACCTATAAAGGTTGTTATTCATCGCTTGATACCAACTGATAATAGAGTATCATAATTATATTGACATTAGAAGACAACTTGTCTTCCCAATAAAGCTCTACGTATGTCTCAAGTTTTTTAATTTTCTTGCTGGTCTGACAAATTAAGCTCTCACAGACGTGTGTCCCACGTCATGAAAATGAAAACACTTAATGTAAGTACGTCGTAGTTTTCTCATAAAATTGTACATAATCGTAAGTGGAGAAAACTACGACGTACCTATATATTTACACAATATTTAGTTACTTTCATTTTCATGTCGCGGTACACACGTCCGTGACAAAAGAGTATTAATTAAAGGCATATAAACCTTTCATTATAAAAAAAATCATAAGGGTAACAGTTGAAAGGATAAGAATCAACAAAGGGTAAATAAATAACCCCGAGCTAGAAATTTTCAAGATTATTACAGGATCATATTGAGCATAGCAAGGGAGACTAATGCCTTGAGGAACTTTTCTCTGCTGTTGTCTCCCCTTTTCTGCTGGGTCGCGCCACGAATAATAATTATATAGCTTGCATGTCAATAGTGTGTCTTGTATGCTGGTAAGCATGATTCAAGTATTTTAGCTCGTGATGTCCATCAATGAACATACCCAAAACCAAAGGCACATTATAAAGGAATTCTTTATTGACACGAAGCTGAAACATGGATGAACATTAAAAATCTGCAAAATGAATTCTAATGCTATCAAAGTAACAAAAGGCTTGGAATTTACACTGTTAATTTCTTATGCTGTTATGAAAAGCACACTGTCAGACTGGCCATCACAAGACAAACACTTGTGCAAATCAACACATTATCATGAAATCGGTGACACAAAGTGAAAAGCAGATGTTCTAAGATAAAGCAGTCATATCTGAGCCACACTGAAGCAATGAAGAAAAAAGATATATGTACAAAAAATCTTATATGTCAACTGCCCTAAAGGAGTAGAGTGAAAAGTAGCGATCAAGAACCCCCCAGAACACTGCTAGATGAAACTTGACATGAACAAACATTTCTGTTTTGTGATATTTGCCTAACTCATTGCTACATTTATCTTGCTCGGTGTAGGTGTGTAATTGACATTACAGAAATATGTTCTCAATTTTATTCTATAATTACCAATAGTCATGGTGCCACAAACATTTGACAGAATATGTGGCAAGCTCAGGATAGAAAGGCAGACTGCAGGGATGTAGCCCTGAGTGCCGCACCATAGATCTTTTGCCTTACTGTTTCCTTTTATTCTTATAATCTGCAAGAGGTCACTTATACAGAGCATTTTCCACCACACAAGAAGCTCACTGCACTTAAACATAGCACAGACTAAGAGATGTACTTAAGCTTACAGAGCATGATGCACTATTAGCATGCAAGATACTGCCACCAAAGGTATCATGCATAGACTATATGAGTCAAGAGGAGTTACAGATTGGAAACTGTGGCTCGACCACATGCACACTCACTTCAGAGTCATGCTGTTAAGGCGAGGAAAGCATGTCAAACAATATTTGCCAATTAATTTTACTATCTCTGAAGTACACGATGCATGAAGATATTTTGGAACCCAGTAGGAAGGTACTATGCAGCTCTCTAAGTGGCAAGTAATGTCATCCTGTTTCCAGCTATGCTTGATCAGACAAATTTAACTTTACTATGAATCCCACAGAAGGAGATCTGCTATTTTGGCAGGAAACGATATGGAGCAATGCATGATCGTCAACAAGTTTTGTGGTGATGACTGGTGTAGTTCATTCAAGATAGAACAGAAACGTCTTCAAATTACACTGGCACAAACTTGTCCTTGCATACACCTTCATCATGGTGATATAATTACAGATGGTATTGCCAATGAACCCTCTTTGATATATGACAATGAAGACTACAGGTTAAAAAGAAAAACCCCAAAACAAAACTAACCCAAACATCACCATTGAAAAAAGGCAATTCATTGTGTATATCCTTGGCAGCAATCAAGCAGAGACACAAACAGGAGATTTGTGGTACACTCTACTAATAAAGCATGTGACTGAATCTATTTAGATGGTGTTATGTTTAATAAAATATTTGCTTTGTGATGTTTGGTTAATCTCTGGCTTTGATTTAGTCCTTTAAAGCCCCCTTTGTCTTCTACATTCTACAAAATGAGCAAACAATGATGGAGACCAGTGTTGAAGTTTGGTTCAAATGTCTCCAGAATACCACTGAAAGAATGATGGATGACAATCAATCTGGGAAATACTGAGTTATAAACTATTTCAATATGTACCAGGAATAAAAATTTGTGTTCATGGTGATACATCTCCTGAGAATGCTTTCAACAAAAATGCAGCCGAAAGGGATTGGTTGTAGAGGAACAGTAGAGGTACCAATACTTAATAGGTTCCTTGTGTGAATAATTGATGTGTCTATATATCTATACGTATATATGTTTCAGCCTTTTGTTGAAGCCAACAAAGCATAAACTCACTGAGCATGCAGTAGTGATAAAAACAATAAACAAAACACAAATAAGCCTCTTCATTTTTTTGAGTGCCCCAGCCTGCATCAATTCTACCATCTGCATTTATGGTCCACTGAAAAACATTAATACAGGAGTAAAGGCTGATAAATAACTACATCTGAAAGTACCTCTGATTGATATAAAGGCTCTACTATCAGAGATAAAAAGAATGCTTCAAAATAAAAACTTTCAGAGTAATGGTGCCATAAAAAATAAAATATAAACGACCTCAAGGTGATCAAAACTTTGGAGTCTATTTGCTGCAAAAGGACATTAAAATTAGCAATAGATCAACCCATGTCACCCATTATACACTAATAACAGCACATTCACATCTTTTGTCAGAATAAAACCTGGAAATAACACTTACATAAAAAGCATAATACAATAACTATAATACTCAAAATCTTTGTGAATGAAGCTGCACTTAGCTGGCATGACTTCTTTCATGCTCCTCTACTTAATGTTGTTGGTTGCAACTGCAGCAGACTCTGCATTTGTGACTTTGCTTGAACTTTAGTTTCTGCTGTTTTTGCCATAGGAAGTGCGCAGAGTATTATCTCTCAGCTGGGCAGGTATTTTCAGCTTTATCACCTATGACCTGCCTAATTTGTTGAAGGATTATACAACATGCAACAACACATCGTTGCTGCTCATACAATATGCACTTTACTGCAACTGACAACCGCGATTCTATGTTTACTTTTCTCTGAAGGAATATTCTGCTGTCTGAGTGACTGTTCATTACATTTCATAACTAATCTTCTATAAATTACCATGAACATAAAAAAAATCATGCGTACAGATTTTTAATACTCGTGAAAGGGACATTTAAGTGCCAGCACAAATGATTACAAATGGAGAATTAAAATTGGATGAAGATATTTTATGTTCTGACTATCTCTCCATTGGGACCTGTATTGGATTTTCTTTTTTGGCAGAAGTTACATTCTGAAAAAATAAGCACATTTGAAAATAGACTGCCTTTGGACATCTGTTTGCCTTATATCATGACTTTCTGCAAAAATAAAATAAACTAAGTATATTTTGAAAGAGAATTTTTGTTCACTTGCCATTTAAACCCAAAACTATATCACCCCAGCCTTATCAACCACCTCACTTAGTCCAGACAACATCACCATAAATCTCATCACTGAAAGTAAAATTTACCCAGATGCAAAAGATAATCACTGAAGACATAAGTAGATATTAATGTCAATTATTACCAACATACAACACACATTTAAAGAAATCTTAGCTGCGAATAAATACACTTTTGTCTTTAATCATTTGTAAAGCCTTTGTCATCATTTATTCTTTAGTTTGGACGTTCATATTAAATGCACACGCAAAAACTCAATTAGCATCAAACAGGTATCGATGCTTGGGAATTCATTTAGCCTGGGCGGAAAAAATTTTCAGTTTGGGGACAATGTAGTCTTATATGGGATGATAAATGGTCATGACAGGGCCAATCTGATTTAGGTAGGAAGTTGATATAGATGCAGCGATATAGTACTGGGCTGAAATGACCAGCCTCCATTCATTGTCTTTTTGTGTCTTGTTTCTTAAGTTATTAAGATCCCACAGATCTTGTTTTACTCCTGTAACCATAGCTAAAAAATGGTGGCAAGGATACTTTGGGGTAAAGAAACAGTGTCCACAGGGTCTGGGCATGGCATTGTTACTACAAAAATAAAACTTTAAAGTTCCCCACTTCGCCCTAAAGTGCTATTCTCAGGTTGCAATGTTCAGCACTTTGCAGGGGTTTTCCCTCTGAGTTTTGCAAGAGACCTAAAGCAAGGTTTGCACAGATAGGACATGATTCTATTTTTCGCAAGGCATGACCTACATTGCATGGCTCCCTTTTACCTCTACAAGGTGAAAATGTGGAAGAGATCCGAGGTGAAATGCTTCTTGTTTAAATCATTGTAGGTGAATAATTTACCCATGTATACTTTTTTAAGTGTAACTATTGCAAAATAAGCAATGAAAATGACTCCCCCTAAAAAAATCAACAACAAAAAAACTAACCCAAAAAAAACATTATGATATGGCTTTAAGAGTTTTTTTTCCAACATTTAGATAAATAAACTTGAATCTATGGGTATTTGAAGTCATTGTTCTTGGAATGAAAGCAGGCTGGTCAACTTCCCTATTAAGACCCCTCTCAGTAATGACCTGATTTGGGTGGATTTTAGTAAGTTTTAATAAGGAAGTTTTACAGTATAACTTCAAATCACGCCCACAACATTTACCAAGGGGCGAAACTTGACAATCATGACAACTACTATTTATGATTCATTTTTATGATGTCAATACAAAAAATATTTTAAAGTCATTTGACATTTTCTGACTTTCAAACATTCATGAAACTAGCATAGTTTGCTCTCTTTGCAAAAAAGTAAAGAGAAGCACAGTTATTTTGCCTCTTGAGTAATCTGTGCCAAGTAAAAAGGTAAAATGTTTAAGGATGAGCTTATATAAAAAAAAGTAAAACTGACATCTAATCATTTTTCAAGAAAAAAGCAACAAAAGCAAGCAAAAGCAGAGACAATGTTAGCTGCTGTACATTTCCTGCACACACAGCAGGTTCTGTACTCATGAAGAACCCCTCAATGACTTGGTATCCTTCACAGTCCTTTTGTTTCTCAAAGCACCCCAGTAGTAATTCAAATGATCTGCAAGCATAAGACAAAAATAAAACTCATTTTGCTTTACCTGATCTCTTTCACACATCAAGCATACATCACCACTTTCAACAAATCGTGAAAATTCAAATAAGGATGTTGCTGAGAATGCTACCTGCAATTGAATATTCATCATCAGAAACACAAGGTATCAACCTTGTAACATTTTAAAGCATGTGTAAAGTCTAATAAATTTTGATACATATCACCAGGTTTATGTTCTATCACAAGGCTTCACGTATCTGGCAGTATATAAGACAGTTTCATCTTCCTGTAAAATATTTAAGAGTATGTGTTTAACTGGAGTTTTAATATACTGCAAAGTTTGCACTCCTCTGCCAGGCAAGGAAGAGGCAGTATGCGCCCCACTAAATGTACACAGCCTTGAAAAATTAAAGTTTAACTGTACAAAATTTTTATAACATAGAAGCAAGAAAACTTAAAAAAAAAAAAAAAAAAAAAAAAAAAAAAAAGAATCTGCAAAACAAAAGAGTGGGTAACGATATGCAAACTAACTTTCCAGCTGATGCCCTTTGTGTAATACAGGCAGCCAGAAACTAAAAAACTGCCAAGAGTTAAACAGACACTGAAAACCTTCAATTGCCTGTGAATCACACTTTAGCAGATTTTTTCCCCAATGTGCAATAAGAATGACAGCCTGTTAGATGCGCAGTCCAAAAAAAACTGAACAAGGGAAAATCTGAACTTGTGAAGAAGGATGAGATTATCAAGCAAAGCAATCAAGATTTAATGAATGCCACCATAGCTGCATTAAAGTCTTGAAATTTTTTGTAACCTTGCATCACAATTTGTGACAAAAGATGGACAGAGTTAACTTCTGCACACTGAATATGCAGTTTGAGCTTGAGCATTAAGCTTGAGCTTGAATATGTTTAAATGCATGGTTCATAAACTAAAGGCACAGTGGTCTATTTCCCTTTTAAGAGTCTGCTCAGCTAATACATCATTCTGGCAGATTTTTCCAGCCATTTATAGGGAGATATTTCGCCATCAATCACTTTTGGCCCCCTATTTACACTCTTGTTTTTAACTGATCCTTAGGTAAACATGGAAATCTGTTAAAATTTTTTTTGTTTAACTCCAGAAATATGGCTTATGACTGCCACTGTTAGTGGGTTGTTAAATGTCATCCAATAAAACATGACAATGCAATGCAACTTCTTAAAAATCATGGGTTTTTTTCTCAAACTGGAAAAAAAGGCACATCCTGTGGATGGAAGTCTTGCACACAACTCAAGATGTCCAACAACAACAAAACACTTATAATGCACAACCCTTAGAAGCAACAATCACACCCCAAAAAAGATTGTCTTAGACTATTGCACTAAACCCAAAGAAAATACAAGATAAAACATCATCTTACTTGCAGTCAACAGATTCTTGTGTATCCTTATGTGTAGTCACGTAACAGGATTCTGCACCAAAAATGGTGCTCTCAACACAAGTCTGGTTGATATCTGGTGAAAATTAAGAAAAAATTCCAGTTAATGATAAAGTACTTTCTCGCCTTTCATGCCAAAAGTAAACTTCAGCTACTGACAAGTTACTTCAAACAAACTTGATAAGAGAAATTCACTGACAACAAATCTTGCATAGAAAATAAAAAGCACATTCCCTGCCTGCCAAACTTAACATTTAAGAAATAAAATTTCTGACTTTACATATATCTCACTGAATTTGTTTTATCTAGTTTTATCATACCAGACAAAATAACCTATCACATTTCAAGAAAAGATCTCTTAAAAATTTATCAGCTTCCATGACAAATTATTTAAGCTATGCATATATTTTCTCACACATATCTATCCCACCGACTCCTGCTGAATGGATGACTCTTCTGTAATGTAATGGTCTAGCATTATATCAGCATGTTTTTTTAACAGTTACATCTCTTTTGTCTGCTGAATCAACTTCTTCATATATATACAGATATGTAATAAGAAAATATAAATTCTTTTTTAATTTGAACATTTCAAAACTTTCGAAAAGAACCACAACAGAAAGTCTCTTGTTCCATGCTACAACTATAATTCGCAGCTGCTTTAAAAGCTGCTAAATAATAAGACATGCTCCCACTATTTTCCTAAAACTAGTCTCTTCAAAATTCAACAGAAGCACGTCACTCTATCAAAGTTAAGAGAAAAAGTGGACAGTTTAGTAGTTACAGCAAGTGTCTGAACCCACACTTGATGGATGGGGAAAAGCATTAAGGGACAGGAGATCCACACAGCCCTCCCAAATGATGCTGGCCCTACAGATAAGCGGGGTCTCTTAATATCTCACTCCTTAATGACCATGTCATTTGTGTCATATCAATGAATAGGATGAGTTTCATTTTATATTTATGCTGTCCATGTCTGATAGATCTTAAAAAAAAGTTTCATTCAAAAAATATATTACATCAAACTTAATAACCTTTAACTATTGATGCTGATGTCAACACAAGATAAGATAATAATGTGCAATCTTGCCAAGCTTTTAAATTTAGAGACAAAGAAAAGAAATGTTACTCTATGCTTTATCTATTGTATGCATTATGTATTTTCCTTGTAATATGTTGCATACTAATCTCTTTGAATGAGCCCAATAAACTATTCATATTCGACCATAAGGTTATATGACTACATTTATTTTTATCTCAGCCACAGCTGTCCTAAGCTTCTTGCAGAAAAAAAATCTATTAATGAAAGAATTTGTAACATTCTTTACCTGTGTGTGAATCACACAAATCTTTGAACGCTTGAGAAATCCGAGAAGCATCAGGCAGTTGATCTTGTCGAGAATCATTAGCCTCTCGAAAGCAGGCAGACAGCTCAGTGAAGACACAGTGATAGTATTGTTGAACGGCATCGGAGTGACTGTATTAACAATAAAATGTAGTTTTCAGCTCAAACAATAGCATGAACATACACTGTAAAGTTGCGTGAGATTGTACTTATTTCTATAAGGCTACTGAAAATTTCAGTCTGTTGAGCACACCTGCATATAAGCCGCAACCACTAAATTAAAAAAAACATTTTCACAAATAAGCTGCACTGGTTTATAAGCCACAAACATGCTAACTTGAAAGCTGCATTGTAATCATTTTGTCTCATTTTCGGCATGATGAGGATGTGTGCTTTGACTGACCTGAATGCTTCAATTGTATGCAACTTTGATTTAAAAATGTGAACAGTTAACACTTTAACATGAAGCTCATTGAAAAATAAAAAGTTGCAGCTTATAGTCTGAAATTTACAGTATGTTAAATTGGTAACAAAAAAACATATTGACAAAAAGTATCTACATATCTCTTTTCATTTGTGAGAAATACAGTTTACAGTGCTATAAGCAAACTGTGCCCATACAATGTATGTTTGGGAAAAGAAAATTTGCCAGATGTAGAAGGTACAGCACCAACTGAGTGTAAATATTTTCACAAATTATTTTCATTTAGTTTGTTATAATATATGGACGTACTAGCATCTACAACATTAATTAAAATTACACTGCATAAATTTGCAGGCATTACATTTTCTGAATGGACATTAATAACTACCACAATTACCTGCAGATTTTATGCAGATTATTCCAGAGAACGGTAAGGTCTGTCAATTGTTTGTAATCCTTTAGTTCAGCTGGGCGATCGGTAAAGTTACTTAAGTAACTATCCATGCAGCTTGGTATGTGCTGGTCTGTACAGGGTGGGTCTTGACTCAAGATTAGCTGAGTGCCTATACATCACAATAACAGTAAACATTAAAACAGCTGGAAGAAATTATGTTCATTGAAATCATCCACATACCTGAAGCAAAAATATGGAGCATCTCATTGAACCTCAACTTGCACTCACAAAATTTAACACCAGCAATTAACAAACAAGTGATGCCCATAAAATCACCTGGACACAGGTCTGTGTATACATATTAGCATCACTTTGAAAGTAAGCAAGAACTTGACAGGACTGGAAGTAAGCAGTTTAAATATACTGACTGTAATTTTAAATAATTTAATAAGAAGTTTGAACTATCTGCCTATCACTAGCATCATCATCTGTACATGTCAATGATAAAACTTGCATCAGTCTATGCCTGTTTCTTAATTTGTCCCATGGAAAATTTATTTTTTGAAAATTCAATTGCAATTAAATTCGCGCACATTGCATTTCAGAACTCCGAGATCGGGTGTGACTGCAGCCAACATCTATGCAACGCCATTACAATTCCCCGATGACAAACCTCCCCGGCGAGCTGGTAATCTCATTGCACAGGGGCGGGTGGAGAAAGCGTCTGCATTGCTATTTCCGACAACAACTCGCGACAAGGACCGAACAACAGGTAGTAAGGACTAGTTGAGTGCTATTGACTGTTGACCAAGTGCTGCTCACCTGCAAGCGATAGCGCGATGATGAAGAGAAACATTTTCCCACTTTCCAGCGCTCGAAAGGAATCAAGGAAGCCCGCAAAAAGACGAGGACCCGACGGATGTGACAAACCTTCCAGCGAGTGACACTGCCGGTCTCGAATGACAGGGCGGTTGCGTGGGTTGACGCGTTCGTCAGTCACTCGAGAAGCAGCGAAGCTTACCTGCGGAAAGCACTCTCGTCCTTTTTTTTTTTTTTTTTGAGGTCACCCGACTTGTCTTACTACCTGAAGCAGGTGGGAAGACGATCAGTTCGAAGAACCTTCCTGCAATGCCCTACTTTCAACCGACGTACGCGACACACTCGTTGTCGGTCCAATCAGCGAATCTTTCTTCTCCCCGCCGATCGCTTACCTGGCTGCAGGTATGCAGCTCAATCGACGGCTTGGGTTGGCGGATGGTTGCAAACTATGTTGCATACATGCAAAGGAAAATCTCGGGTGGGCGTGCACGCTTTGGAAGAAGAAAAAAATACTTTAAAATCTCCTTGGCTTACAGTAAAGATGAAAGGCTTTGTTTTAACTGTCGTAAGAACTGTTGCACTATAGCTGAGACCTATGAAACAGTCACGCTTCATTAATCGATGTTCAAAATGGCCAACTGGGGAAGGGGGTGTGTGTGGAAGGTCGGGTGGCAGAAGGTGAGACTTGTCGAGTGAGATTATATAACAGGTAAACAGACTTCAGACGTGTGGGAAGGATCCGTGTCACCTCGGTCGCCTAGCTCCACATAATGACAGCATGCCGATTAATTTTCTTTTTTTCGGGTCGAATGTTCCCTGCATATATCAACAGATATCAAATAAGGAAATAATTACATGTATACAGTTCCGGTCTGGTAATGTTCGGCTACCAAGATGGCGTTGTGTTCCGTCTCGGCTGATGGAAACTCCAGTACAAGGTTGAACACACTCTGAAAGCCTCATTATAGTCTATGATGTACAAATTAATGTTTTGATGTTAGCAAGAGTGATTTGCAAGGTTGAGGCCAAGCTAATAGTACGGTTGATATATCCATTCATTAATTCCCTTGATCGGTACCGCCTGGGCAACCCAGAATGGTTGTCGGGGAACTGCATGGGTAGATGCAGCGGTTGACAAGGCTCACCACAGGGCTTTCCTGCATGAATAGAGCGGTCAAACCATTCCTGCATGTTTGTCACCCAATTGTTTTCATCGAAATCGTTTGTTTCCGTAGGGCCCTGTATGGGCCCGGTTGCATTGCTCTGGCTCAGCTAGTCCGGGCTAAGCACCGCTATACCCGAGTAACTATAGTCTCCTCGGTTACGCCGGTTGAGCTGGTCTGGACTAAGCTATCGACTACCCACGTCTGAGCCAGTAACTGAAGCCTGAGTGTTATATCAGGTCACAGCAGCACCCGACAAGTTTGAGATGGTCAAGGAGGTAGAAGATCTCATTCATTGGTCTTTTGTCACACGCTGTTCTCATCTGTCTATATTATGTATCAGCGAGCAAAGTCCACGTCTCGCATCCATAGAACAAAATGAGAACTGTGAGGGACTTGTACAGTAGGAACTTGGTGTTTGGGTGCTAAATCTTGTTCATCTTGGCCAATATTGCTATCATTGCAGTCCTTATGCGAATTTGTGCCGTGAAGCTGCCATCTTTGGACATGATGGATCCAAGGTACTTCAGGTTAATGAGCTGTTCCCTAATGGCTATCGATATGCCAGAGTCGCTATCGTGTTACAGGTATAGGGCATTAACACAAGCATGAGATTGCAGAAAGCAACATATAAACATCTCCAAGACTTTTGTGGGTGAGGCGATCAAATAACTGGACACACACTTGGGTGTCGTTATACAACAACATCAAAGGCTCAGCTGAAAGGAGGTTGTATGGAGATATGTCAACATTTGCTGCTTTTCTTCTAATAAGAACGAGTTACCGGTAAAATCTTTAAAAAAAAATATTAACATGGAGCAAAATAAAAACAAACGTAGAAAGAACGAGTATTTCAAGAGTTCGAGGATATATGTGTGTGTGTTTTTTAAATTGTGATTTTGACGAGTTCGGGGGCTGACCCCAGAGGTTAATTTTATTGGCATGCAAGTCCATCACGCAAGTGTACACACGGGTTATAGAAGGCTTGCAAACGAAGTACATGTAGCATAGAATGACCAGGAAGTCAAGAGACTATAATATCAAGCAAACGAAAATCCCGAAAGCAGAAAAAAATCCTTGGCTGGTCGAAGCCTTTCTGCTGTCCACGACTTCTCAACCTGTCTTGTCCTTGTGCTTCAGCTGCTCACCCGTGTAAGGACTAATGAGACGAAGTCGTGTTCACAGGGTGACCCGAACAGATCCTGAAAGCTTGTCTACTATCACTGGGATGACACAACTGCGCATGATACGACTTCTGCTGATATATGATGTGTAGACATGTGCAAAGTCTCTTTTTCACAGTCGGCACGTGTCACATAAACGGTAAATTTACTTGACAGTAGGGTCCGACCTTGCTGCTATAACTTTTCCTGAGCACCATCCACCATCCATCCATACACACAGACTATTTCCTTCGGGTACATGAAAATGAGAAGGGAAATTTTGTTTACTCTTTATCTATGCAACGTGAAATCGCGTGTTGCAGTTATACACGTGTGTGTGTTTGTAAGAAAAGTAACTCGTGTGTGTGTGAGAGAGAGATAAGAAAATATGAAGTGTTAAGGAGTATTGTCTCCGACAGCTTCACAGCAAGATGTGGCTAACAAGATTTGCACCTGAAGTAAAAAGTCTCACTCTTCCCTGTCACACCTGTCAAGGTCCCTGCAGGGGGTCGCAGGTACCTGCAGTCTGACTTGCGTCTCTGCGAGTTTGTTGAGTTCAAGATCCTGGCACGGAAAATGCACAAGAGTTTCCCTGAAATACCTGCACGCGCTGCAGGTGGTGTCAGGTGTGCACAACGGTCGTCGCAACATGCGCTGTGCAGGTAAAGAGTTCGTGTGAAGGGTAACTGCGTGGGCGCGGATGAATAGTGGATGTCACTGATGACGATCGACGTAAACAACGATTGAGAACAAAGGCTTGCTTGTGAGTCAACAGTCCAAACATAGAAATTCATAAAGATTTTCAAGCACAGGCCCGTTTAGATACGATCAGCGGAAGCACTCTTGGTGACCCGATTACTTTCGATTTAACAAGGCTTGCTGTGCAGAGATAGAACATTCGAGAACACGATTTAAAAATTTAAAATATATTTCGAAAAAAAAACTCCCAGGAAGTCAAATGGAACCTAACGTTGGGTTGTGTTTTGAATCTTTTTTTATGTGCACAAGAGAAGTTAATCCCTAGCACACGTTTTCAATTATTTCTTATGAAGAAAAATAACAAGAAAGATGATAAAGAACTAACATCAGATATGATAAGTCCGGCACACCATGACGAAACCAGTCGGCTGTATTCAACAAAAAATATTTAGTTAATACTTTTGATCAACTTTGGTAATGAGCAAATAAAAGTACAGCAAGAGGGGAAGATAACCCTGCGTGTGTGTGTGATGAGAAATAGAGGAGAATATAAGAAAATGTTAAGTGTAAAGGCAATTGAATAACCGTACAGACCCTGTAGTTCTGACTCAGACACGTGATCAATAACAAGCACCTTGCATGCAGCCGACAGTATTGATGGAACATCTAAGCTGTCTGTGACCCCGCAAGTCACGAGGTTTCTCTCACATTGTCACAGCAAGCGAAATGTCAGTGCATTTCGTCCAAAAGCCTGCTGTAGTTAGTTTGCCAGCAGCTTTACCTGTGTTCGATGCCTGCATTTTCATCTCACTAGCTGGGTTTCAACATAAATATGTAGATTCATACTCCAGACATGTTTATGGCAAGATTAGTTTTGTAATGTGTAATTTTTCCAGTATACCTACCTGCTCCGACTGTGACATTTCCAGCCTCCACCCAACCCGTTGCTATTATTTTTTTAATGTATGAGATAGGTTGGGTTGGACAGATGTGTGTAACATTTGTGTATACTAATTTATTTGTGCATGCATGTGTGTGTGTGGATGGGTGTGATTCGTGACTCGTCGCACAAGGACAGAAGCCGCTCTTGGTCGTACCCTCGGAAAGTCCATCTCGCACCCGAGGTTGAGAAGCCTTGTTTGAGGGTGTTACAAATGTCTCTCCAGCTACAGGTGTTAATTGGGTCGTCGTTTGTTTCCCAGTCTGTCTTGACTCTGGGCAGATTAATGTGGAGGTCGCACCGCAGTTCGGTGAGTTTTATCTCGAATGACTCAGACTTGCCTGGTGTAAAAAAAAAAAAAATTATCGCCTCGTTTCTCAAAAACACCAGACGGAATAGGACATGACAACAGAGTATAAATTAAACACAAAAGGCTTGACTATATGCGTCTTTCTTTATTTTATTTTTTTTATAGTATAAAAAGCATTTTCTATATAGCTTTTTTAAAATAATATATTAGTACCTGAGAGAGTCAACAATCTTATCAGGTATATTGTGTATTATACTGAAACTACAGCACAATCTTTTAGTTTTCTTATGTCTATGCTAATCTTGTTTTATCCATTAAAGAGTAATATGATTCAATTCAAACTGATTCAAATGAGTGGAAATCAGGTAACTTCCATTAATGTTTCTTTAACTTGACCATTTAAGTGCTCTCAATTACTTCTCACTTTCTGCAATGGACTAGTGTGAATTTCTACAGCCATATTTGTTACAGACTTTTATTATTATTTTTTTTAAATATTTAATTCACTTCGTATATTTGTTTGCTTGTATCCATGTGTTCGGTGGAATTTTGTAATCGATTTCTCACCGACTTCCCATTGTCCTTGAGGTCTGAAATTTTCACCAGTTGCTCGTTTCCGGCGACAATGAAATATTAAAACATTTCAAGCAGTCTTCAAGTAGTAAATTTTTTAGAATTTAATTTTGTATGACAACGTCTCGGCCGAGCATGGACGTTATACCCTCTATGGGCCGAGTTAGGGGACATCGGTAACTCCTGCTATCGGACTAGTAAAATATTCTTATCTCCCCTAGTTCAGTCTGCAGGAAGGGAATAAACTCACACACACAAAACCGACAAAAATCGCTGGAATTGAAAAGAAGAAGCTTGAGTGAAAGAAAAGCAAACCTTAACGATGCATGTCTGCTACAGTCATTATTCAAGCTCCTAAAAGCTTTACCACAACTTATAGCCTATTATTTATTTTATAAATAAACTAAAATGTTTAGGTGTGTTTAGTGGGCCATGCATTTTTCCCCTTTTAGCCGAAATGATGTTTATAAAAAGGTCATTTTTTTCTTTGTAGGTTTTGGTTTATTACAAATCTAAACACACACACACACACAGACACAAACAAACGCACATACAATTGTTATTATATTTTTATTTACAGTGTAGCAATAGGTACAAATATTGTACCATGTGTTTATTTACAATTCAACTAAGAAATACAAATTTTGTCTATGTACGTATTTACAAATGAGTCAAATGACTCGACGTTGAAACATTAAAGGGAAATGGAAAGCTGTGTTTAAATGATGAATACTGATATTCTGGATCATGTATGATCAAAGTTTCTGTTTACAAATAAACATTTTACTTATAATCACGTCTAAACGATAGCTTGTGTCAGCAGAAATACAAAAGAACACATGCTGCATTGTTATTTACAATTCATTAAGGATGGAAGCTTTACAACCATATATTAATTTTAATTAAGTTTATTGAATAACTTAATATACATTTATACACGATCAACACAGCACTTGATCAGTTCAATACAAAGCACTCTATTTCCAAAGTAAGTTACAAAACAAAAGTATTTACTGGTTGCATAGTATTTTCCCTTTTAACAGAAAATATTTGGTTCATGCATTTATTTATTGTTATTTGATTGCCATTTATTGTCAATATGTACGTAACTGTCGCATATTGTATTATAATTGTCTGCAATCCTAGATGGGATATTGGGTAGGCTTTCAAAATAAGTTTTATCTTCACCAGTCCTGTTTTTCAACTCCTTGCTTATATATTTGACTAGTTTAATATCGAATATGTTGGGGAGGAGGGGTAACTTTTATTTTTACTGCCCCTGATGGGTTGTGTGCATTTTTCCTCTGCGAGCGTGAAATAGTGGACATAAAAAGTGACACGCTTATCACTCCATGCTCCTTTTTATTCTTATCTTCATTTTCTCTCTTCATTTTGTCTTTTCTTCATGGTGGAAGATTAAATGAGGAGGAGATGCGGGATTTCTGAGGTCCAAGAAAACTCATCGGGGGGCTTACACTGGTATCGTCTCGTGAAATCAGACATTCACCGAGAGGGGTGAAGGGGCATTGAAGGAAGCTGACTCTTTAATATAGTGATATACTATCCAGAGAGCCAGCGCGGGTCCAGGGGAAGATGACTTCTCCAGTTCCCTTGTAATTGTAATCGTTAATAGTTTTCACAGTATGCTTATAATTTGATTGTCAATACATGTATCTACATTTCATTCAGTAACGAAATATAAAGTGCAAACATTAGGGCAAGTATACTTTAGGATCTACATCACTACTTGAACATTGTTTACACGTGAGCGGTTAGTAAATGAGGAAAAATGACATTAAAGGATCAAACTTGTACTACCCCGCTCAATAAAAAAAAAACAACAACATAAAAAACCACAACAAAAAACAACAAAAAAAAACAACAACAACAACTCCGGAGTGAGGAAGGCCTGTATGTTCCAACCCCGGGCCCGCTACCCCGAAGGCCTACGTAGGTCTGGAAATAGTATGCTGCAGACTTGAAACTCAACATTTGTATGTTTAATGCTTGCCATGGGTGTTCTTTCTTCAGACCTTTCTTTAAAGGAAAAGAAGAGGAGGGGGGATCCATTGTTTAGCCGGCGGTATAGCATCTCCCCTTTTGTTAGGCTTGATCCTCTTGTAAACCCGCGTAAGGGTTTGAAAAACCAGTTCTATGTCCTTATATCTTTCATGGACCCTGCACACACCTATGGGGAGGGTGGGACGTTACCTGCCCGAGCTCATTAGTAATGGAGAACAACTGCCGTAGAACACGACCGCAAGGCTATCACTTACTCTCTGGGTCAGAGGCAACGGAAAGCCTTTTTGAAAGTTTACATGTATGTGTGTACTCGCTCATTTTTCTGTAAGGCGGGGTGGTGCGCGCGCGGGTGTGTGTGGTTGCGTGTCCTTTTGCATGCGTGTGTCTGTGCGTGCGAGAGGTCGAGAGATGGAGAGAGAGAAAGGAGTAATGTGTCATAAATCTGTGATTATCAGGTTCGTGCGAAGAGGACGCTGATGATCAAGCTCACGACAACAGTTACAGCAGGAACCGCAGCACTCATGGCGGCGCGGCTGCGACAAGATGGCGGTCGCAAGTAAAGGGACATCACTCTCGTGTACGCTGCGGCCGTCGTCGAGCCACACACCTGCAGCTTTTCCCAGCAGCACAGGTCGGCAATGTCGTACGTCCTGTGGAAAGTTAGCAAGCGTGAAAAACGAAACCCATTCTGTAGACACCATGCATGTATCAACTCGAGCATGCGATTCGAACTGCCCCCAGATCCCGTCAAATCTGTTTACCTGTAGGTTCAGAGGTCAGCTAGAAGAATTGTCTATGTTGATGTTGGGTTGTTTTTATGGCGTGTGCGTGCGTGTGTCTGCTATTCGTCTTGCTAGAGAGAAACAATCTTGATTGGTGATAATTCTTGAGCTAGTGGATAAAGAAATCGCAGTAAAACTTCCCTTTTTTACCTGCAGATAAGGTGTGGTTGGATAGGAATCTGCAGGTAGCTTCCACCCACCACGAGCAGAGTGTCCCGTCTCACGCAGTCAAAGACTTCTGGGAAGTGCTTCCGTGCGCAAGACTTGTCCACGTCTGTTGGAGGGAAGGGCAAAGGTCATCTAACACGCCATTAATGAGTAGTTCCCAGTTGTTGATAATTTATAGTATATGTTACTAATATGAAACGGTTGAGTCTCTAAAGATAACGCGCGCGCAATATTTACGATGAAAACATAGCAAATGATTAGGATGCTGGTCAGAAGATAAAGCTGTAAATATCAATACCGACATGGATATATATCAAGATGGTGATAATTTTATGTGAGGACTCTGTTGTCGAAAGTTCTAACTAGGTGTGGAAACTTTTTTTTTAAAAAATACGCAGGTGCGCTAGCATGCACACACACACACACAAGTACTTTGCACTGCACGCAAATTGTGGCATCGCTGGCACAGTTCTGATTTTTTTTTTCAATTACTTAATTAAAAAAAAGCAGACTCCTGAATGACCAGACTGTGCGTATGATACAATGTCTAGAGATTGTTGTTACCAAACTGCTGATGCACGCCGCAGATGTACTGCAGGCCAGCACGTGCAGTCTCAATGTCAGGAAAGTGGAGAGCGTTCTCAGGAGGGAGACAACTCTTGCTGGCCTCCAAGACGCACTCCATGGCTGCCTTGTAGTCGGCCTCTCGCCTGCAGAAAGTTCGAGAGAGTTTTGTCGATGTGCTTCATACAAAATCATTGTTTTATGCTCGCGATCTGGAGCAATATCCTCAGGCACTTGTTCTTGAATGCCTGGTTTTACTTCTTTCCATGTGTTTGCACTGTCTGTCAGTCTGTTGGTAAGTCTTGCAGTTGTCTGTTAGTGCCTGCTGTCATAGTGATGTCGTCTGCAAAGCGTGCATTGTAGAAAGGACTTACAACGATGCAAATGACAGTCTGATGGTCGCGCTTGCGTACACCTGGACAACAAGACCTTGCATCTAAGGAAGAGAACTAAAACAGCTACCTTTGTCAACCCAACCTCACAAGTGAAAAGAATTTCATGTAATCTTAATTTGCTTTCAAAGAATTCCTCAAATAAATTAAAGCATTGCCTCTGATCTCAGCTGAATGGATTTTACTGATTTAAACGTGCGACTCCCTGTTCCTCCCTACACTTTCTGGCACTCTAAAAAATAAGAGGCTTGTATTAGCTATTCACAGTGAATATCCTGGATGGTTCAAAAGCCGCTAATGGCAATGCAAAGACTAGCATTATTGTGTTGCAAACTCCACCTGGATTTTATTTGAACACCTGAGTAATCAGCAAGCTAAATCTCTCTTTGTGTGTTATGCATATTATGATGATATCGGGAAAGTATGTTTCTATAGGAGTTTACTAAAGAGGATTTTCACACCTTCCGGTTTGAGAAAGAGGAGGAGTTGAGAGAATGAATAAAATTTCAGACTGAAAAAGTCGTACTTCAATCATTTTCTTTTCGTAGATTTTCTAAATTCGCAAAGTGCTCGTCAATAAAGTACTATTTAGTCAAAAAGAAGCATTTCAAGTGACTTAATGATAATGATGATGATGATAAGCGCAAAAGTTATAAAGCGCATATTCAAACTCATAAGGAGCATGATTTTCGCGCTTCAGAACAAGAACGAGACATGGACAACATACGAGAGACAGAAGAACAAACAAATATGAACGACAGAACGAAAAACAACAGTACTGATGAAAAAAAAATTACAGAAACCGCAAAGGGGATCCAAGTAACAAAAAAATGATTTTGTAAAATGAAGACGAGCAGGGAAGTAGAAATAAGCGGAAAAGGGGAGAAGGGGTGACAAAGGACTAGCATTGTGAAGACTTTAGTTAGAAGTATAATTTTCCTTAGTGAGCTGTACTCACTGGCACATTTCCCCAGACCCGTGGGTCGTCCAGAACTCCATGAGACTGTAGTGCACCAACAGAATCCTGTTGCACGTGAAGTCCATGCTCTCGCTGACGTTGGCCTGCAGGAGACACGAGGCTCTCATGGCCTTCAGCCTGGCCTCATCGGATCCGCTGCTTCCCTCAGGTCCTGCGTGTCACATGAAGGGGTGGGGGACATTGACCAATTGCAGCTAAATATATCAAATCATCTTCACTTGAAATTATCGTCGGCAGCAGCACCACCTCCACCACTACCAGAAACACACATCATCATCATTGTCGTCGTCGTCGTCGTCGTCGTCGTCATAATCATCGTCGTCGTCGTCGTCGTCGTCGTCACTATGGCACGTTGGCGACTGCTGTGGTGCTGGAGAAGCTTTAGTGTACCTGCCAACCCCGAGTGAAGCAAAAAAAGAAAAAAAAAGAAAGAAGATGTCTCCTCTATATTGTTATGATGTATTTCATACCTACACCTGATGTGGTCGTTAGCTCGATTTCCGAAGAGTTGCCTGGCGTGGTTGGCTGGGTGGACGTTAGGTTTGGGGAGCTAACTGTGAACGCGAGGCTTATTCCTGTAGCACACACAAACCAAGGGTACACTACCGTACACAGATACATACATAATACATAATACATAATACATAATACATAATACATAATACATAATACATATCTACATTTAGACACACAGGAGTCCACGTGTGCATTTTGGTAATGAATGTAGAAAGGTACAAACATAGTACCTATCTCCATACCTGTCTACATACATATAAATGTAATGTAATGAACGTTCCAAGTGCATTTTTCAGATGTCATGTTCAACTTCACATGTTTTATAGGTTCCAGGCAAAGAGTTTACTGGCGTACGATGCGGCTTTACATGTCCATGTAACCGAATAGAAGAGTATGATCAGGTTTAACAAAATGCCACGAACCAGTCTACGTCAGACCCAAACCTGACATGCTATATGTTTTTCTAAATAAGAAGGCAGATACAACGGATAAGCAATATTTTCTAGTTCTGAGTGAACAGTGTATTTACCAAGCGGAGAAAACTCTGCACTGGCGAACATTCTAAAGTCGATTGTCTTCCCAGCGAGAAGCGTATTGCCGCGGCCTCTGAATGTAACCTTGTCCAGTCGAGATAAAGCAGTTGGGTATTATTACTTCGAGATAGATAAATGAGACTCTTGAGTATGTGTGGTTTAGCCGGGGACCTGACCCCTATTCTCCTATTATTGCAGTGATTGTAGATCAGGAGAGTGAAGGATGGGGTGTCTTCTAAATGTTGTTTAGGTATCAATGTTACTGAATTCACTGGACTGTTAGACTGAAGATATTGATAAGGCAGAAACCAAGGGTGCTTATATTTTGTTTCACCGTTTTGAGATGGGTTTTGTTTTTGTTTCAAGTGTATATTTATGTCATTTGCGTTTCACACACACACCCTCCTCTGGGTGTGTTCATCTATGATCTTTACACCTAGAGTTAATACGAAATGTCTTTGGTGAATGTATAAAAGTATTTTGAATGTAGACGGCAATTAAAGACAGAATCATGTTTTTATGCTTTCCTGATCTTCGTCCTTTGTCAGGGAAACTAATTTATCACCACAACATAACATAGTTTTGTTGTTATTAAAAGGCTGCGCATATTTCATGAGAAGTGTAATTTAGTGACACTCGTCTGTGACAGAAAACCACAAAATGTATCGTCGAGAAAATAGAGGGAAAGGGTTTAATACTCCTTTAAGAAAACAACTGTGACGTGTACATATACTGCATTCAAGTGGCGACAGGGTGTTTTTAAACTCAGTAAGCAGATGAAAAACGGGGTGAACAGGATGAGAATAACATATCTTGCTAATGTGAGGTATTTTACAATGAACGAGCAAACATGCCCTGCACGAACTGTTCACTGCGACACTACAGCAGGGTGTGTGACGTATGGGGTGTGACGCACCAGGACTGAAGCTGGATTGTGCAGGAGGTGGGAGGTGTTCAAAAACAACTCACCTGCTAGGAGTGTTGATGCAGCCGCATACCGAAAGATGGTTCTCATGGTTCCTCCGGCCGGACGGCTGTGGGAATGTTAAAATATCGTTTAATTTGTGAGTAGAGAACCAAGCAGGATTAATATTACATGCAACTGAAGTTTGCTCAGACCATTACAACAAAATAAATATTTATTTTTGTCAGACTAGGCAACCAAGAAAGCAAGTAACCAAACAGCCTGTTAAACTGGCAGGCTGTTTACCCACGAACTACTGGACTGTTGGCAGACGACTTTTTCCAGTTAACTACTAAAACGAGGCAAGAGTGTACAAAGCTTCCGGTTCAGTCACATTCATTGTTTAGGCTCGCCGAGACTAACAGCGGAGAACTTCGCAAGAGGCTCAGCTTTGGTCTCGGCAAGGAGACAGCAGTCCACCTATACACGTCCGTGATTTACCTGTCTCGTAATTAAAAATACATGAATTTCAATATTTGCGTGTCTGCGTGTTTTTTAAATATCTTTTAAAATGTAAATTCAACAGGACAATGGGTTGAAATGACGACGATTTAGCTACCAATAAGTGCGATCACGGATTTGACATTTTTTGAATTCTTATATCTAGAGATTGCACCCAGTAAGGATCACGTGGGTCAAGCACGAAGTAAGCGTCATGAGGAACGATTTTAAGACATGAAGCGGACTTTTCCAAGACAACAATCCAGAGAATGTAAACTTCGCGGAGCAATCATCCGAATGGTTGGTTGGTTTGCCATCCAGAGGTGATTTCGTACCATGAGGGGAATGGGAAGAAGCCGGAGAAACCCCCCGATGCCCAGCCCTGCGAACAAGTGTTAATACAAAGAATGTCCCAAGACGAGATCTGAACCACGGGCCTCTCAATGCAGTGGTGACAAGCAAGTGTTTTAACTGCTACATCACGGGGCGCCCCATACGGGGCGACACTAAGGCACTACAGAGAAGCCCCGTCAAGGCACACCTGCTAAGCACACAGCTTAAAATACTTCACCGCTGCTAATCACCAAGTTCTGATATTGCAAAAAAACACACACCCTTGTATAAAGTGCCTGTGAGCACCATAGACAAATAAAAAGCTACACTTAAAGGTCAGATAGGGTGAATGTTTTGTCTGATGAGCGGGTAAAGTTCAGTGCAAGATTATTTCCCCAAGTCTGTACAAATACTGAATGATGTTTGTAGACGAGTATCTCCAAAGTATTTAACCAAATGTAGGGTTGTTGAAGCAAAATGAAAGCATCAGGTTAGAATAAGGCATTTTTTTTCTGCTACATACATATTTTTCTAAACATTTCTTCTTTTTTCATTTCACTATTCAGCATGTTCTCCTCGAATTTTTAAATACATTTCTTCTTTATTCTATGCCCATAGGTTATTTATTTTTAAACATCTCCCATATCAGTCATTTTACAATTGAATACTATCCACAAAAACATGTAAAAAAGACAAAAACGAATAAAAACCAGCAGGTGCGTAAAAGTTTGGTAAAAAAAAAATCCTCCCTGAAATATAATAACACAGGAGGAAAAATAATAAACCAAAAACTACCATTAATTAATAATTTTTCTCATCACCGTAAATTACTTCCCTGAGACCATTAGCAATAATCTACAAGATAATTCGGACGATGTAAAAAATAAAACATACTTTTTTTCGCTCCAGTTTTTGCGAATGGAACTAAAGGCGAGTGGGACTCAGGAAACAGCAGTTTCGACAAGAAAGTGCAGACCTGACATCAACAGTTGCAGGACTGAGTGCTTTACGACCACTTGGCGAAGCAGCAGGTGTAGAGACTCACAGGTGTGCAGACCTGTGCCGTGGGTAATAGCATGACCACACATCGGCGTCATCGTCAGCATAACGGCTGGCAGGTGTCTTTGACAGGCGCACCGAGAATCATAACTCATGCTCGTCATCGCTCCTCCGTTTCTAGTAATGCCTGAAAGTAAAAAAAAAAAGCTCCATGATGTTAGTGTAAAGGAAGCTGCACACCAAGCGATTAAAGCAAGAGTGTGGGGAGGATATTGCTACGGGTTGATGGGGGTACATCATGCTTGACCTGATGGGTTTTGTTTTCAATGTCCGGGGTATTGTTTCTTATGTCTTTGTCCCTTTTTGGCTGCATTTTCATTGATTTATTAATTACTGATGGACACTTCCCAGAGTCAGGTGTGATCGATTCTCGAGATATTCTAGTTTATGCTGTTCCATTCCTCCGTCTTGTGCCTCACTCTTCCTTTCAATATGCAAAGGTTGTGGGATGCAGGCCCCAGATTTGCTTTCAAAAAAATTAAATACACATGTCGTGCTTGGGAAAGGAAAACAAACACACCCCTTCTGCATTTTAAATATTTTTAAAAACTTCAAGAAAGTCTCGATTCCATGTTGGGATAACACATCATGAAGCTGTTTGTTGCTTTTTTTTTAACCTTACACTTTTTGTATTTGCTGGTTGGTTTGATTCTCCCTCGCCTGTCTAGTTTTCAAACAGTAATCATCATTTTTTGGCAGCTAATCTTTCTTTTAAAGAGTAAATCCTATATAAAGGTCGACTCTTTTGTTTGCCTTCAGACTATTGAGGCGAATCGTGCGCGACACACTGCAATGTCTTCGACAGTCCTCCGTCACCAAACTTTCTGTCTCCTTTCATGATGTCAGGTCTTCAGGTTACTCTGGCTTGATTGACTCTCTGTCCACGAACCCCTGTCCTCTGCTTACATACATCGTCTCTTCTCACGTTTCGACAAGAAAGGAGATGCTTCTAGAAGCTACAAAGGCATTGCTGATGGGCAAACAGTGCGGAGTAAATTCTGACCACGTGATGACTACTCTACCCTCCTCCGGGACAACAGCAGCCACCACAGGATGTTTCACACAGGTACGGAGGAGTAGTGACAGTCTTTGGTTAACTCCTTTTGAAATGGTGTAATAGGAGGAGTGCACTTGGCCAGTAATTTATGTATACAAAAGGCTCTTCATAAATATTTGGTGAATGTTTTGATTATAGTTTCCACGAAGTTTGTAAGAGACTTTTCGCAAAGTAACTTGAACGTTTTATTTCAAAACGCACGAATCCAGCATTTGTAAGCTTAATTTATTTCATCAATGGCATTTGAACAAGGATTTACTGGCTAAAATTTGTTGTGTTTCATATACAAACATCCCCTACGCATAGTCAACACAAGACAAAGTATGCTTTGGAACGGGAATAAACACTTAAAGTGTATAAATTAATCTGAAAATATTTATTTATGGAGTAACATTATTAGCGACAGCATACCCGACAGCTTTATGAAAGAATTTTAAATGTTTACTTTAAAAACTATTATTTAAACTCTCCAGACTAAATAGCTGCGTGTCTATATGTCTGGGAAAAAAAGCCAAGCTCTTGCCACTCGAAATAAGAAATAGGATGGACACACGCCTACACATTCATACAAAACGGCTTCTTCAACCGTTTTCTCAAAACTTTTTCAATAAAAATTCCATTTCATCCTCGATTTTAGAACATGGACGCGTTGTTTCTTTGTTATAAAAGTTAATACTTTTGTCCACTTAAGCAGATATTTTTCATTGTCAGGTAAAATAATATTTTTTCCAGCAAGCTCCAGTGGTCCTGGAAACCTGTGTCACGACTTTCCAGTTTCTGTTTGTTTAAATAGTTGACTGCAAAAGTTCGTCACTCGCCAGTCACATGTCCTTAGAAAATAATCTGTGTCTGACAGGCAACAGTATAACAGGTGTTTTGTATTTTTCACGTGTCCTATTCAGGTGACTACAAACAGCTGGAGACGTCAAGCTTCTGTTGTTTCCAGCTGTCCCACCTAATTTGTGAATAAAAATACCCTGACTGCATGTTGGAGGTGTCGGACTACAGGACAACAAAGATGTTATTATATGAGACAAGATATACCAGGTTGTTTTTTGAACTACCAGACACACAAATTGATGCGATTTTAATGCTGAGTACCTTTTCTTATCGCAATAAAACCTTGGAAGTCGAAGAAAAAAATGTGAAAGGTACTCGTGGGCGACATCTTGTACTACGGGTTTTCTGCTTTCTATACAAGCGTGGTTTGCGCATTCCTTTTTTCATCCAACTGTTTGCAGAAGTACTTAGCTCGGTATGGCAGCAAGAAACCTGATACAGAGAATGAACAATGAAAATGGTGAACATCACTACAAAACTCTGTCAACGACAGTTCACGCCTTCACTCACTCCAGTTGTTCCTCCCTTACCCCTCTCTAAAATACCTTCTTTAAAGCAGTGTGTGGAATATGAACTGAGCAGCTAATTTAAAGGTTCTAAAAAGAATAATTTTCGTTGGGACTGCATTTTATAGTCTGGATATGCCAGGTTCACGGAGACGGCACACTGTGCACACTCTTTAAAATAAGCAAAATGATTTTTCCTGTACTGCACACTGACACTGCACACTGATACTGCACACTGACACTGCATATTGACACAGACACTGACCCTGCATACTGACACAGACACTGACCCTGCATACTGACACAGACACTGACACTGCACACCGACACTGCACACTGACACCGACGGCCACCTGTTTGTCAGGGATGTCTTGCGGTGAATAATATCGATGCAGCATCTTTCTGATTGGTCGTGGAGCCGACCTTGGTGCAGTGAGTTTCAGGTGTTCTCTCGCAGCATGGCATACAGGTCATTGTTAAAGGTATACTCAAGGCTGTGATAAGGCTGTGGTGATGGTCAAAACGTTTTAAAAATTATATTTAACTGAGATTGCAGAGAACGAGATCAATGCAGAAAAAAATTAATGATTCGTTATTCACTTTATTACCACTTATTAGCATTAGTTCGGTTGCTGATGTTTATTAAAAATCGAAAAAAAATCCAGTGAAATAGACCGTTGTGTCCTTCCGCCGAGTAATCGCGATAGCTTCCCGAGATAGTCAAGCAGACGAACCTGCGCGTGACGTAGGACCAGGACAGACAGCAAGTGTCGGTTATCATTGTTAAGGTTTGAACTCGTGATCGATGGTGTCTCGTGAGTTAATGTAGGTTTTAAAGTGAACTTTTCAATACATAGTTTTAAAAATTATAGAAAACAGTCTGTCTCACTTGGTAAGCAGTCTTGGTCATATGTCATAAGGTCACGTGACGGAGAACGAGACTTCCTCTAAGCAAACGAAAGAGTCCTATGTAATTTCTCTTATTAAACACAACATCCTATAAAACAGTCAACTTTTTCCACGTGAACAGACACGAAAATGGACGAAATTCACACTGATCCTACTCTTTACTAGATTCTAAGCAGCTTTATTTTGCATTTACAATCCCTCTAAAGCACTTTACACCGGTGGGCGACAACACCTTCATTAGTCTAGATGGGTGCCTGGATTTAAAAAAAAAAATCTCAATTCCAGAGGTCAAAGCTTGTGAGTGTTATCAGAGTTTCCATACATTAAATATTTAACTATATGTTACATTAAATATTTTCTGTGTAACTCTACCCACTGTAAACTTTTATACCTTCCCCTGGCAATCTGCGTGCATACATATACAATATATGTATATACAAACTCAGACACACGAAGTTATTTCCATAAAGATCACCTCTTCTATGTGGTGGCGAAATTATAGTGACCAAAATGCTGTTCGATGGTCTCAAGGATTTAAATTGCAATTTATTGAAATTATATTTATTTATTATATTAAAGTTTCGAATTATAAGCTCAAGTTTCACATTGCAAACTCCAGTAAAAAGTTGATTGTAATAAGAATAAAGTTTTACCAGCAAAATGATTTTAAAATCGTTAAGAGAAGGTAAAAGAAAATTAGAAAAATAACAAACAAGAAACAAAGTCTTTTTGACAACAGATTGTACAAAATACAGAGCAAAAGAATCGAAAAATCTATGGTGGGGGCTTCCAGTGCACTGTCGGGAGTGAGGGTTCACCAACAAGTCAGACTGTTTAGTGAAGTTTATGTAGACCTCACGCTACCTCGTCCCTGCCGTGATCCTTGTGTCAACAGACAACTTCTCCTGGAGGACAGAAGAGTCCACCTGTCAACGCAAAAGAGCACTCTTCCTCTCAAATTACCCCGGCAGCGTCCACCCGGCACAGACTCAATGCTATTATATTTTACACGCTTGGACATATAATGCAGCCCTCCTTGCCATGGTAAAATAAAATCTTATCTTTTGTGGCCCGAGATTATACCGGTGATTATACATTACATATTCAAATACAAGACTGAGCAAATTCACAAATCAGATTTTTCTCCTCAGCTGCGGCACATGAGCGGAGCCGAGGTGACAATAATGCGAAGTCGTGACTCTTCTGGCAAAAAAACAACAAAAGACCACTATAGGAGCGGAAGGTAGAAAAGTGTCTTCACCTGGGCTGCACCAGGCAGTCAACCATCCTCAGCCGCTCAGTCCTCCACCATCTCAGTATACCACGTTCTGTCTAGGGAGGGTCTAACCCTGCAGGAAAAGATGAAGCTGTCGTCGTTGTCCTTGGTGGTGCTGTTGGCGGCGGCGTGCCTGAGGCTAGGCGACTCAACCAACCCCCCTCTCTACCGGAGTCCCTACGAGCCCAACAACGCCTTCGGCTTCCTGCTGAACTCTGGCCAATGCTCCACGACTTACCAGTACAAGTTCATTAAGGTCGACTGCATCACGTGCGCCTACCAGGTGTACCGCTGGCTCTTCTTTGGCCTCTGCTGCTCAGCATTTGGTATGCGCTTTGTGTCCGGCACTGGACACACCCTGACCTCATACCTAGCTTTGATACGTAGATTCTTCTTCTTCTACATCTCACTCTCCTCCTAAAATTTTGCATCTGTTTGTGGATTTCAAAACTTTTTTTTACATTACCAATCACCTTTGGTAGACTTATGGGCCTAAAGTTGTCCACTTAATACTTAAAATACTTAATCCTTCTCTACTTACGCCATTAATTGAGACTCACAGAGAAAAAAACAATGTGTGTTCATGTGAAAAAAAAAGTTTTATCTATAGGTAGAACCCAAAAAAGTATATTTTATTTCCAAAAGGTGCTAAACAAAAGAAAGCGGTGAGAAAAAACTCGATGTCTTTGGCTATCGTAGGCTAAGGTTATGCTGATATAATATAGGTTGTATAACATATTTTTTACATTACATTTTGCTGAATTCCAAAAGGAACTCAAGAAAATTAACCTTGGAAAACCTATTAATTTTATCTAGAGTACACAATCAACTTACTGTCCACGCATGTTAAATGGAGCCATAGTTATGGGAGAATTCGGGGACAAGAGTCTTGTTTCCAAAGTTATAAAGTGGTGTCCAGACCCTGTAGATGATTTTACCCCTGGAGCCATAGTTACAAACCTGAGGCAAAGATTCTCTGGGTAAATAAGCATGAAGTAGTGGTCGCGGGATCTGGACACTGCTTTTTGAATTCGGAAACGAGATTTTTTTTCCTTGAGTCCCCCAGTTAGCCCTGCGGAATAACTCCTCCTGGCTTCATAGCTATGCCAGGTTCACGTTACAACACGTAATTAGTAGAAAATAGAATTTTCTTTCAAATTAAAGTTTTAACTTTAAGTTAAAAATGAAATATTATCTGAACTGTAAAATAAACTTCTTAAAAGAAGGAAAAAATACGTGAAACAATTTCATTAAGGTATATCCGGAGGTCCACCACTTATACCTGCTGCTTTCCGAACAGCTATACCCTCGTTTCTACATTTTAGACGCTCGGCTAAGCCATTTCTAGATGTAAAAAAAGCAGAAACCGCAGCTCTTCGCTGAATTTATTTGGGTGGCACGCGGATCTTTGGAAAACATTGGAAGGAAACCAATATTTGCACCTCTGATGTCACTAACGCGCATTTCGCTACCACGTGACATGTCTCGCTCTTTCTACGATTGTTAATAATCCGCCATGTTTTACATTCGTGTCTTTTGGGTTTTACTTTATTGATTATTACTTTCACCAAGTGGCGTAGAACAATAATTGGACGATATCGTCAGAAAAAAGGCAATGACCACTAGGAAAGGTGTTACTGTTCACGAACTGCATGCTGGTCAAAGGTGCAGAGGCGTCAAGAGAAATGATGCGTAGGAAGAATCAGTAAACAACAACAGATGGCCGATACACCTTTTCTTAGGTCGATGGCAAGACAGGCGACTGTGAGGTCTGGTCACTTTACCTGGTCTTCGATGCACGTGCTCGTCGCTCGATTGCAAACAAACCCAACGAGGTTGATGTGGACACAACGTTTCCAAGACAAAAGGACGGGCGGTGTGATGACCGAAGGACCGCAGCAGCAGCTGCAGCAGCAATGCGTCAGCAGAAGCAGCATATAAATGGTCACCACTGACTATAGTGACAGCACTACTCTTTGCTGCGAGCTGCTGTTGCTGCTGGAACCATGCGGCTGTTCGTTGCCCTCGTTCTGGTCCTGGCCGCGTCTGTCTGTCAAGGACGAGTTGCTTCGCGAAACAAACGTTTTTTCTTCATCTATAACACCTATGAGCGCAACAGAGAAGCTGCCTTGAGATACCCACCACCCCCACCACCCCCACCACCCCCACCACCTGCACCAGCACCTACCACTACTACAACTACTACCACCACACCATCGCCGTGCGGAGCCAAGAAACAGGCCAACCCCATCTGCTGCGGGCAGTACTGGCTCATCACCAGAATCACCTTCACTGGACAGATTTCTACATCCTACGAGTACCGCAGTGACCAGCGCTTACTAACCGGAAAGTGTTGTCAGGTCACCATCGGTGAGTCGTTCAACATGAGAAGAATGTCTTCTCCACAGTCTTCTTTGGATTCATTTGCCTTCCTCACCCTTCCTGCACCTCTCTGGCAAGAGAATACGATATAATATCTGGCAATAAGATACCATCTCCTTTTGCTACTTTTGCTGTTTCATCATCATCATCATCATCATCATCATCATCATCATCATCATCATCATCATCATCATCATCATGCGGTTTCCCGCAAATCCTCCTGCTTTCTCGTCCGTAGCTTGACCCAACTTGAAAGCGCTTTTTATTGGTTACACAGAAGCTTTATCTGAGATTTAACAAAAAAAAGAAAGAGAATTGTTTTTTTTAATCAACAATAATCTTTTAAAGACACAAGTGTAGAAAAAAAGGGGTTCGGTGACAGGATTACTCAAAAGTTGCTGGGTTGTGATGCAAATATGTCGATAAGCATGCGTGTTGGAAAACATTCACAATTGGAAGCACAGGTACACTTCGGTTGGTGAGAGCTTCATCATAGAAAGCCATCAACACCAATGCAAAGGTGTGCTATGCCGTTCTTGAAAGTAAATCTTCAATTCTTTAAGAAATTTGATCTTCACTTACACGTATATGTATATAAACAGATGGAAGTCTGTGGAGTTGAGACGGAGATGAAAAAAAAAAATCCCGTGATACCATCTTGCTCACCTGTTCGTTCCTTTTCGTATACGTTCCTTCTTCCACCCACTCTTTGTTCAATTTGTGTCTTTCATTCAAATCATAGGTTATTCTTTTTTGAGCCGAGGAGAAGAATGTGGCAATTAGGGCTGCATTGTAATGTTTTCTTGTCTTTCATTTGAGTCACCAGTAATAGCTTCGAACGTAGAAGACACATATGAAAAATAATCAGATTCTGGGGCTATGCCCGAGTACTGAACCAACGACATGAAATATTTCTCCCTGCTTTGGTGATGGTCTGACAATCGCCCGTAGATTCTCCATGATATCCCCCATCCCCATACACACCCCCACATTTAGTATAGATATATAAACACACACACACCTCCCACACAAAGAGGATGTGGACATTCGTGGCCTCGAGTATTAAGCCGGACAATGGCCGAAGTCCGGGACATGGTAAAAAAGTGCCATGTCACTGACGAAAATTCAAAAAGTGGGCGTCGTCGTGGTTGTCTTTGTAATTTTTTTTTGTAAAGACTCGGATATCAGAAGAAACGAGAAAATGTACCGCTACAGTTTTCCGTCAGAGACACTGTGATGTTTTGTCAGGTCCGGACCATTGGCCATTGTCCTCCTTCGTACTTTACGCCCCCGCCTGTGACCAACTGACAGTTTGGATGTGGAGGAGGTATGAAGCAGGGGTTGATAGGCACTTCTCGCTGTACGTCATCAGGTGACAAGGGATGGGACAGGGTGTCCGCTTGGTCACCGACATTCAGTCCTGGAGAGGACACACCGAGTGCCGGGTGCGCGCGTGTGTGTGAGGTCGTAGTTCTCGTGATACAAGGTTCATCTTGTGACGGAGGAGAGAGATGGCGGTGTAGGCGCTCGTGTTGGTGTACATACTTGGCATGCTGTTGGGAGGTGGCAGGTCGCAGTTCGCGTATTACGATGGTGGTGTTTGTGGTGCTCCACGGTTTGCACCTGCACGAGTAGCCTGCTGTCAGACATTGCAGTTTCTCTTTCTTCGCTACGACCCTAAGTGTTGCCTGAACATCAACGAGCGTCAGTGGTTATCGTCTATTGTCACCTTTTCTCGCTTTTTCTTTTTTTCCGTTTGTCTTCCCTCCCTTCACACCTCTGTCACTCTTCTGTCCCTTTCTTCCTCTCTTTCTGTAAGAGTTTGTATACGCGCGTGCGTGCGAGTAAGGGAAGATTGAAATGAAAAAAATCGTAGCATATTGTATATTTTGTAGTCTTTATTCCTTTTGCAAGAAAGAGACAGAATGTCATTGCATCTGATGATACTACATGTTTTGAGTTCTGTGAAAAAGATTAAGTTTTAACCTGTTTGCAGGACAGTGCTACTGCGACGCAGCGTTAGCGCCAGAATGTATCATTGCTACAGAGACCACCACCACTACCACCACCACTACTACCACCACTACTCCCCCCACCACTACTCCATCCACCACTACTCCACCCACCACTACTACAACCACGCCTTCTACAACAACAACCACGCCTTCTACAACAACAACAACCACCACGCCTTCTACAACAACAACCACGTCTACCACAACAACTACGCCGCCAACCACTACTACCACCCCTGCGACTACAACCATAACGACAACTATTGCGAAAGGTAGGCATGACTATTTGGAGTATTTGTGTGTGCGTGGAAGACAGTGTATTGTGAACACAAAGCCGACAGATACACGCAGGTACACACACGCAGGACACAAGTTGACACCACCACACATCCACACAACTACTTTTCCTCGAGTGAAGACGATGTTTCTTGCGGCTGTGTCCATTGTGTGCTGTTAGGTTTGTTTTAGGGTTGTTCCTTGTACAACTAGATGACGACTAATGATTGCCATCATATTTTAACAATAAAACAAAGAGCTGTGGACATGTTTTACTCTCTCTCTCTCTCAGAATTTAAAAAAATACTTTAAAATGTAAGATGGTGTAATTGTGAGATGATCATATAATTCTGTTGTTAGAAAAACATGAGCGAATACAAAAACACGATTCTTCTCTTTTGATGTTTTGTGCAGTCTGTCCAAGTCCGATTCAGACCAGACTTCTTGGTTCCACTTCACTCAGTGGCTGTGACCCTGGTGTCATAGGACTCTGGGTCGTCAATGGCAATAACACGTACCCAGTAAGTAAAACTAGAACTAGTCTGGCCCTGGAACAGGACTTCTGTTCCTAAGCTGAGCCATTTCCATAAGCGAATCTAGTTTATTTTCTATCAGTATTGGTGTAAACATCAGCCAGATTTGTCTGTCGTCTGTCTGTTGAGCATTTCTTTTCACGGATTCTGCATTACATCACCCGTCAGTGAATCTCGTCACGAATCTCGAACGGAGAGGATTAGAAATGATTTATAAACTGAACGAACTTTTAAAAATAATAATTGTAGTAACCAGTATTTATAAGGCGCATTGATATAGGTATTAGGCTGTCAATCAGTCACAAAATGTGAGAATTTCCTCTACTTTCCTGTCTAGAAAGGGACATTCCATGATGATACTAGTCGTGGTCATTGCACCCATCACAATTCCACAGGCATTCTGGGAAATTGTGATGAATCATTGTTTATTTCGGAAGGTCTGGCTCTGTGTCCCATGCAAAGTCAAAGTCTGCAAGCAGTTGCTAATTTATCCCAGAGCTCAAAATATCGACGATCTTTATAAAGTATTTCCAGTTATAAGGAGATATGAAAAATCTCTGTGCGAATACCGTAGCCTGTGTACAATATCTTATTAAAGACTTTTAATATACTGGGATGTTGTGTATTGACTGTGTTTTTGCATTTCGCTGTACATAACTCGCCAGTCAGTGACTATAAACATTTCCTGAAGGAGTTCTGTCAGCTATACTCTGGTACCGCAGTCTGTGATTCATGTCTGTGGAATGTTTGCAGTTATGCAACGCCGTGTACGCCACAGACCCCAAGACACTGGCCCCCATCGTGTTGACTCTCGACTCCTGCTACCAGACCCTGTCAACAGCAATGACTGCCAAACTGCCGTGAGTACAACCATGTCTTTTCACTAATAAACTTTTTTTCCGGTGTAGGTCAACAAATTATTCCCATTAAAAGCAGTGACACCAGAAGTCGTTTGAGGATGGAGTGGGAAGGGACTCACGAAATTCGAAAGGAGATGATTAGAAATGATTTATAAACTGAACGAACTTTAAAAAATAATAATTGTGGTAACCAGTATTTATAAGGCGCATTTATATAATTAAAGTATTAGGCTGTCAATCAGACACAAACTGTGAGAATTTCCTCTACTTTCCTGTCTAGAAAGGGATATTTGAGAAAACAAATCCAATTTCTGTAGTACTATACTTTCATATGGACGAGATAAACACACGCAGAGTATACGTGCGTGCGTTTGTGTGTGTGTGTGCGCGTGCGTGCTTATTCTGGTGCAGGGTGGACCTTCGTCTGAGTGGTTCCGATCCGTTGGGCTATGCTTCCTATCTTTTCCGGAACACAACGGGTAAGAACAACTTTAAAAATATTATAAAACTTACAATTTATACAAAATAAGTTCTTACCTCTATAGAAATAAAAATCCGAGAGTTAACAATGTTAACGATACAACAAGACTGAAAGCGGACGTTGCAAGTTCGGATGCAGGCAAGATCAGAAGTCTTTGTCACACGAAGTATTGTAAACAGATGAAGAAGTGTCTTGTATTCCTCCTCACCATCATCAAAGATTGAACTCGTGAATTTTTGTCAAATTGATTCCTCGCCCTTATCATATTATTCCCAAGTGTCTTTAAAGAAAAAAACAAAAAAAAAAACCAACTTTTGTTGTGACTGTTGCTGACAGCGGTTTCCGGGGTAACGAGACTGGAGAACACCCAGGTGGTGACGGGATACTTCAACCCCACAAGTGGAACATGCTTTAGTCCGGCCTGCGTGTACAACAGCGCCACCATGACCATCAACACCACCAGCTGCTACATCGCCAGCTACGGAGCTACTAACAGGACAGCTACCGGCACTTGTAATTATTTTAAAGTCGCGTTTCATCCTTTATTGTTCATCCAATGTCTTTTATTTTATTACTGCTGTTGCTGTTACTTCCTACTTCTCTAAGAACAGCAACTAATGGAACTCTTTTATTGTCACTATCATCATTCTTTCATCTCTCTATCTCTCTCTGTATGTGTGCGCGCGCTAACGTGCGCACAAATATTACCGACTGTTACCTTTCTTCTTTGAGGTGAATATTTCTGTTCAGAACAAAGCTTTTCTTGGATCAGCCCCTCGCCTGATGAACGGTAACCACTGTTTCTGTCCAAGAGCTGGCTTCTGCTTGCGGCAAAGATTTTCTTCGTATTCTTCCCAGAACATTTGACCATTAACCGTCATTTTTTTTATTTTTCTGCCCGGTTTGCTGTAGCTAATGGCTCATGTTTTGCTTGCAGTGGTTTACAACGGGCAGGTGAACACCATCCCGGTTCAACTTGCCAATTCTGGCTGCACTCTGAAGGCAGGCACTGATCAGACGTGCTTTGTCTCTACTAACGGTGGGGCCAACTGTCAGGTGAGACCACTACCTTTATATTCAGTTATCACAGGGTAGCTCTTGACTACATCTTCCCTCAGGCTCTCTCTCTCACACACACACATGTGAATTTTATTTTTAAAAGATAGCTGATGACTGTTGACTGAATTTTTCAGTTTTTCAATACTGCTCGGTCAAGGACGATCAAAACAATTTCAAAAAGAAAAACAATTTTTCATTGAAATTTATCATTACTGGAAACCATTTCCGACGATTCCCTTCTAGTTGGAACTTAGAATACTTCTAGATCTCAACTCATCAGTAAGAGTTAATATTTCAAATGGTCGTTGCAGGGAGATGCTGGCGCACCTGTGTACTGCAAGATCCAGACAGGTGAGACTGTGCTGTACGGCCTCAACACCCAGAATACCATGTGCGGGAACAGCGTCACGTATTTTGCTGTAGAGCCAATCCCTGCTTTTTAACGGACACAAGACGTCGTGCTACGTGATGTCAACGTCACTCGTCGATCATCAGAGCCGACTGCTTGCACTGGTGAATTGTCAAGTTAGACAGGTCAGCTTTGTGGGAAAAGATTGTGCGATTTTCAGAAATTGGTCATTAAAACATCATTTTCAACAAATTTTTCTCTTTTCCTCTTTTCTGTGTGTGTGTGAATGTAGAACTTCTCATGTAGAACTTCTTGAAAGATGCTATCTTGAGCTCCACACACTGCTTTTCAAAACGAAATACAGATGGAGGCGTGTATCGCACACACCGTTAATGTTCACCTGTTTGTCTACCCTCACGTGGGAGCGGGGGGATGGTCGTGCAAACATTGTTGGTACAAATACTCCGTGACATCAGCGTTACACGCCCTCCCCAACACCTTTTCTTCTTTATTGTTGCTTCCTGCTTCTCAGACTGTCACTTGACAGTTCGTGCAAACATCTTGCTGTGCAAGGATAGTGTATCAAGAGAAAGACGGTTGTACACAGGTAAGTCGCATGTGCATGTATGGAAGAGATGAAGCTCATCTGCTCGAAACTGTCTCACCAAGGATTTGTATTACTGGAATGCTGGCAGACGACTTTTTTCCAGTTAACTCCTAAAACGAGGCATAAGACTACAAAGCTTCCGGTTTAGTCACATTCATTGTTTAGGGTCGCCGAGACTAACAGCAGAGAACTTCGCAAGAGGCTAAGCGTTGGTCTTGGCAGACAGACCTAAACATGTCCATGGTCTCACCAAGGAAAAAAAATATAACTGCCCATTCTTCAATTTAGAATATAATCTTTAAGCAGTGTACATTGACTGCTGAATATTGATCAATCATACTTTAGTAATTTAATATTGTAAACCTGACATCCACAGATACATAACAAATTAATCCCTAAAGCTTTTTATCACTTCTACCTCAGTCAAAGAATGAAGTTTGCAATTTTAAAATTATGGCTGCATCAGATTAAGAATTTACAGTACTCCTGTGTGGTGAATTTTTAAATTTCAAAATTTAGTATGAAAATGGCTTAAAATAATGGTCTCACACACACACACACACATACATATGCATATAAGCTAGAAAGGCAAAGTAAGAATGATCTAATTATTTAACTTTTATAACATTCAGTCACAAAAAATAGGGTGAAGAGGAGTACAGCTTATGGTCTATAAATAAAAAAAAAATTCTTTATTTCAATGACCGCCAGCATTGAGTTCCGACATAAAAACTCCAGTTGTTTTTCTGGCAGCACCCTTCCCAATACTAGTGTTGTGTAAAGTTCTTTTCCAAAGCAGCACTAGTCCGCTGAATGTTGTACTTGCTCCATGTCAGCCTGTCTTCTACTGAGCTTTAAGACACAAGGTCTGTCATCATGGAGCTGAAATAACAATAAAAACTAGCCCAGTGAAAAATAAACTTTGGGCATGTATCAAAGCTCTTGAAATGAGTTTACAACTAGTACAGAAATCTGTTTGTGAGAACTCTTTATACTCACATTATAGACACATTATACAAGAAGCAGGAAGTGATACTCTACCTTCTCTAAGAAAATGTTGCATCCACTTATTAAGTTGTGATTTACATAGACAAATTATCACAAAACATTAGATCAAATAAAACTATACATGATTAGGAAAAAAATTAATGACCTTAAGAATCTCACCTCAGAAAGTTAGCCTCTTTTTGAAATTCTGTACCATCTTTGGCCTTATCATCTTTATCTTACTGGATATCCTTGCCGATCTGTTCATCTCTACACTTAGAATTGTCCGGCATCTCTTGCAGTTTCTGTTCTCTTTTTTCTGCTGTCATCTTGCTGCATTAAAAAGAATTCAATGGCAATGAGCATGAAGATCTTAATAAAGACGCCAATGTTCATGTAATAAAAAGCAGAACACAGAATCATAGTTCCTCCTCCTACATCCTCCCCCCAAAAAATAAAGGAAAACACTATGATAGCTTCTGGGGCAATAAAAAATATTTCAGTACTCCTCTCACTTGTATGACTATCCACTTACAAAAAGAAGCAGGAGAAAAGTTAGCAAAGACAGTGTGAAAACTAAGGCTGAAATCTGTACTGCTAAAAACTGTTTGAGTAAATAAAGAACTCTGAATCAAACAATGGCTATCAACACATGAGGCTATTCTAACTCTCCATTCTCTCTCTCTCCTGTGCCGCGCTCGCGCGCGCACACACACAATAGGCAGCAGGATGCTCACATGGTCTTCTATTCAGATGACAATGCTCAGCCTGTGGTAAGATATCCTGGACAAAAGCTTCATGGCTGTTATCAAAGCAATGGCAAGGAAATGTAAAGCTCGCCTTTACTGTTTGAGGAAACTTGGATCTTTTAATGTCCGCACAGAACTCCCGCAACCATCCTACAATTCTGTAATATGCAGCATCGTGACTTTGTCCTGGTGTGCTGGGATGGGAGTATAACAAAACAGGATAGGGACAAGATGTACACAAAAATTTTAAAAATCATACTGGGTGACCAGGGTCCTTCCTGCAAATATTTGAAGGATTTATATTGTATTTCAAACCCAAGCAAAATGCACTAGCAAAACAAACAAGGGATACTCAAGGCAAAAAAAAATATATAAACTAGAGATTCTCCCTGTCACCCAGCCTCTCGCTGTAAAACCTACGATCTGTTGGCACAAGAGGGTACAGTTAAACAGGATCCTTTCAAACATGGTCAAGTACTGCTTACTGTTCTATAGTGGCTGATGTTTCTTGACTGCTGGTCCATATTTCTGTCAGCTGACTGGTGAAGTGGACTTGTCAGATACCCAGCTTGCATGTGATGGCATTTGAGACTGCCTTTTATCTGAGGACTTCATGATCTTGATCTTGAGCTGGTACTGGAAGATGAGCTGTGGATCTTTGGACTGGCATACAAGGATATAATGTTCCTCTTAGACGTGCTTCATTTCCAGATATTTTAGAAATTTATAATCTTATAAAGAGAGTGAGGCAATGTGCATGTATGTGTGGCAGCCATTGATACCTTATCAAATCGACACCATTTATTCTATTCCCACTATTTGGTGATGGTCTGACAATCGCCATAGATTTACTACCATATTTCTCCCCACCCCCCACCATATGCACCACCACATTCTAGTGTGTGTGTATATATCCCGCCCACACCAAACGACGCGAACACAAAGAGGATGTGGACATTTGTGGCCCCGAGTATTAAGCAGGACAATGGCCGAAGGCCGGGGTATGGTAAAAAGATCCGTGTCATTGAAGAAAATCACGTTTGATATGAAGCGGGAGTCATCGCGGGGATTTCTTGGTTAATTTTTTTAAACTCTCAGATTCCAGAAAAAAAATTTATACCGCCCGATTTAGTTCTTCCAGTTTTCCGTCAGCGAATGTCGGTGACCCAGCGGACACCATGGCGCCGGATGCAGCCAGAACTGCCCAAAAGGTCGCGTTGGCCTGTTCCTTGGCTCCGCACGGTTCTGGAGTGGTTGTAGTAGTGGTAGGTGCTGGTGCAGGTGGTGCGGGTACTTGGGGTCTGGCAGCAACTTTTCTGTTGTGCTCAAGGGTGTAAAATATACGGTAATCACGTTAGTGCCGCGAAGCAACTCGTCCTTGACAGAAAGATGCGGCCAGGACCAGAACGACATCAACGAACAGCCGCATGGTTCCAGCAGCAACAGCAGCAACAGCAGCAAAGAGCAGTGTCGTCACTACAGTCGGTGGTGACCATTTATATGCTGAGTCTGCTGAACTACTACTGCTTCTGCAGCTGCTACTGCAGTCCTTCGGCCATCACACCGCCCGTCCTTTTGTCTTGGAAACGTTGTGTCCACATCAACCACGTTGGCTTTTTTTTTCTTGCCATCGGACGACACGCACGTGCATCGAACACCAGAAGTAACTACATTGAAATATCTCCGGAGGCCCCCTTCTCAGTGAAACTATCGGCCAAACGCTAAAGGGACACAAATCATTGAATATGTGAATGTGCTTGGCACACTTTTCCAAGTTGGTCATTTAAAAACTTTGCATAATATATCTACATATTCAACAGTTTGTTTCTGGTTTAAAAGAGCCCTAAGGAGGTTTTGACATTTTCTAAAGTCCAAAACAACTTAGACAAAATTTTTAGACGAAAACCCATGTGGCCTCTATCAAACTCAGTGAACAATGACCTAAATACTTGCACTCAGTTGGTCGAATTGTTGTCCGCCAAAATCATCTAACAGTGTTTTTTCTGAAGCTCTATGGCTGCAAATAAATACCGACGGAGAATCAGAATCAACCGAGATATCTCTATATGTAATAAAAGTCTCAACAGAATCCACTGTCACGTCTCTAGATGTAATAAGGGTCTCAACAACTCACCCATCTTTTTGTCTATCACGCTTTCAAAAATCCATTAAACCATTAAGCCAATCCGCCATGTTTAATATTCGTCCCTTCTGGATTTTATTTACTGATTATTATTTTGAACAAATGATGTAGAACAATAATTCGACGATATTCCCAGACCAAAGACAGTAACCGCTAGAAAAGGTTACTGCTGGTCACGGAATGGAGGGTAGTGGTAGCTAAAGGTGCAGAGACATCGAAGGAAATAATGCATTGGAAGGATCAGCAAACACCAACAGGTGGCCGATATACCGTTTTGTAAGTACGATACACCGGTACAACAGGTGACTGCGAGGTCTGGTCACTTTATCTGGTCTTCGATGCACGTGCGTGTCTTACATGAGCGAAAAAAAAAAAAGCCAACGTGGTTGATGTGGACACAACGTTTCCAAGACAAAAGGACGGGAGGTGTGATGACCGAAGGACTGCAGCAGCAGCTGCAGCAGCAGCAATGCGTCAGCAGACTCAGCATATAAATGGTCACCACTGACTGTAGTGACAGCACTACTCTTTGCTGCGAGCTGCTGTTGCTGGTGCTGTTGCTGCTGCTGGAACCATGCGGCTGTTCGTTGCCCTCGTTCTGGTCCTGGCCGCGTCTCTCTGTCAAGGACGAGTTGCTTCGCGGCACAAACGCTTTTTGTTCCTCTACAACATCCTTGAGCGCAACAGAGAAGCTGCTGCCAGACCTCCACCACCTGCACCAGCTGCAGCAACACCTACCACTGCTGCCATTACTACCGCTACTACCACCCCTCCATCGCCGTGCGGAGCCAAGAAACAGGCCAACCCCATCTGCTGCGGGCAGTACTGGCTCATCACCAGAGTCACCTTCACTGGACAGATTTCCACATCCTACGAGTACCGCAACGACCCGCGCCTACTAGCCGGCACGTGCTGTCAGGCATCGGGTAAGTCTGTCAACACCAGAAGGATGTTGGTCTTCTTGGACTCACTTGCCTTCTTCACACCTCCTCCTACTCCTCCTCCTCATCGTCGTCGTCGTTGTCATCATCATCATCATCATCGCTGTTTACCGACAAGCTTCTTTTTCTCGTCCGTAGCTTGACGCAGTTTTAACGACAGTTGATAAGCACTTTTTATTGGTTAAAAAGAAAATTGTTTGACACGAGCTTTGAACGAAGGAGAAAGATAAGTGACCTTTTTTGTCAACAATAATAGGGCAACTGCCCGAGGCCCCAAGCCTGAGGATGACGGGAGGGTGATATGAAGTTATATACGATATATAACCTACACTAATGGCACAAGGACCCGGATGTGACACTCGCACAGGGCTCGCGCTTGCTAAGGCGCCTCTGATGCCGGGTGGGAGTTCGTCTTGGCCTCTGTGACTGAGAGATCGCGGTGTCGGAGCTAGTGTTGATGTACATACTGGGCATGCTATCGGGAGGTGGCAGGTCGCAGTTTGCTTATTACGATGGTGGTGTGTGTGGTGCACCACGGTTTGCACCGACACACGTAGCCTGCTGTCAGACATTGCAGTTTCGTTTTTCGCTGCGACCCAAAGTGTTGCCTGAACATCAACGAACGTCAGTGGTTATCGTCTCTTGTCGTCTTGTATCGCTTTTTCTTTCTTTCCGTTTGCCTTCGCTGCCTGTTTATCTGTCACTCTCTCTTTATGTGTAAAAAAGTTGCATGTTCCTTTGTGTGTGTTAGAGAGAGAGAGAGAAGATTAAAATGAAGACGAAAATTTGTTATATATTACATTGTATATTTCGCACTCTGTATACTTTTTGCCAAGAAGAGACAGACCCTCATTGTATCTGGTGATGCTACATGTCTTGAGCTATGTTTTCGTTTTGACATGAAGCTTTAAAGAGAATGAAATTTATCGTGTTTGCAGGACAGTGCTACTGCGACGCAGCCTTAGCGCCGGAATGTATTGTAGAGACAACAACCACTACTGTCACCACCAGTACTCCAACCACCACTGCTACCTCCACTACTACTGCCACCACCACTACTGTCACCACCACTACTCCCACCACGACCACTACTCCCACCACCACCACTACTCCCACCACGACCACTACTCCCACCACCACTACTACTCCAACCACCACAACCACGCCTTCCACAACAACCACGCCTACTACAACAACTACACCCTCAACCACTACTACTCCCCCAACGACTACAACCGTAACAACGACTATTGCGAAAGGTACGCATGACTCTTTGGCTATTTGTTTGCGTGTAGAGAGAAGACAGGTGTACGTAGTATGAACGATTGTGAACACAAAGTGGACATATATTAGCGTACGTATGAGCATACACAGAACACATTCAAATGTTCTTTTTCTCGCGTGAAGACGAAATGCTTTCTACAGCTTTGTCCATTATGTACTGTTAGGGTCCTTGCAGACATGTTATTTGTACAACTTAATGGCGACTTCGCATCGTGGCTGTTATACACTAATGATTATCATCATATTTTAACAAGACAATGAGCTGTCGACATATTTTACTCACTCAGAATTTTAAAAAAATATTTTAAAATGCTGTTGTTAGAAAATCTAAGCGAATACAAAGTCCCCAAATATACTAATCAAGAAAGGGAGATTATCAAAACCAAAACATGATTCTTCCCCTTGATATTTTGTAGTCTGCCCGAATGCAATGCAGACCAGACTTCTTGGTTCCACTCCACTCAGTGGCTGCGACCCTGGCGTGATAGGAATCTGGTTCAATAACTTGTACTTCGTAAGTAAAACTAGAATTAGTCTGGCACTTCAACAGGACTGTTGTTGATAACTTAAGAGCCATTCGCATGAGCACGAGTCAGATTTGTCTGTCATGTAGTAATGTTAAAAGAGTCATAAATCGCACACAAATAGTCTAGTGTGGCTTGTCGACAAACCAGGGACTGTTTTTACAAGAAAGCGGGGACATATCTGCCGGAGTAGACAGCCTCAAGTGGCTACAGTAAGCCAAGCGCGACCAGCTAGCCAGCGAGGTGTTAATGACATCTAGGAAGAGAGTAAATGCAACTTTACTTTTATATCGAGGCTGAGTGAAGCCAAGAGGGCAAGACTCAGGAAGGACGATGGGGTTAGAGAACCTTGATGAAAATATATCTGTCTTAAGTACGTTTCCCTATCGTTGAACATTTCCTGACAGAGATTAGTCAGCTATACTCTGGTACCGCAGTCTGTGATTCATGTCTGTGAAATGTTTGCAGTTATGCAACGCCGTGTACGCCACAGACCCCAAGACACTGGCCCCCATCGTGCTGACTGTCGACTCCTGCTACCAGACCCTGTCATTCGCAGCATCTACAGGCATAGCGTGAGTACCACCATGTCTTTTAAGACAAAGGGAGGTAGGACAACAAATTAATCCATCAAAAGCGGCCATTTGGTCGTGAACACCATTCATAGAACGCGAAGAACATCTTAGCTTTCAGATGTGACAATCATTACACACCCTTTGATACAAAAAGATATCAATCAGGGCCACATCCACAAGTACTACTGTTGGAGCTGGTACAGTTTTAAGTTATATTGAGAGAAAGCATAAGTTTCTAGTATTGAAGGTCAAGGGAAAAGGAAGGAATTCTGTCTGATTTACGTTTGAAGCGGCCGAGTGTCAAAAGACGACTGCAAATGGAAGAAGAGCGAGGTGTAGTGTAGTGAGAAATCGGACTAGAAAGGTAGGTAGGAGGTGTTCCAGTCATAATGTCATAATATCGGTGAAGATATTTCCAGAGATCATGTTTTGTCTGACAGTTTAGTTTTTATGAGATTTTCTTCTACTTCTCTCCAATTTTTGTAGCACTTTCATGTGGACGAGATGAACACACGCAGGATATATGTGTATGTATGTGTATGTGTGTGCTTGTGTGTGCATGCGCGCGTGCGTGCTTATTACGATGCAGAGCGGACCTTCGTCTGAGTGGTTCTCCACCGTTGGGCTATGCTACGTATCTGTTCCGGAACACAACATGTAAGAACAACTTTATGAAACCTACAGTTTTCAGTTAAGAGGTAACGATTAGCATACGACAAAACTGAAAGCAAGAGCAGATGCAGGCAAGATCAGAAGTCTTTGTTATACGAAGTATTGTAAACAGACGGAAAAAGTGTTTTGTCTTCCTCCTCACCATCATCAAAGATTTAACTCTCCTCGTCCATTTGTGTCAAATCGATTCCTTGCCCTAAATACTGATCGTAGTATTTCCAGGTGTCTTTAAAAAAACTTTTGTTGCCGCGCTGGCTGACAGCGGTCTCCGGGGTAACGAGAATGGAGAACACTCCGGTGTTGACGGGATACTTCAACCCCACAAGTGGAACATGCGTGAGTCCAGCCTGCGTGTACAACAGCGCCACCATGACCATCAACACCACCAGCTGCTTCATGGCCAGCTACGGAGCAAACAGCGTCAACTCTGGTTATTATTTTCAAAGTTGTTTTCAACTCTTTATTATTATCTATCGTCTTCTACTTCTGCTTCTACTTCCTCCTCCTCTAAGAACAGCAACTAATGGTGCTCATCTTTTTTTCTTTTATTGCTTGTAGCTAATGGTTGATGCTTTGCTTGCAGGTGGCGCGACTGAGAACGGGCTGGTGAACACCATCCCAGTTCAACTTAGCAGCTCTGGCTGCACTAACCTGCAGGCTGACCAGAAATGCTTTGTCTCTACTAACGGCGGGGCCAACTGTCGGGTACAAACACTAGCAATATATTCAGTTATCACATGGTAGAACTTGACGTCACCTCTCTCTCTCTCTCACGTGAATTTTATTTTTAAGAGATTGAACGATGACTTTTGGCGGACTTTTAAAACCAGATTATCAGTTTTCATAAGTGGTCAAACAAGGACGGAAAAAATATTTTTGTCAAGAAAGAAAAAAATTCGTCCTTATTGGAAACCATTTCACACTAATCCATTTTGATCTTAGCAAATCCATAGAAGATTTTTAAATTTCCATTACAGGGAGATACTGGAGCACCGGTGTACTGCAAGATCCAGACAGGTGAGACTGTGCTATACGGCCTCAACACCGCCAATAACGTTTGCGGGACCACCGCCACGTATTTTACCGTCGAGCCAATCCCTGCTTTTTAACGGACGTAGTTCGTCGTGTTACGTGATGTCAACGCCACTCGTCGATCAGTGCATATTGCTTGCACTGTCGGGTTAGACACGTGAGCTTTGTGGAAAAAGATTGTTCGATTTTTGAGCAATTAGTCATTAAAATAGTCATCTTCACCAAGTTGTCTCTCGTCCTCTTGTCTGTGTACGTGGAACTCTTTAAGCCCCCTTCTTGAATGAAGTGCTATCTTGAACCCCCCGCACGTTTTTCAGTAACGAAGTACATACAGGTCATGCGTACATGGCACACACCATTAACGTTCACCTGTTTGTCTGCCCTCACAGACTTCTTTTGTCCCAGATGGGCGATGTAGGTGGGGGAGAATCAAGCAAACGATGTCAGTACAAATACTCCGTGAGGTCAGCTTACACGCCTTCCCCAACTTTGTCGCTTCCTGCTCCTCAGTCACTTGACAGTTCGTGCAAACATCTTGCTGTGCAAGAATAGTCAATCAAGAGAAAGATTTCATGCAGGCCAGTCTCATGTGCATATCTGGAAGAGACGAAGCTCATCTGCTCAAACCTGTCTTGCAGTTTTGCCCCGAGGAAGAAAAATTACAACTGTCCACCGTTCCTTTCGCCGCGTGTGATTTTCAACTGATTTCCCCGCGTCTTTGTCTTGAATGAGAGAACACATAACTTCCAATCTTAGCTCTTGCTCGGTATGGTGTGAACAAGCTTACACTCACATACACTCCACGCACTCTTTAAAATAATCTGTTGAAATACAAGTTTTTACTGTAAAAACTTTGTCCTGAAAACATTAACTTTGATATTATAACAATACTATATGGTATAACCAATGTTTATATATATATAAACCGACTTGTAAAAATCAATTCTGTTTCATAAAGTCAGACGTGGTTTAAAGTGATTTTTTTGACAGAAAGTCATGCTTCAACACAGAAAACAATTTTTAAGCGGACTCGCTGAGCTATTGTATAGCGCTTCAGCGACTTGAACGAGGCCTTCTTCGATGTTAAATTTTCATATCACATACCACAGCCCCTCGTTCCAGACTCTGTCAAATGCCCGTTTATTAAAAGTCAATGAAGTTCTACAACCACTGATGCTGAAGATGCTTTTCTATAAGGATGTGACAGTTGAAGATATGCTTCTACTTGGTCTGAAGCCAGCCTGGTTGCAGACTAAGAAGTTACTGTACTTTTGTGCTTTGAATTTTGAAATTGCAAACTTAAAAAAAAAAAAAAATGGCATAAAAGCTCTTCCTATCATGACCCATAGGAACACACTTTACCCCCTCCCTCTCCCACACACACAATGTAAACTATACTTTTCAAAACGATGGAAAGACCACCTTCATATTTTCAAAATTTTTATTAATCGTGTTTGTACCAAGAGAGAGAGAGCAATTCCTTCAGTCTTTTTTCGTGAACTTGTTGTGTGGGTGAACAGCTAACATGAATTTGATGATAATCCAGATTGCTCTTGTGCATGCTCAATACAGCAGTCAAGCAGATGAGCTCACTGAATCCACAAAAATATGTACAATTGCAACATATCCATATCCATAGGCAGAATTAAACAGTAAAAAAACGTGCAAACCCTGTCCATTGTCAACACAACTCGGTATGGTACTGCAAATGGTTCAGTCCATGAGACAATGATGTCTTGCCTGCATTCAGGCCAATGGTGGACACACATGATATTGACTTTCGTTTTTGAATTTTGATAACATGGATTATGTCAATCCAAGTTCAAATTCTTGTTGAAATGATTTGTTTCAATTGAAACAATTACTAAAGAACTAGCCTTTCCATTGTTTTGAGCAGTATATATATAAAGTAAGAATGACTTAATTATTAACATTTTATAACATTCAGTCACAAAAGAAAATAGGGGAAGAGGGGAAAGAGCTCATGGTCTATAAATGAGAAAAAACTATTTCTTTATGCCATATTCTTTCGTTTGTTTCAATGACCATCATTAATTAAGTTTTAAGATAAAAACTCCAGTTTTTTTTCTGGCAGCACCCTTCTCAACTTTTTAGTGTTGTGTAAAGTTCTTTTCCAAAGCAGCCCTCGTCCGCTGAATGTTGTACTTGTTTCGTTTCAGCCTGTCTTCTACTGAGCTTTTAGACACATGGTCTGTCATCATGGAGCTGTAACCACAATGAAGATCAGCATAACGGAGAATAAACTTTGGGCAGATATTGTAGCTCCTAAAAGCTTACAGGTTAGATATCTACGTTGTGTTAACTCTTTAAAATTATAAACTTAGACACATTTGACAATAAGTAGGAGCTGGTACTCTACCATCTCTGACAAAATATTGCATCCATTATGAAGTTGTGGTTCACAGAATCATAGACAAATTATCAGATCAAATAAAACTATACTTTAGAAACGACTAAAAAAAAAAAATTCTAAATGGATTTGAGAATCTCACCTCAGAAAGTTAGTCTTCTTTTGGGATTCTGCAGAATCTTTGGCCTCATCTTCTTTATATCGCTGGATGTTTTTGCTGCGCTGTTCATCTCTCCACTTAGCATTTTCTGTCATCTCTTGCAGTTTCTTTTCTCTTTCTTCTGCTGTCATCTTGCTGCAGCAAAAAAGGGTTCAGCTCTTTATAGCTACATTGACAATGAGCATGAAGATCTTAATGGACACACGTCATAAAAAAGCAGAACACAGAATTATAGTTCCTCATTCCGAAAAAAAGAAAATCCATTACAGCTGAAGTCAATAATGGCTAAATTAAAAAAACAATTCTTCTCACTTGTATGACTATCCATTTACAGAAAGGAACAGGAGAAAATTTAGCAAAGTTTGAAAACTAAGGCTGAAATCTGTACTGCTAAAGACCCATTTAAGTGTACAGCACACTCCAAGTCAAACAATGCCTACCAACACATGAGACCATTATAACTCTCCCTTCTCCATTCCTTTTTCTCCAACACATGCATACTCGGGTGCCTGCGTGCATACACACACATGACAGGCAGCAGAGTGTTCACATGGTCTTCTAGTCAGATGACAATGCTTAGACTGTGGTAAGGTATCCCATGCAAAAACTTCATAGTTGTTATCAAAGCAATGGAAGCTGCCAGATATCCATGAAATCACATTACAATTTCTTTGTTGACTCTTTGTTTTCAGTTGACTACAATCTGCCTTACAGATAGCATATAACTTTTAAAATGGATTTTTTTAAGATTTTTTAAACCATGATCATTCGTATGAAGTTTATCATATTCTTTTAGTTTTGTTTCTCCTGAAGCCCTTTATAAAAAAAAAGCAGTCGCTTATCTGTTTGACAGAGGAAATGACCCAGGGTACTATGTTCAAATATTTGAAAGAATATACTTGAATGAATTATCTTGTATTACAAAGCCAAGCAAAATGCACTATCAAAACAATAAGTAGTGGATACTGCTCCACTTTTACAACTGCATTTGCCTGACCCTCACGGCAAAGAAAATAAAAAGCACATAAACTAGAGATTCTTCCTGCCATCCAACTTCTCTCAAGCTATAAACCTAAGATCTTTTGGCACAACTGAGAGAACATTTAAATGGAATCCTTTCAAACATGGTCAAGAACTGCTTACTGTTTTAGTGGTGGCTGATGTCTCTTGGCTGCTGTGCCATATTTCTGCCTGCTGACTGGTGAAGCAGACTGGTCACAATATGCAGGCTTGCTCTTGTCAGATGCCCTGCTTGGATGTGATGGCCTTGGAGACTGCCTTTTGTCTGAGGACTTCACAGGAGACCTTGACCTTGATCTTGAGCTGGCACTGGAAGATGAGCTGTGGGTCTTTAAAGTATTTTCTCTTGAAATCGATGGAACATCTGATGACTGGTGTCTAATGCTTTTCTGCAAGCAGTATGAAAAGTTTTGTTTTTCTTCATTTAATTTCTCAGTGTCAGCACACTGATTTGGACAAAATTAGCAGGTTCTATAGCTCATACTATTTGTGGCATCCCTTGACAATGCATCCCTGATTACAAAACAGTCTTTACTCCTCTATACTATTTACAATAATATAAAATATAAGATTTATTTTGTTCTTACATATGTAGCTCATGAATAAGAGATCTAACTAGAGAGAAAGTGGTCATGCAGCAGAATAGTAAAATGCAGTTAAAAGTCATCTCAGCTATAATTTATTTTTTTAAGTGAAGTCTCAAATACTTGTCATGTGTTACTCACAATGAGGCCATAAACTCGCTGTGACATGTCTTCACCATCACTACTGTCTTCTCTGCCTGCTGTCTGCTGATGTCTGTGTTTCTCTACACTTCCTTTGTGCTGCCTGATGTGTTGCTGGGGACTCAACGATTGCTTCTTTCTCTCTGCATGATCTTCACCTCCTGAACTGTGCCTTTTCCTTCTGTCCTTGTGAGGAACTTCCCCACGGTGGTGTTTGTGTTCACTGTGCTTTAATTTATCATGCTGGTCATATTTGTTTCTACTAAAAGTATCTTGCCTGTCCCTTTGAAATCTGTCTTCCTTCCTGTCACTGCCTTGTACATCATCACTATGTCTATGTTTCTCACTTTTCTCTAAAGTCCCAGACTTCTGTTTATGTGTCAGAATGGACAAATACTTATTCACTAAATCATCTTCACTATTGGATGAGTCATCCCCACTGCTCTTGTTCCTCTTCTTTTTCTTTTTCTTCTTTTTTTCTTTCTTCTCTGTTTTGGACTTGGCTTTCTGTTGTTGCTCCAACTTAAAGAAACACAAGACTGCTTTAAGAAAGCACAACAACCTTTTAGTTATACAGCACACATACACTTTTTCTTTAGACACAAACAAATACATACACAAACTACAGACTGAAAAACATGACAATAAGAAATTACAGTACACCTTCCATGAAGAGAAAAGAGAATGCAAAAAGTTGTACAGCACAAATGACTAAAACCCTCATGTCACACAAAAATGTAATAACGATTTTTGAAGTGCTCTGTGTGCACAACAAAGATAAATGTAATGAACCAGAATGAGCCAGTACACACCAATTTCTGTAGCTGTTTCATCTTCACAGGGTTTTCTAAAAGACGTCGCCGGGCATCCTCCTCTTTTCGTCTGCACAAAATATATGTAATAATAATTGAAAATAAACTCAATACAGACACATTTGCTTGATATTTTTTGATAAAGTAAAAAAATTTTTTTTAAATGTGTATTACTTTTAATGCAAGCAAAGAGTTACTTTGTTGAGTCACTTAAGGGCAGTGAATATCCAGGGCAAGCCAAGGTAAGAGGATGGAAAAACCCAGCCCTCTTGTTCTGCTGCCTTGACATTTCCCTGATACATCACGTAGCCATTTCTGCTAAGCACCTGCTGAGTGAGCAGTTACAGGCTCAAGTAGACCTAAAACTAGTAACATTCTGCTTCCCAGTTGAGCAAACTAAAAGCTAACCAAAAAATTGCAAATTTAACGAAATAAGCAGTACAACTTTATTAATCCTCAAAGGCAATAACAGGCAAGATTTACAGGTTCTTATGTGCTAGCAATATACAGCTGAGTATCTATATATATGCACACACACATGTGGACTCCAGTGAATAGTTCTTAATGTATTTGTACATTTATAGACATACAATAATAACAACAGTAGGTATGGTTGGTACACTGCATGAGGTCACCTTAACATGGATTGGCATGCGGAATGAATGAAATGCAATGATTTGTTCTGCATAGGCATCGCATATCTGCAGCCAGACAGAAAGAGTGAGAACTCTTATGCCAATACATGATCGGTAATAGTGAGGATGCAGGATGTATTCCTAAGGTTTTGCTGATGACTTCAGACTGATGTTGGATTACAGTGATCTTGGACTAGATATTGACAAGGGAGACAAGTCCGTTTCTATTCTCTGGGGAGAGGTTGTGGAACCAGGAAATAAAAGAAATAAGTGATGAGACTCAATTAAGAAATGATAGAACTTAATGATAATGAAAGAACTTACAGAGAAAGAAACAATTTTATGAAGGAGGTTTTAAAAAAATAAAAAAAATAAAAAAGGAGGCAGGGGGGAGATTAAGAATTTAAAAGTACCCAAACAAAACCACAACATGCATTAGTAGATGCTATGGGAGACTTGCTCTAGCTTTAGCAATCATTAAAAAGTGTTAGTTCTCCTTTGACTGTGCTACATCTGTTGACCACAAGTGGCCATAGAATATCAGTGTGATATTTAAAATAATAATAGTAATGATACCTTATTGCAAAAAGAGGATCTTCTCGCATCTTGGCCTGCATGTCTAGGGCAACATTAGCCTTGATCCTTTCACTAAATAATGAGTTGATGCCACCTGAAATGATCTCATTTATATCAATAAAGATTTGGTACCCTTGGGTGGCCAAGAATATACCCAGGAACATATTTCCATTGTATAAGTTTGATTTTAAAACGGTAAGATGATCTATGCTGATATCATTCTGACATTGATATTACATGTTAGGATTAAGATAAATCATAATTTAAATAGTAAAATAGTTAATTAAATGCCTCTCTAACAGAAAACAAATATTGTTCAGGAAGAATCATACTGCATGTGCCTTACTGCAAACATAGTAATAAAGATCCTCTTAGTGCTCAAATTGCTATGACAACAAACCATCATCATCATTTGCTGAAGGCTCCCCAGTTATTTGTTTGTCGACTGGTTTTCCCATCAGATACTCCTCAGTATTTGGCTTATCTCCACGGTACATCCAGTCCATGTTCCCACCTAACCTGCAATCAGTAGGTCTCTCATATGCATGATTATTGTATTTAAAAAATGTATTGTTCTTTAGTACCATATACTTGAAAATATATAAATCTAAATAAAAAGATTAAAATAAAAGAACAAAGAGTGTTCATAGCACCAAAAAGTTAAAAAGTACTTAACTTTAAGAATTAAAAAAGTTTGAAATTATATTTTAAATTTCCTTTCAGGTAAACATAACACAAGAAGAGAACAAAACGTTTGAAATGATCCACAAAAAATGTTCATGAATTCATATATCTTAAGGCACATTTTCAAAATTACACATCTGCATTTAGCTGCTTAATTCTGTAAATGCGCCCCAAGACATATATAGACAGATAAATTTTTGTTTTAATGCATAGGTGAAACTTACTCTCTGTCCTTCATCAAATCAAATATTTTTTTTCTCTCATCTGCTCCTAGCTGATCCATGATGACTTTGTTCAACTTCAATTTGAACTTTGCTGGGTCACGTCACGTCTTTGAGTAAATGGTGTTTCGCTGGAGCTAAAACAATGTGTTATTTTAATTCATATTTGAAAATAAAAGAAATAAAGTTTGCAGTAACAAATAAAAAAAATCGCATGCGATTTGACTTCGACACCTGACTGAAGCGAGAGGGAACTGGTAAAACAGCAAAACTAAACTTGTGATCTGCTACTTGATCATAAGGCCAACATAAGTATGCATACTACCAAAAAAATTATTGCGAATTGTATCTTCTGAGATATTTAAGTCTTTTAAAGATAACTGGTTTGGGGTTATTATGCATCGCACAAGATCTTCTTACCTATAGGTAATAACATGCGTTCCTAAAGCGGAAATGTGTGAAACGTCATAAATTTGTTTCATGTACTCAGATTGTGATGACGAAATAGACTTATGAGTTGGCATTGTGCGTTGTTTGTGAACTAGTTGGTCTGTGCAAACCCAGATAAAACCGTGAATATTATTTCTTATCGCGTAAAACAATGTCGTCGACCGAGGAAGTGGCTGCAAAGGAAGATCTAAAAGGAGGGCATCCACCAGCAGGTAGATTTTAATTGCAAAATATTTCAGAAAGTTAGTATTATCAATTTTACGTTTTTGTATTTTTCACAAAAGTCAGTCCGCCAAAGACAACGCATATGGAGCTCGAATAGATAGAAGGCAACTCTTCAGAAAGTACAATAAATAATTGCGCAATTTCAACCACCTTTGTTGCAATATAAAACTAAAAGAGTACGCTGAGCAGAATTTTTGCTGATATACAAATTTGCATGAATGGAATTAAATGATCGAGGTGTACGTGTAAGTAGCAAATGTAAGTTTCCAAACAAGTGAAAGATATTAATACTTGCTATAAGTTTAAAAAGAAGCCCAGGTAATAGATGACTATCAGAATGCCTTGTTTACATCATGATTCGTTAGTCGCTGTCAACAACATCAAACTATACTTAAGATGTATCTTTCAACGGAGACCTTTAGTCTAATCATTTTGATTAAATTTATTTCAAGACAATGCACATCACTGTATGAACCAGAAAAATACCTTCATCAGTATGATTCCTTGATATCATGCAAATTAGTGTACTGCTATCACCAGAAATGTTTAGGCAATTTTCCTGCATAGTCAGCAAGTATGCATCCAATAAAAAGCAATGATGACAAATAATTTGTGGATACTAGTGCTCATTATAGTCTCATCAGACTTTCCATTAATGTGTTTCATTTTATGCTTACTATTAATTGAGAAATCATTGTTCAGTGCAAATGATCTAACATTCTAAGCCCACTTTACACAAGCTGGACAAATCAATCCAGACATTTCAGTTTTAGCTCAAAGACTTCATTAGCCCACTCAAACTGACCTATGAAAAATCAAATAGAGTCAATGCCAAAAGATCAATCTACCACTGATGAAAAAAATTTCTACTAGCAATGATGCCTTTTTTATGCTGTCTGGATTCCAGACTACAGTCATATTTGCTATAAACCTCCAGAGTACGTTTGGAGAAAACATTTAGTAAGTGATAAAACTTGAAGGAGAAAATAATGTTTATGTATGAATGTGGGATTTCTTGTGAATCTTGCTTCCAATGGCCATTTTCTTTCTTTCTTTTTTTTTTAAAATGGTGACCAAGATTTGTGTAATCGAATGGCAAGTTTTTGCTTATGTACAGTGACTAAATAATACATGTGTGATATTTGACATGATTAGCAACTTTTGTCATTGGTGATTTGCTGGTCTGTCATTTTGGTCTTGCATGGGATGATTTTGTCTTGGAAGGGGTTGAGTTGTCTTTGGGAGTGTAGTTGAAATAGTTTATTTGCTGTTTTTCTGGACGAATTAATTCAGTGACCCTTATTACAACTATAATGTTAACACTGACTGAGGCTACCGACTGTACTAGTCTTTTGCCATTGATCGCTGCTGATTGATGTAAGAGTGGTTTGAATGATACAATAAGTAACCTAATTCCAGTAAGTTAAAGTATGTAGTATCACTTTTTTTAAAGCTGCTGTCTATCACTATTGTTCTTTGTTGAGTTAACACACCTTTGGAATCTTTTATATTTCATATTTAGGAAATAACAATTTATTTTTATCTTGTTAGTACTGTTGGCTTTGGAAAATTGTTAAATTTTTTTTTTACTCGCCATATACATCTATAAGGTCATTGTTGTTCTGCCTTTTCTTTTGACAGTTAAGGCAGGAGGAATGCGAATTGTCCAGCATAAAAAGGAGCTGGAGAAAGAAGAAACTCCACAGATGACACCAGAGGAAGAGGAGGAGTACGGAAGCAGGTGACACTTGATAGAATTGGAAGTAACAAATGCTATTGTTAGCTAATGTTTTGTTAAAGAATCAGGGGTATGGGAGGCAATCATTTTCAGGCAACTTGTATTATTAGTATATACACATTAGTTTTATTACACCATTAGCTGTTATAAATTTTATGGTTTAACTTTATTGTGAATCTTCATCATAAGAAAATTTTAGTTCAAAGATTTATGGAAGATTTCTTTCACTATGAGTTTTATTTCATGTCCAGTCTTTCTTGTCCATTCTTATGATCAGTATTTTTATTGCCATACATTCCTAAACCCAAAAGGGAGGTACTTTTCATATTTAGCAATTTTTATTTTTAGCCCTCCAAAGACAGATACACACCATTCTACAGCTGTGGTTTCTGGAGCGATAACAAAGGTATTCAAGATCATAGCAAACTGTATCTTGTGTTTTCATTCTTAAGCAGCTATGTAAGGCTAATGTGTTAGTTCTTTTCTATAAAATCATCAATACAAGAACTTTATAACATGAATTTTTATAGCACTAGTAGGCTTGATGAGATTTAAAAAAATTTAAAAAAATAGATGGCTGCCATTTGAAACAGATTTAAAGCAGTTAAAATATCACTTTTAATGTCAAAACATGAGAACAACAAGCAGGAACTCCCAATCCAACTTCAAGGACAGAGCATCCTGATAACAGATCCCTTCACGTATCTGGAGAGCATTGTCAACAAAGATGGTGGAGTGGACGATGACATCAAAAGCTGCCTCAACAAGGCCAGGCTTGCTTTTAACAGCCTACGCTCTATCTGGAACTCCCGAGCATTATCCTTCTGCAGTAAGACGCACATCTTCAACACCAATGTAAATGCAGTCGTACTGTATGGTTCTGAAACCTGGAGAGTGACAAATACCATCAACAACAAGCTCCAGACCTTTACCAACTGATGCCTACGCCATATTCTAGGGATAAGATGCCAACCAGAATGCGACTAGCCAAGACATTAAAAAGCGCAAATGGGGCTGAATAGGACACATCCTGCACAAACCAGCTGACACCATTGCCAAGCAGGCACTTGACTGGAATATTCAGAGGAAGAGGAGAGTTGGGAGACAAAAGCAGACTTGAAAAAGAACAGTAGAAAGTTCAGTCTCCTAAATTTAGGTTGTCAAAACACTGACATCCAGAATTTGGAGATAATGCTGTAAAATTTAAAATCAGAATGAATTGGATAAATGTGACATGACAGAGAACAAGGTTACAGACGATAACATGGTAGTTTATAGAGTTTCACTGTAGCTGCTGCATGCTTTGATTAGGCAAGTTGTCGGGCCAGTGATATCTTTGTGAAGAAAAAAACACCATTGCAAAATGGAATGAGGCTCTTTTGTTGAGGCTGATTGCACTGGAAGCAGAGTTTCTGCATATCATTAATTACAGACTGTGTCTTATCAAAGAAGATGACGAAATTTTGCCTTTCTGTAGATTGCAAGTTTTTCATGCTTCTCATGGATTCCAGTTTATTAATGAAGGTCATGCTGGCCAGCCAGCAAAACTGATAACGGTATTCAAACAGCACTTCTCAGATGAGGCTGCCTACATTTCTTTCACGAAAGAGTATGCAGACATTGCAGCCTTTGTGAGATGGCCTGAAGCCATGTTTTTAGACAAATTGTAAGTAATGGATTTAGATCAGACATGATTCAAAATGTTGGAATCTCATTTATCCTACCCTTCAATGAAATAATGGAATGTAGTACTTTTTCAGGGTGACAAGGATTTTCCTCCTCAGGCAGTAAAGCATTTCCACACTAAACCACAACCAACCCATGAAAAGCCACGGCCAGCGCAGGTGCAGCAGCATATTTTCCAGCCAAGATAAACTCTGTCTCTAGTCTTGCCAGCATATGGCAGTGTGGAGCCTACCTTCACATGTGGTCCACTTAACTTCTGCTTCATTCCTTGTGTTCCTAATATGTTTGAGCATTTTATTTAAGCTGACACAAGTCTGTGTGCTACTTCACTCCCTCCCTTAACAGTGGTGTAAGCACTCATCTGTTCAGCAGGCATCATAGTCGTCAACTTTTGACTATAAACATAATTATAAAACAAATGTTGAAGAAACTTCATCTTTCTTGACTAAAACGCAAATCAGTTCATGAGATGTAAAGCATACTATTTCATCTTGCCTGTGCTTTATGTAAAACGTTTAAAAGTCTTTATTTACTCTAATTTAAAACTCTTCTTAAAGGTGGAGGCTATTTAAAAAGAAGAAAACATATCAGATCATTTAAAAGGTTTGAACAGAAGATAAATGACCACCTGAGGGTGGGGTAGGCATATTGTTTGTGAACATGATTTAATTAATTTTCATGAATATTATTGTAATGTAACATTCAGCTCTTGATTGTTTTGTGGCACTTGTACTATGAAATTTTTCTTTATGACATTTGAAAATCAGAAGAATTATGTTCATACTATAAGCAGTCAAGGCAAATTGGATAAGGTTCACATATTAGGGGATTAGACTTGGTCTTCTTAACATGAATTGTCCTTTGTGATTGTTATGCTACTCTAGTTCACAGGGTCTTTAGTTGTAGTTGTCTGTGGGAATGCATAATTTCCAAAAGCACATTTTTGTTGGTGTGGGGTTTTACTGAAACAATTTACTTCATTTTTTCAAATTTCCTAGTGCCATATTATTCACCAGATCACTGCTTAAAAACAGATAATAGCAATATTATGAAATGTAATGAGCATTGTTCACACAGTAATCACAAATTGGAAGGTGTCATGCATCCAAGAATACACACATTTTTTTCTTTTTAAAAAAGTCAGCAGAATTTATTTTGTCTCACCCTCTTGTTAAAATTATGTAAATTCTTTTTTTTTTTTGGTTCGTTGCTTTTTCTTTCACAATGGCAAGATTTTATTATCTTTAGCTTTGTTTTTATTAAGTTTTACTGGTTAAAAAGATTCAAGCCATTTACATTGCATCAATACTTCTTCTTGGTTCTTAAGTTTAAAAATTTACTGTTAATCAGATTCTTTGATTTCTCTGATAAAATGGTATGGCCAAGACTTCATGATAAGCATTTTCCTTTTAAGGAAAGTTATCAGTATATTTTATGGCTGTGGCATGACCTTTGTCACTCTTGTAATTAATGAAAGTTGGAAGTTTTTGTCATAAATGCACAATAAATATTCCTTAGATTATTGTGTTGCCTACTGCTGCTAAGTATTTTGAAAAAATGTACAGCAGATTATATCAAAATGTTGAAATCATAACTTTTCTGAAAGGAAATTCATTTAAAAAGTGAATGAATCAGTGGTCTTATTTTTGTAAGATATTGTCAGTGGATTTTTCCCAAGCAACCATAAACTACAGCATGTTGTATCTGCATTTTCTGTTACATTAATGATTTGTTTTGTCTGCTGAAATAAAAAAAAACCTTCCACACAAAATGATTGCATTAGTCTAATCCATGTGAAAAATTATTATACACAAAAAGTGAACACATACTGTAGGTAGGATGTTGTATAAGAAAATACTACAAACTCAACAATTAAAGCTTGGTCAGGTAACAAATTATAAACTTGATCACATTAAGTAAATATTAATTAAATGTATAATATATATGTAATGTATTCCTTGGTAAAAAGTTATTTTGATTCCACGCAAAATTATTTGCATCAGGTCGCACATCACGACTGAAGATTGCTTTGCCATTTGTTATTCATACAGCTTACTCATTTCAGATTTTATTTTTATAAGTACTGTGTACTGCTAGTTAGACTGCTTTTGAAAAACACCGAGTTTTCATCCGTCAATGGGGAGGGCACTATAAATAAACATTTATTTTGGTATATTTATAACACCATAAAGTTTTCAACATTGGAAATAGATTTAAGGAATTAACAACAATCTTCATGCCAGCATCTGTGATCCATCTCACATTTTACAAGTCTACAAGGTAGAAATCCTGGCACTCCTTATCACCACAGACTCTTTTACAGCAGGTCTAGCCAAAGAAAGTGGTCTTCTTCCCAGACTCTCACCCCTACAAATACTTGTCTCTAACCAGACAAATGCAGTCCCTGAAAAACATCTGGCAGTGGATACCAGCACGCACAGGGATTGCAGCAAATGAGAGAGCAGACCAGCTGGCTAAAGAAGGCAGCAGTAAATAGCAGCCAACATCATCTGTCAGGCAAAGTAGAAACCACAATAAATGCAAATAAAAAGAAGAATTATGAACAAAACAGGCAAAAGTGCTTGACACGCGAATGCTCTTCAGCAAGTGCCAATCTAGGAGCAATTACCGATATTCCACCAAAGGACCAAGAGGGATGGCATAAAACCCTCATCCCTATGCCCAAGAGAAGCAGACCAAACACCACAGCTCTTTCCACAAATAGGTTCATTCTACCAACATGACAACAAAAATCTGGCGCCCCAAAGCTTTGCCCACACAGGGCAGGAAAAAGAATCAACACTAATCCTGAGGTTTATCACACTGCCTTTTCAAACTCTGCAATGAATGAGTATTCACGACCTTTTAACCTCCTCACTGCATACACTACCCAAAAACCCACAGGAAAGCAAATTCAGTTTTGGGTCAGAAACAAAAAATTTTGAAAAGTTTTTTTCCTTTGAATCAGCAGATATGTCAACATATCGTAAATATAAAGTCGGGGGAAACAACTTAGGTGTACAACTTGGCGAGGGTAAAGACAATAGAAGTAGTCTGCATGTATTTGTCTCGGAATACTACTTAATGATCAATATCACGTCACGCCGTATTTCTTTCGCCAGAAAAATTACGCATGCTTCTGCATCAGGGTCTAGTTTTAACTGATGCAAAACAGACAAAAATCTGATATCAGGCGGTATATAACTCCACCTCACACTCCCCTTTGTTCGATCTGCTCAGTACGTGGGGTCATACTAATAGTGATACCTCTGTTAAAGAACCTAATTTTCTAGTTAAATCATTAATTAGACGGAGATAGGCAGAAGCCAAAACCACAGGCACGGATGCGAATCAATGTATATACGGTCATAATTAAGAATATTTTAAATACAAGCGGAACATTATCGCCTTTTTTAGATGAAAGCGGGACATTTTATGAGCATGCGGGACTGTCCCGCCTGATTTGGAACGTCTGGTCACCTTAGACTGTATCCACCATTAAGTCATTCACCGGTCCGATTTCTTAATTTAGTCAGTGCAGCGCAATTAACGGACGCATATACAAAACATGCAAGTCTCGAATGGGGACCACCGGATCGTGAGGGTGGGACTGCATGGATGGTAGCAATAAACCCTCCGTGCTGCTTATTGTCTTGCACTGGAAATTTCGTATTTTAAAGTTAAAAAAAAAAAAAATCAAGATCGCCTATATATATATAGCTAATTGCTTGTAGAAATCCCCTACGAGAAGGACGGGGAAATAAATTAGGTCCCTGCATGACGGTTTTTGCCCCTACGCCACATCCTCATTTGTAAACATGAAACAGACCTTTTCGTAATGCCAAACTTAATAGATATTTAGGTTATAATCACTGCATTTGACCTGCCTAACAACGTCAGTTATGAGTTAACAATGAAGTATAAAACTTCCTGTTAGATTCTCGGGATACTTGATCCAGCAATGACCTTGATCAGCTCTCGCAACGATTGGCTGAAAGCTCACATGTGGCTGCCACCACTCCGCGTCTCCCCCTTTTACTTCCGGTGGGAAAAATCACAAGTTATTTTTAACACTTACGTTGGGAGCTTTACGCTGGGTTGCTAATCGCCGCGGTCTACCAGTGCGCTTGTGGTTTAACAAAGCCTGTCTAAAGCAGGGATATTTCAGGCCTGCAGTTAATCCTTCTTAGGTTTTTTTGGTAACAGCACAGATATCATCTCTGCTGCTTATTTGCAATTTGATATTGTTGAAATGTTTTCTGCCACAGCGCATCAAGTCGTCAAAAGCCTTGGAAAGGATAGTCTGATCCCGGTGCAAAGCATAGATGTATCGGACAATATAAAACCACTCGCTATACTACTAACGGAAAGACGGAGGAGGTTCTTTTGGAGGCGTACTCGCTACTTGACCACTGAATTTTGCCTTGATGACATATTAGACGAGGCTCTCTGCAAAGACGGCGCCAACAAAGATGAAATAGTGCGATCAAGAGAACTTGCCAAATTTGTCTTCGAAACAAACTTCTCATTAAGTGGAAAGCTTGGAATCGACCTGCAGAAGGAATTTTTGGATTTTGAATTAGATGCCAGTGATAATGCAAATGTAAAGAGCGAACTTGGGGAGTTACGAAAAGAGGAAGTAAATTTGCCAGCATTTCTTAGTCTAACAAAAGAAAGGTAGAGTGTTTTTTTTTTTTCTTCTTCTTCTTCTCGTGAGTACAACTACACGTTAAGTGGTTACCTCTAGTACCGTCATTTATGTTTATGTGGTGTTAAAACTTCCTAAAGACTATAATTTGTGAAATTGCACATGCAAAAGTTACAGATGCTAATGTTTATATATTATTTTGTTGCAACATCACCCCACAAAAATACAAATATGTCTACGTGCCCAAAGAAATAGTTTATCAATATACCAATTCATAAAGCCAAAAATAAAATTTAACAATAACAAAATGTTTTGAATATTTATGGTTGCAAAACTTTATGACCTGAACATTTGTGAACATTTTTTAGTGATGATAAAGAATCAGGATGGTAGTGACGTTAATGAGGATGGTGACTTTTTTGGTAGGAGAATAAATCTGCAGCATCAGCTTGTGGCACCATTGACCAATGACAGCACCAGAAGTCTTTGCCTTGTGACTGGTGTAGTTCACCTTGCAGCTACTGCTACTCTTACTGGACAGATAACAGAAAGTGGCTCAGAGAAAGTCAAATGTATGGTATGAAATGGACTGTCTTACTTTAAATGACCTATAGATACTGTGTAGAGATAAATTTTTTTTTTAAAAAGTAGTTGGTGTGTTAATATATTCAATAATATTAATGAGTTGTCATACAATGTCAGAAATTGTCAGTCATAATTAATAGCATTGCATGAAATCTTGATTGGTTTTACATCTGTCTTTTGTAAGCAATATGGCTTTTGAATATATAAACTTCTGCATGTCAAGGCTAAGCAGCTAGAATTGTTACTTGTTCTAAACACATCACACCTGCTCTGCATTGGTTTCCAGTGAAGAAACGTTGATTTCTCATGCATGAGAAAAACAGCTTCAGAGCACTACAAATGTAGTGCCTGTGAACAAGGCATTTCATAGTCTCTGCTTGGCTGTTTGGTCACACTTTTGTCTCCTTGCTCCAGAAGATACCACCCAAAAAAAAAAAATTGGTTGCCAGGGCATTCCAGAATCTGGCTTCTTTGCTATGAAATCATCTGCCTCTGGCTGAAGTATGTAGTCTGAAGCAGTCTTTTGCAAGCATTGAAGACTCAGCTGTTTATGAGCTTAACTGTCAAATATCAACCCCACCAGGACCACCATCTCTTTTTCTTTTCTCACTTTGTACGTTTCTGTCTTTTACTGCCCTGTCATTATGGTTTATCCAGATTCTTCTTATAAGCAGTAAGCATCTTCATAAAGGATACTTGCAAATTTTAAACATGAAGAAAGGTTAACCACATTTCAATTTTTTAGTATCACTTGCAAGTTAATGCAATTATATTGTTTTGTTATTTTATAGTAAAATCCATTTTATTGCAGCTCTTTTCTTCTTTCATTTGTTAAAATGAAAATGTTCAGTTCAGGTTAATTTCTAGACAAATCCATGTTAGTATTTTCTAGGAATGTTTATTCACTGCTAATTTGTATACTTAATTTTGCCAGATGCCTGTTTGTTCCAAGGGGTCTACTGAAACTGGAGAAGTTTCTAAATCCAAGGTAAAAAAGCTGGAAGTGCCAGCTGGCACAGCTTTAGCCTACACTGTCCGAGAATTGCTGGTCAGCACTGTGGATGGTCAGTTTCGTGTTGTTTTAGATACCAGTTGCCATGGTGGCTTCGTATTCTCTCTTGATGCAGATGTGGATGATGTTGATGGACCATCTTCAGGTGAATGTTTTCCCTAGGTCTAGTAAAAAACAGACACACCAAGATACAAATAGGGAGGAGGAGACAGATGATATGAATGTGTATGAACATTGCAAAATCATTATGGCTTTGCTTTTAATGCATCAGCTAAGTTTATCAGCTTAGTAAAACAAAATCAAAGTTCGTAAAATTATGAAACACCTCAAAATTGAGACTTAAATGTTGGCTTTGTGAACTTAAATTGATATGCCATATAATATTCCAACAGTAATGGTATTTTTTTAAGATGTTACTGGATGCAGATCTCATTTATTTAAGCTGATAACATGTCACATAATTGTATTTCTAACTTTCAGATTCTTCAGTGAAGGCATCCTTTTTGCATGGAATACTTTCATCAGAAATACCAAAGGATGATTTGCGAGCTTCTCTGTTGGAAATTTTGAAAGTTCCTAAAGCCATTGGTCCTCTAGATGATCTGGTATTGCAACACATTGAGTTTACATAAAGAAGACTGGTTGTGGAAGCATATTTGCACCATTTTTTTTATGTTCTGACTCTTTATTTCTATCATTTTAGTTCTATTTATTTCATCAATTTAAACTTTGGTTTAGACCATTAGCTTTTATTAGGACTAGAAGATACTGCTTGTGTATTATTTAGACGAGGGAATGTTTGTGCTTCTCACCCAGATGTCCCTGCCAACTTCTTTTTCTCCCTTCCTTATTGAAGGAGTTTATTTGCCAGTCACAACTTTTGTCTTTTTTTTTCACTGTCATTTAATCATTGTTTTGTGGAAATTTCTACTTGGCATTATTATATATTGCAAAAAAGTTTGATTTCCTGCCTTAACGACTATAACAAGTTTCTTTAGTGGAGAGTAAAGTTAAACAATGACTAGTTTGTCTTCCTTTATTATTTTAAATTAACCGTGACCAAGTGAGCATTTGTTTATAAAATTATCTTTCTAGTTGTAGCTTGGAGTGACATGACATAAAGAATACTTTGGAAGCAAGGCAGTACCATTATTGCTTGTAATCTGTTTGCCGATATATGTTGAATGTGTCCAACAAATGCAGTATTAAAGCTGGAGTTGTTCTCAGAAAGATCAGTTTTCCATCTGATAACAGCAAGAAAAGTGCTGCTAGATAACAAAATCAGAAACGAGATCACATGCCAGAAAGTCAAGTAGTGCACACAATGCCTTGCATTCTTCTCGACTTTTTTATCCTTTGCCTTGAAATTGCTTTAAGTACTAAAAATAGCACAGAAGCTATAGAAATTGAAAAGTCTTCAATTCTGTCCAATGATTTTTCAACATCAACCTTTTGATGCTATAGATCTTTTTTTCATGCCTGTTCATTCTATAACTCCTTGAAATGTAAAAAAAAATTCTTTGTTTCAGTTTCATGAGGCAGCAGTCTTCTTAGAAACAAAGATCTTGAAGACTACTATGCTTAGTATTCTTCAGGAAAGGATTTATTCTCTTGAAGCTAACTTACTGCCATTTTTGTCTTTGGCTGGTTTTACCCTTCAGGTAACATTTATCAAGTCAAAAAAATTTTAGATGGAAATAGTACATATTTCTGAATAACAGGGTAGGTGAGATGATTTAGAGTAGGAAAAGGAAAGAAAAGCAACTTTGATATACCTTGAAGCATCTTATCAAGACTTTGCTGACAAACCTCCAGTTTATTAGGGATTGATTCATCTCAAACTACCTATCAGAGATATATATATGTTTAATAGATATATTAATACATATTTATTTATTGCTCAGTATTCGTATGAATGACAATCTCTTTAAATTTTTATTAGGAAGCAGATGTTGTTGTTTACCCCACGTCTAGCTCTGAGTTATTTGAGGCATGTGAACTGCTCATCACGCTTCTTAATGGGCTAGACGATGATCAACTGAGCATCATCTCAGCTTGCATTGAAGAGACAGGCATTTCTCAAGATATTCTTTGTTTGGTGAGCAGTTTATTAAAAAAAATGTTTAAACGTAAACATATGTATGTGATGAAAATAGAGTGCAGATATTGTTGGAAATGAAACTCTGCAAAACTAGAAAATACATGAAATATGGCTATTGCTGAATTGTTAATCATATCCGGGAGGTATTTGAAAAATTTCTTGTCTGACAGCTTAATGACTTCTTAAAATGTGGCTATCAGGTAGGTTAGCAAACACTTAAATTGCATGTGGTATGTATGTATGTTTTGTACTCAAACACACATGCACAGTCACACACACATGGCTCATCCCCACAAGAAGAAAGGGCTTCACCTCCCCACTGCCAGAAAGTGACTATGCATAGTGTCTTAAAGAGCAGCTTATTAAAGAACATTGAATAAAAAGGAATGAACATTCACTTGCACAGATAAGTATTTTTATGTCCTTTCAAGTTGTGGTTTTTTTTAATGCTTCTACAGCTGAGACCTGTTTGGGACACTGACACAAGAGAAGTAGAACTGCCAAGTGATTCACGTTTACTGCAAACAGATACTGGGAAGAAACTATCAGATGCATTTGGATTTAAAGTAACGGAATTTCTGCTGTCATTGTCTGAGGACAATGTACGGGATGTACAAGCTCTGTATCTTATTATTTTTCTTGTGGTGGGCAGTTCTGATACTCAACAGCAATAGGTAACTCAGCATCCACCACATATTCCTGAAAACTAAGATAGCATGTTATTGCTTTTGGAATGTTTTGCCATGTTATTTATGTTTTACAAACAGCAGTTAAATCTCTGAGATATTTAGAGTGGAATTGAAATTCAAGTATGAACTCAAGCTGTTCACTTTTTATTTCACTGCTAATATTTCTCTTATAAAACTGATGATAGTTTGGTAATTTATAAACATTCACAAACTGGATTATGTGAGAAGAGCTAGTGGTAAATACTTTCATTTCTTATACTTAAGTGTACAAAAAATATGTCAAAGTTATAAATATTTATCTAGACATATTTGTCTTAGACATTTTCTGCTTTAGGCTTTAAAAAACCCTGTATTTTTGTTAGCTTTATTTTTTAGCCACTTAAGGCTTTTTTAAAAGTTTATACCCATGGGCTTATTTATTTTTGAGATATAATTCACCCTATAACATTTGAATGTGAAATATTGCACCTCCATGTTCTCACCATGTGTGTTCACATTTTTGACTCGTTCAGCACTAAGCAATAGTGATGCCTTCTTGGAGCTTGTGCCTTGAAGGTACTTAATTTTTTATTTACAAATTTATAAATCTGTTTGGAAGGGTGTGACAATAAATGATACCCTTCACAGCCTGAATTGTTATAAAAATTTTAATATTATAAATGTTTTTGTTATAAAAAAAAGCAATAAATGTCCTTCATGGACATTTTGTACCAACAGTAGAACAGATGAATTGTCAGACTGGTCAAAAAGGAAAATAGTGCTGACTTCCAACTTTGTATAAATCACATTTGTATATTTGAAGCTGTATGCACACACACCTTACATGGGCATAGTACACATCGTCATTTTCAGAATCATCATCAGATAAACGTGAAATGAGCGTGCATGCCATCAGCTTTTGATTAGAAATCTAAGGATTTGTGTTTGAAAATAAGTAGACTTTCAATGTTAGGATTTTAAATTGATGCTTTTTTAAGATGTGATCACTGTAATGTGTCAGGAAAGGAATGGATGCATAACCTGTACAAAATTGTATTCAGGTTTTAAGAAGATTGTTTGGAGACATACGAACATATTATTAACTCACCCCGTCAGTTTCAGAGCATGTCAGAATGGTATTTTTTTTTAAAAAGACTATAGCATGGTTTCCATCCGTAAGTGTAAGGGGTTTTGAACACCCCCGTCCTCCCCCCAATAAAATTGTAAATTTTCAAACTTTTCATTTGAATTGTTAGTTTGTTTTTTTTTATCCCAAGCCAACAACTTGGCAGTTATACCCAGTACCCACACACCTTCTTCTTGAGTTCTTCCCTCCATCACAAACATTGTAAATGTCAACTTGTCATCGAGTGTTTTCCCATCTTTGTTAAAAAATGCTCTGGTGAAGCCACTTCTTAAGAAATCCACACTTGATGTCACACCCTGCTCCACTTTCTTGTGGTGTCCCTCAAGGGTCAGTACTTGGCCCAGTTCTGTTTATTCTCTATATGAAGCCATTTTAATGTTGCATCCAGTCTCACAACGTTTCTCATCAATCATATGCTAATGAGATAGGCAACTGTACTGTTCCACTCCGCTGTCTGAGTCTCACTCTACTACTATCACCATAGAATACTGTATGCATGAAGTCAAAGACTGGATGGTGACTAACTTAAACTCAGTGATGATAAAACAGAAGCCCTCATATGTTTAAGAGGAAGAAATACATCTTCGCTCATTTGTCCATCAAGTCACATATAGGTGGGTGAAACTGTACGCTGTCCATGTTTCGTTCTTATTCTTAAGCTCTAAGAGCATACTCCTTAGGAGTGTGAGTATGCGCTTTACAAATTTTCCATTTATTATTATTATTCCCCCTTTTACACCAAAAAAATGTTGGAGATATTGATAATTACCATGAAAAAAGTGCACAGTAATGTATATTTCTGCATATTATTGTGACCTTTATCCATGATGTCATGTTTTATTCATGTAAACGTATAACATTGATGTTTATAACAAATGATGACAAACTCCTTACATGCCCTGTTTGTTACTAACCTAAACTCCTTTACATTTTCAGAACCCTGATGCCAAATCACTTACAGTTCAGACCTTCTTTGCAAATTTTCTTGATTAGGATTTCTGTTGTTTGCTTTACACACATTTCTTTGTCATGGGAAACCCTTCTGTAGTTTTTATTCACCCTTAGCACTTGGTACAAAGAGAAAGATGATTTTATCTTACATTTGTGCATTCCTTTTGTTTTCCAGTTTTTCTGTTTTATCATATTTACTGTTATACTGCTTTGTAAATAAAATTTGTTTTATTGTTCTTATTGCTTGAAACAAAAGTCAGTGGTATTAGCTTTTTGCTATTTTAAGTTTTATATTGCTACTTGTGATAGCAGTAAACTTGTTTGTAACTGAAACTTAATTTTTTCAGTTTTGCTAAAAGATGTAATCTGACATGCTTAATCTGGAAAATTTTATGCCATGAAAAGTTTAATCATTGTTGCTGTTTTACTTTTAAGTGAGTTTTTTTCAAATCTAAATGATATACAAAGTATTTGTCTTTTTATTTGACAAAATCATGGCTGTTAATAATACTGCATTTAGCTATTTTACATTTCCTTAATGAAACATGCTCCTTATATGCATATATAAAATGTATCTAACTGTTCATGTGGCATATTTTCTTTATATAGATAGTTATCAAAATGTGCACAGCCCATAATGTGTACAGTTTTTTCTGGCATGTGAGTTATGCATATATTTCTTATGCATAGGAGTATGTGCATTTATTCACAAGGATATAAAAATATGAATGCATGTACATGAATGCATGTACAGTGACCTACTTAATTTATTCAAACAATTGGAAATAGTGTTGAGCATAGTTTTTTTCACAAGCACTCTCATGCAATAAACACACCCCTGGACTTGCAAATAATTTTTACATCAGTACTTTTGTAAATTTTTCATCAGTGATTCCATCTATTTTTCATATTCATTTGAAATGCCATGTTTTTTCACTGCATTTTACAAGCCACCTTCCTGCAAAAAATTGCATTATCCTTTACATAAATTTTCATTAAAGATTATTCTTTTGTATTTGATCCAGGCAGCTGCACATTAATTGTGACTTATTTTGCACAACTGTTTACAAGTACAGTATTGTTGTGGAGAGTTTAACAATTATTTATTTAAAAAGCCTATTTGTAAAATTGTCACATTTTCTGCCTCTTTATAAAATACTTCTAAATAGCCCCATTTTTTCCTTGTATGTGTATGCAAGTGATCATGTGTGTGAGAGAAATAGAATGCATTTATATATTTATTTGATGGATCACTCCTAGATTATCAAATAGATTAGTATAAACAATGGAAATGGCTACCTGTGCTTGAAAAATAATTTGCTTGCATCAAAGTTCAAGTAAATGCACATTAAGTGTTATCACATGATCTACTTTTGTGGTCCAGCACAATCACATGGTACTCAGGTTACTGAGGATTTTGTTGCTGTGTTTAACTCATCAAAAGATGCACAATGTTTCCACCAGTCCCAAGTTCTTGCATGCTCTAATTAATATTAGTTTTTTTCTGTCCAAGTTGTGAGGCACTGGGGAGAGTAAAACACTAGTTGAGTCTTTTGTTCAGTCTAAAACTTTTCAAATGAGTACACAGTTTACAGAAATTCTGAATGACTTGCTACAGCTTTTTAAGTATTTTGGCTGTTGTCATCACTTACAGGATCAGTTAATTAACACTTTATTTTCTTCTATCCCACAAAACTGTTGAACATTCAAATCAATCATAAAAATAGTTTTATGCCAAGGCATCCAACATATCCCAGTGCAGGATAAAGACTAAAGATTGAAAGTACTTTTGGAAGATATAGGAAAAATTTAGGCAGGATATTAATATTTTTCATTATTAGATAACGTGCACTACCTAATCCTTTTTACTATGGGTTTTTTGCTTTTAAACTTAGTTTTTTTATTTCCATTTTACTTTCTTCTATGAGCAATAACAAAAAGGTCACTGAAAAGGGCTCTTCATCCCTGCCGCTAGATGCTTACCAAGGTGGACTGTCATCTTGAAATTGTCGCTAATTATGTATTTTACCATTGTGCAAGCAATTTACAGAAATCAGAACCCTTTGTAAATTTATGCCAAAGCTTTTTTGAACCTATGCACACCACAGACTGATCTAGCAGGCCATTGTTCATGATGCCGCTCACTTCTTTCTTGTTAAATCATGCTCCCGTTTTCAGCTTTAACTTCTTAACTCCATGTCACCTAGTAAAATGCTATTGTTATGCTGAGCTTTTTCCACCATAGGTGAATCAGTTTACCAATACAGTATTGGTTCAGACAATCTCAACAGTTTATAAAAATGTTCCCTCTATTGCAATCTATTTCAACAATATCAGTAATCTCATTTTTTTTCAATGATTGTGCTTACATTGCTATCATCTTTCAAGAACACCAAGTCATATTTTTATCTTTGAAGTATCAGCTATCAGACCCTTCTTGAAACCTAATTCCACTAAAAAGCTTTTATGTGCCTTTGATGTTGTCCAGCGTTGTCTATTATTATTCGTTTGTTAGCCTCCTTAGCTGGCTGCTTAATAATCTTGAAGGAGCTCAGAACAATGCTGATCATAGTAATTTCTGTAAGCATTGCCATTGAGCTATGCTGGTTGCTGTTTTGTGCTTTTAATAAAGGCAAATATCTTCGAACATTTGACCAAGTCTGGCAAAGTTGTGTGTTGAGTCAGAGCAAATAATCGTTCTGGGGTAAACATGAAGGACACTGGAAGTTTGGTCAACATACTAAGTCTAGACTTAATAATAAATGCAAATTTTAGCGCTTAAGAACAAGAATGAGTGACAGGAAAACAAATAGCATATGAACTATAAAAGAATCAGCAACCGTACTAAACAAAGAATAAAATAAAATACAGAAAACACAAGGAGGAACTAAAATACAAGAACAAAAGCTGAGATTAACATAGCATTGCAAAAGGAAGGGCGTGAAAAAGGATTAGCATTATGGGAAAAGTTGTTAGGAGTAATGTTCATGGAAGAGGTGTGTTTTCAAAGCACTTTTAAAGGATTCAATAGTGGGTAGGCGGCGGATATGGATGTTGTCTGCCAATACAAAAGAACTTTAGATTTGACATTTCAGCACTTATGCCCACCTTGTAGGCCTCTTCATTATGTAGACTCTGCTTTGTGGCTCCGTGTTCTATATAGTGGACTTCAAAAACTTTGGCATTATTTTCTTTTTGAGCTTACAGTGAGATATCAGTGAATTCTTAGCCCTACTACTCTAAAACAATGTCAGCACTGCAAGCAATTCTAGTTAGGTCTGAAAACATTTATAAATGGTTTTTGTAACAGATTTTTTTTCATTAGTGCCATGTGCAATGCCTTCATGAACTGTTTCAGATGTTTAGTAGTTTTTTTTTTATTTTTCCACAATACTTTGTTTTTCCTTCATATGCTTTGGTTGGAATATCCAGGCTAGAGATGTCACAAAATTATGTTTTCCCTTTTTTCTCACTGATCATTTTGCATTATTTGTGCTTTCTGCTAATTCTGCTTTCTTAATAAAAAGTTCATTTAATGATGTTTTCTGTGATGATTTCAATCTGGTAAAATATGTTCCATAGTTGTCAAATGAGGTTTTTTTAAAGTCAGTCTTGCTAAAGAAAACAGAATGAGATGAGCATTGGAAGAGACTTTGCAATCCTTGTATAACTTGTATAATATAAAAGCTATTAAGAAAGGCAACAGTTCATCTTTAAAATTCTTGAACTTGAGAGCTGGTATGTTGGTTGCAGTCCTTTCTTATACTGAGCACTTTTTATCTGGTAAGGTTTGAAGCAATCGAAATGTGTCTTGGTATCATTTTATTAATCTGCTATCAAATAGGACTTTAAAGATATATATTATATGGCACAGAATTTTCAATAGTGAATATTAAATATTTGGGTGATAGATGCTGCCAGCATGAAACCGAAAGTAAACATTACATCGACGTCAACTGGATTGAGTGATAAGTTTAAATATCAGACTACTTAAATATATAAATTAATAGACTTGTTATAAGTCACAAGCGGAACTGTGTATTGGCTTCCATGACGTGCTCTCCAACTCAATCCTTGGAAACATCCTTTACCATTTTAATGCGCATGCGTCATTACGGAAGCAGAAGAAAACGTGAGGTTGAGCTTTGTCCTCATAACGCCACTAGTCTTTAGTCGGCATTTGATACATTTTGAGGCTGCCACAGTCTAATTATCAGCTGTGTGTTGAGGTCTTGATCGCCGCTGTTGAAAGGTATGTAACACGAATTGATTGTTTGTGAAATGAATCACGACGTCTAATTTTGTTTACATCGCTTCTAGTAGGCATAGCGAAGTGGGTTGGCTTATTCTCATTCCCGGCATGCATGCGCAAGTGGATTGATTTGATTGGGAAACACCAAACACCTTCGGAATTAGCAATCCATGAGATACATATGAGATCCTGATTGTTATCACTGAGAGTAGATGTTGTAGAATACTCACCGAATACTAGTGTATTATTGTTTTAGAGACAGTCTACCAAGGGCTTTCTCACAACCTTCTTCAATGCCAAGGTTGTTAACCCATTCTCGTCTGCTCCTTTGCACCCTCGATTCTCAATACGGTTATCTTGTGAGTGACGTGCGTCTTAAAAATAAATAAATAAAAACCACCACGATTCTGCAAAGATATTGATAACCATGAATACACATCTAACACATTACTTGAGCGCTATGTTATGTAACTCTAAACGAGTTTCAGGTAATGCAATAAACATAAACATGGCAGAATAATGTCTAAACGAAATAAGCGTAGACTTAGAAAAATATATATATTTATGTTGTAGAGTCGTTTTATGTCATGCTACTGAAAAGTGAATTGCAGCGTACATTAGGTTTATTGTTCATGATTGTGATTTATGTATCTTCTCGTACAATTTATGTGTAATGATGCAGAAGGATGAATTGTCTGGCAAGATTCTGTGGATTTATCACCTTTCCCGTGATAGAATGGCGATCGAACAACATAACAACAGAGTTAAAATAGCTAATATCTATGGTAATTAATAATGCAGGTAGAGTTACTAATGGCTATAATTCTAAGTTGACTGGATGCAGCATGATACAAGATACTAATGCACAAAATCCAATGGGATAACTCCAATCTGTTAATGATGTACATTTAAAAAAAAATCAGTGTTCTTACTGGGTGTTTAGAAAGACATTAAAACCCCATTTTGTGTCAGTAGTGTAGGCTAGTTAGCAATAATACCATCAATCTTCATTCATTGTAGTCTTAATATGCATGTTTACAATCTTGACTTAATACCTTTAGAGGTATAATCTATTAGTAGATAGCAGTATGTTGTAATAGAACTTGCTGAAACCATTAAACTACTACTAAGGACATATAAGCCAGCATGAAATATAAACACACTGACACCTGCCTCTCAGCTTTGTAATAAAAAAAGGAGCAGTTTAAGAAAACAAAAAGCAACATTGCTAGTTTATGAAACGTGTTAAAATCCAGGGGAATTTCAAACACTGAGACAGTTTTGCCTTACAAGTTTCATCATTGTTTCCAAGTTGAATAATTCAGATCCATGAAAAGAACAGAAAATTATTATTTATATGAGGCATTCACAGGAGCAGTGTATGCATTTAATACTTATATACATAACTTGTTTTAAAGTATATGATGAAATATCAAAGGCATACTATAACAGTATGCAGTCATACTAATATAAATTAATTCTTCCATTTTAAGATGCATTTATATATTTTAATATATCAGATTAACAATTTTTTTTAGTAGAATAATTGTTACTTCCTAGGTGATAAACTTAAGCCTTTTTAGCGTCACCTTTTGTAAGTGTATTTTTCATTTTCAGGCCACTAGATGGAACTATTGTGATGTAACATTGCTGTTTTCCTTCATCTGTTGGTGTACAGAGTATCCAGATATAAAAACAGATGAAACATTGGCCAGTTGTTATTTGCCAGGTATGTATTTTCTGTGATTGAACCACATTTCATTATTTTTTCACTTATATGTACACAAGGCATGTGCATGCACATATTACACACATATCCACAACATCTAGTGGCAGAATTTAACAAGGACTAGTGACCATGGACTTGTGTTAGTAATAATAAATTGTGACTGTGCAAAAAAAAAAGAAAAGAGATATAAACATTCCTTGCAATTTTACCAAAATACAACTTCCAGGAACTATAGTTTAATAGCATAATGGTAAATTCCTTGTCCCACTCTTGCCCAGGACCTAATTAAAAACAAATCTTATGTGTGTAGACTTTTCTGAGGCCTATAGAAAAAGTTGATTCTGATGACTTGTATCAAACAGTTAGATGTTCATCTTAATTATCATAGAATATGTGAAGTTTCCTGGTAATCTAAAAGAAAGTTTTTTCCTTCCTCAGTTGGCCACTTTTTCATATCAGATTCATCCTATATGAACTTTATCAGTTTTAAGGCAGAGCAGAAAACAATTCTCTTTAAAAGAAAAGGAAAGAAATCTTGATATTGAAAAATATGTATTTTAATAACATGCAGGGTTAATCCATATAAAACTTTTTGAAAATACAAGTTCTCACGTGTCAGTGAAATGCTGAAGACACTATTTGACTAAAAAAAAAATATTCTTTTAACCTTATTAATGGTAAGGCCATTACTTGTTACCTTGCATGCCTTATTTTTTTCAGGATAGTGGTATCCTTAAATCCATGAGGACTTCTACATTCTTTAAAATAAAGTTCTTGTCTATATCTAGTCTGTCTCATCAGTATATACATGAGCAAAAACATTAGTCTGTCCTTTAAACAACATTTAAAGGTAGAATTTTAGTAATTTATCTTTAAGTCTGCAGATTGCACATTTCTAACTGCATTTTTGGCTACAAAATATTGAGCTTATAGTGTGAGTGGCAAGCAGATTATTCAGCGTTTCAGTAACAAGAGCAGTTTGAAATAGATGGGGAGAGAATGGTGGTTATATGGAGTTTTACCACACCTGGTGTGACAGAACTTAAACATAAGTAATTTAAATAGAGCTTTTGTACTAATGTATTCTTCTCCCACCCTCAGTGGGGTGCAGGATACAAAAACAACTAGCATCAATGCTTTGATACCATGGACAGAATGTTTTGAAGGGTTTGCATTTAAGTCCTAGTTCTCCTGACAGCAGGATTTTCAAAACTCCTCCTTTTAGACAACATGCAACATTGATGAGTTATATGAACGAAAGTAAACACCTAGTGATTGCTAGTATTGATCAGAAATAAATGGGAACCTGAAGATATAGAATGTCAGAGGTTCTTTTAGTTTATAGAGTAAATAGTATTTTCTTGGTCAGCCTAGCAGCATGGTTGCTATTCCAAGCAGTTATCCCAGGAACAGTGGCATAAAACTACATTCTGGTAACCACGCAATGTTGTATTAAGGGAGAAGAATTTTGAAAGCATCTTTTATTATGAAGGTGTCTTCTCATAATTGTCATAGTGTTTAGAATGGTGCAGTGTTTTTAAACAATTAAAAAAGAACAGCAATTAAATAGCTTTGCATTTAATAATGGCTACAATTTTAGAATTCCTTCACCTGCTGTATCAGTTAACTTTCGTCAGATTAGATTTTAGACTTTTGATATAATTTGAAATGGTAGGAAAACTAAATTTTTTGTTTGTTTGTTTTAGTTCTTTGTGAAACAGAGTGTCATGAACCTCCAAGATTTAAAATTTGTATTAGCTATATTGACAATAAGGTTATAACGTGTACAAGCAAGAAAAGATTAACGAGGGTGAAAAGGCAAATCAAAGGATGAAAACAGTACAGAAGGGCTCAAGCTGCAGAAAAGTCAAAAGTGCCTATTAAAGACTGTTTTACTGAATTATTAAATTGTGTTATCAATTTCTACAAATGTTAAAAAAAAAAAAGCATTGGTGATGTCCCTGTAGCTTACAATGTCAATATTATGTAGATATATACCAATACATATATATATACGGTTCTGTGTGTTATTTTAAATGCACATGGGAACACTTGTTCAAGTGCCTGAGAAGTTGGTTGCTTTGAGGTTCCAACGCCGTGTGAGACCAAAGCGTCGAAGACGGAGCTTGGAAGTCCGCCTTACCCCTACTTGCAGGACGGGAGGGGAGGCTGGAGGTCTGCGAAGGTTAGGGTTCAGAGTGGAGAGCAAGGGCAAGGGGATAGAAGGTCGTTAATGGGGAGAGTGGGCGAGTGTGAGGGGATGAGGAGCGAACTAGATTGTAGACACACCAAAATAGCTGGCCGCTTGCACGCGCGCGGCACATGCATCCCGATCGGCGGGGCTTGCTGGGAATTTCCCATTCCTTGCAGTGTCTGTTGTTGCTGCTGCTGGTGCTTCACTTGGCAGCACTGGCAAGAAGGTTGTTTCAAGGTGACGATATAGCCGCTGGTTGTCCGCCCGTTGCACCGACCTTGTGGTATAGCATGCAGTATCTGGATGAAAACGGTCCTGCTGTTTCCTCTGTCTAACCGCCGCTTTAACGCCGGCAGTAGTAATGGTTTGAGGAAGAGCATTCTGGCAGACAAAATCTGAACACCTCAGGATGTTTTCCTCTGGGTTTTTTCCGCTCCTCGGGGCCGGAATTGACCCAGTCATCGAAACAAAGCGGGAGTGTTGCCAACTAGGACGACGTGCCTAAGGTAGACATTGGCTGGCCCGACGGCATCAACATTTTGTCACGCGAAAGAGTCTTTAGCCTGCAAAGTGATTCAACACCCTTCCCCAAGCAACCCGCTCTCTTGCAGCCAATCCTAATGAGCCAACCCCATGACATCATACAGGCTTGGAAACAAATGTTGGAACGCGCGTGAATGACGTCACTGCGGAGCGCCGGTGACGTATTGCAGGGCCATAAACTATTTTCGTACATATTCCAAAACCTTTTTTTTTTCCGGCTCCAAATAAACTGTCTCTGTTTACTAGTTATTGGAACGATTTCAGGTCGGGTAATTTTGTGAAATGTGTATTCAAGTTGAGGCTTTTTTTTTTTTTTTAAAGTAAAGTGATCGTAGCCATTGATATGAAACAGAAATAGGACTGCCACGAAACAGCGGCACGGTAGCAATCACCTGAAAGCAAATGGACGGTTAGCATTATCCTCTGTGGCTTGTGCTGACTGCGGATGGTAAATTGAATATACTGTACACACAAATACATTGTCCGGGGCTAGCTGGACTAGTGTCTCAAGTACAGCTTTCCGAAAGCGGTTTGTCGCAACAGGAAGGCAAAAGGGCGTGTCGACTCACATCAGAGTTTTTTGTAAGACGATTCTTGGCGAAGAGCTTAGAGATATAGTGACCGAAATCTTTTTAAGCTTTATGCCGATTCTTATGTCCACACACAAACACGTTTACGCCTTCCAACTGCGAGGAAAAGTTCGTAAAGCAGACGACGCCTTCGTTAATGATCTTAACTCGACTCATTTTCCAATGTGACCATGTTTGTCATGACGGCTACTTAAAACAAATGAATCAGTCACATAATGGACAACACGTGTCAAGATAAGGTAGTGGACATTTGCGAAGTCACATCGTCAGTAACCGTGAGAAAACTGTCTCGAGGTCTTTTAGTACGTAGTGTAGGCAGGAACTATTTCATTTTATCCCCTCATCTTTTTCCTACTCCTCGAAGGTTAGTGCTTCTTACCAATACAGTAAGGGTCGGGTGTCCCGGTCTCGTATCAGGTGCGCTGTTCTTTCTCTGGATGTAGCGACCGGATATGGCCGGGTGCTTGTCGTGATACCTTTGTTGGCTGGCTCGGTTTAAAACATCAGTTTTCCACTCTCTCTCTATCATATTAGATGCATATATAGTCACAAGCAACGGTCTATTAACTACACTCACTCGGGACATTCAACAAAAGAACGACTGCTTTGTTGGCGATCCATGTTGTGATATGTTCGTTTTCTTGACTTTGGACAGGACAACATGAAAACACAGCGTTCGAAGAGTATTCAGCTCCCGTTCAACATACACCAACCAAATAGTGTGGGAATTCCAGGCGGAAAGGTAAACACAGTCAGAAGCCTGAAACGCAAACGACATGAAAATACACTTAAAAATTCCTACCCTCAAAGCCGTTTATCAAAATTTATGCGCATCCCTGATTTCAACATAAGCAATGTTTTCGATCAGTCCTATGTATTCAATAACATACCCAAGCAACATTTAGACACGCTTCTTTTGCTGCTTTGGAATTCGACCGTTGTGATATTATGAGAGTAGGAGGGAGGTATATGGTCTAAGCATCTGTCCTTCCAACCGATGATTGTCGCTAGTATGCAAGCATGCGCAGCAAGAGGTTAGTACTGTGCGGAGTGACGACCGTGGCATGATACCACGCAGGAAAACGAGGGTCCTGCTAGGTTGATAAGATTGTCCTCGCGCGAGATGTGACGGTAATCTGTTGGGGTCACTGAAAGTCGTAGCGCCTGACGTATGCAGAGGGCTAGCACTTGGGACAGGTGACAAAAACGACTTTGTCGAATCAGAGGTAGACACACTGAGCCACTTTCCAAGCACGCATTTACACGTCACTTGGGGGTCATGCACGTGCAGTCCTGCCCTGCGGGAGGAGAGGGGCGCGAGAGGACCTATAACTCTGACGTTTATTTAGTACACAGTTATGGGTGCTTAAAATACACTTGTCCATCACGAACCCTCTCCTTCAATGTAACACTAATAGTCATATTAAATAATACAGGTGCGAATAAGCAGGTATGCCCTTTATAATATAAATTCTCATCACTTAGACTATGCATAATCACGATTCTCATTCATTCATTTCAACGTACAATAAAAAATGCATAAACCATACAATCACGATTCTTATTCGTTCTCTAGATAGTAATACAAACCCCCCTGACCTCTCTATTAGACAAAGTTACCACAGGCGAGAGTCAGTCTTACAGGCACCTCGACCTCCGAATGATCGCCGGTCCCGAGATTTTCCCTTTCTCATTCTTAGTACATAACATTAGTCACTCGTAGCTCACGATTGTTCATTTAAAACCCGTTTTACCGTAAGTCATTTCCTTCTTATTTAGAACAGCGCGTAATATTTTCCGTTTTGGTCTAAAACCTATTGATCCGTAACATATATATATATAAAATGCAAAGAGTAGGAGTAGGAGCTAACGGCTTAAAGACGTCTGTGACGATCACCTATCCAATGCATCAGATAACAAAAACCATTTTCATCTCAACACCCGCTACGCTGCAGGGATATTATCATACATTTAAATTATTTATCTCATTAATCTCCAAAGAGTGCGTATTCGATCCACGCTCGAATGGTTTAACTCAGGCGCGCGCACACACAACATTCTTATTTCCATTAGACTGTAGTTCCATTGTACAAATTACTTTATACCCATACACCCGCCTCGTCATACGTCCAACTGTTAAATTTGATGTTATTTAAAAATCGTGTAAGGCTTCTATAGTGAGAAGTGCCTTTCTCAACGTGTTCTCAGTAACACCCCCACTTCCTCTCTCTCTCTTCATCCCCCTGCCTCTTTTTACGGGAACATTTTTGCAGTCACTTGTGCTAGTGGTAACACAATAGTAAAATATAAGAGGATAAACAAGAATTTTTTAGGGAGGGACGAGGGTGAGTAAGAACTACTTTTGACGGGGTAGTCCGGCCATTGCCCCATGTTCTCCCCTTTCATAATATTTTACATATATTTTTATAATAATTTTGTCGAGCGCGTCTGAGCGATAGGGAAGCGTTAGCTTGTTTTTCTTGGATTAAAAAAATTTTTCTTTCTTTCTTAAATGAACAGCATGCGATTGCAAAGCTGCTGCCTCAGTAGTCCGCAGGAAATATCACAGTGAAGAGTTTTCCTTGTGTAATGATTCACTCTGAACACTTTGTCGCAATTATGGCAATGACAGTAAACAAGGGGTGAAGGGTGTGAGTGTGAGAAGTGGAAAAGAAACTATTATCTAGAGTGCACGGTGCAGGCATTTTATTATGCTCATTAACGCTACCCTTTTATAAATATTTTGTGGGGAGGGGGCAGGGGTTAGGCTTGTGTTTGAGAAAGCTCTTCGCGTTCATCTGCGTAGGGCGAGAGGGCTGATACCACAAGGGAGCCCACACAACATTTAGCTTGAAACATTGTAATGGATAGCATGGCGATTTTACCTATGAGATTTATGACAATTGACGGGCACACGCAATTGTTGAATTCCCCTACCCCTCCCTGAAGTGCACTATACACAGCCTTATAGCCTGAAGTAGGACAATTATTGTTCTCGGTGTCCAGTTCGCACGTTCAGAGCGATGTACGCATGCGCTGCGGTGCACAACCTACAAGACGGAAGACCTCGAAATTGTTTATTGCGAAACTATTGCCTATTGCAGCTCGTGCGAGTACTTATTTTATTAGCACAGATCAGTAAATACATTTTCCCGTTAAAAAGAAATGCACCTTGGATCCTGAAATCTTTCATGCTGTTTCTTTATTTGCTTACATTGTCATCTGTATCAATATTTGTGATTCTTAAGCACACACACACAAGCACGGACAAACAACCGACCACACAAACACGAGCAAGCATGCAAAAATTACATGTAGTTGTGTCAGTGATGGCGGTGGTGAAAGTTAAGGAACCGACGATGCTGAATAATAAAAAAGAGCGTTTTGTTCGCTATTTTGTCAGGCTCCGTGAAGATGTACAGGGCGGTCCGGTGGTACAACTGCTAAAGCGCCTGACACCAACCCAGTGATGATCTGGAGCCGTGAATTCATGTCTCCTCTCTGGCACATTGTTCTTTCTCTGCATGTGGCACCTGTTTGCAGCTACTTTGCCGTAATAATAAAGCCCTATTTGCGGGCTCGGCGTAAAACATCAATGTTAAAAAAAGCTGACAGGAGATGCTAGTGCACCAAGTAGTTCTGAGATGGATGAGCGTTCAGGAATGCATTCATGTCTGTGGGCCAAGAAACAGGAGGGGACAATAAGATTTGTTGGGCCGGTGCGCTGAGAGTATAGGCATAGCATAGCAACATAGCTTCGTGACTGAACTTGCACCAGTGGCATCACCATGTATGATTCAATGGCGTCTTAGATTACCTAGTAGGAGTCAGTCATGCATTGTTGTGTAAATGTGAAAGAAAGGGAAAATGTTCATAGAGAAAGTGATACCCGCCTGTTGGTTAGCTAGTTTTCGAAATAAAATCTTTGGCTGCCTTACATATGATGATTTCTCGCCGCCACCTGTCCAGATGGTGCGTCTCACCAAAAAATGAAAACACCCGACCTTTTGTTGCAAAAGACCCCATACTTCTCTTCCTACCCCTCCCCCCGTCACCTCCTTACGGTTCGTTGTCATTTGACAGGCGGTTTGTCGCAAATAAATTACATCTTTGTGTAGTCTGTACCTTGAGATGCACGCAGCATGACTACTGTGATAAAGAGCATGACGCATGAGGAGGCCGAAGTTTTAATTGCGTGATGTTATTTTACTTTTAAAAATGTTCCCTTAGGCCCCAGCTATCAGATTTGAAACCACAGCAGGCTTGGAAATCAGCGGTCCTTGACCCGGGAGACTGTCATCAGTGAAGATACAGCATCTTCGAGATGCATATCAGTGGTCTGGCGCTGTCGTAGATGCTAAGGGGGAGTTCGTGAACTCCGCATAACACGGGATCCATAGCGACGGCCCCGGTGAGGCTCGCACGTCACTGCTGTCTCTCCCAGGTCTGTTGAGATCAATGAACTGGGGGTGCCTGTGGGAGGCTGTCTGACGTAGAAAAGTTCCTTACTTCTGTGGCATTTGTGGTATGTTTCATACCATACATATCGCCAAATATATGTGATCATGTCTGGTAAAATTGTGAACTACGGTCTCACAGTATTCATTTATAAGGCACTCGTTTGTCACCACTGGAGTGAAGAGGTCCTGGGTTCAGATTTTGTCTTGGGACACTGCGGGTGTCACCTGTTCACAGGGCTGGCCGTCGGGGAGGGGTTTCTCCGGGTACTCTCGTTGCCCTCTCTCCCTTCCCCCAATCATCCCCCATAGTGCAGAATCAAGGTGAATACACTTTCCTGCTAAACCAGCCTACCAACCAAAAGTTAAACATTTGAGAATGTGTCAGTTTAAGATGGCCCTTCACATCGTCACTAAAACTGAACCTAAAAAACTAGTAAGAGATCCTCATTGTATCGTGACAAAAATGTGATTAGTGGCAATCAAGTCCTGGACGTGTTGATCTTAACTGAACCGATGAATCGATCCTACCATACAAATTTCTAGCAGTTGCTTAAAAGCGTTATTGATTCGTTTACTTGTGGACGAGGATACAGCTGCAAAGTAAACAATAAAAAGTGTTTTTTAATGTTTGCGTTTCATGAGCATCTGTTACTGAAACTACCAAGACCACGACAGAAGAAAGTATCTTGTAACAGCTATAGTTCGATCCTGACAAAAGCGACATTCCTGTATCAGCAGTCGTGTTTGAGGCCTACGAGAACTTTGAACAGCCGGTTTCTTTTTATGGCTCGTCGCGACAGTAGCGCCCAGACATCATACCATTGCCCCGACACTATATTTTTCTCAGGCTTCATATCATAACGATCGACTGGAGCAGGAGAGGTGAGGCCGATACTTATCCGAGGACTGCAAAAGACATGAGCAAGAAAGCTGCAGCAAAAATAGCATGCTTCTTTCCTGTTCTGATGAGGCTTTCTTTATAATTATTTCTCAGGAAGAGAAGGGAATTGGGGGGGTAGGGGAGTGCGTGTAGTCGAGAAAGTTTTCTCTCAAACCTCAACACCGTTGAGATTCAAACAGTGTGGGTCAGGTAATATTTCCAAAAGAGTTGGGCGTTTCACCACCTTCCGGGTCTCGTCCTGCAGCTGTGGAAGCGCTCGATATCATTTCCTATTTCGATAGGATGAGATAGTGTGTGATAAACTGAGTCCGTCTGCACCCCGTGTTTTCTTGCAAATCTTAGCTGAGGTGTATTTGCTTTATTTGCCGGTTTCTCTGACAGGCTATAAAAATAAAATAAACATGTTTTATTAGTTGCATGTTACAGGTATTTTGATATATCTTTATTATCACACTTGCCTTGGGTAATAGTGACAGGCA
>SRHC01003742.1:0-109955 GCA_004794325.1 Pomacea maculata | reverse complement strand
TACCGTGTTGAAATAAGAGAAAAATACTCATTTGATAAAGATAAACTAGAATGCTCTGACATAGACAAAAATGTTATTTAACATGTTAGAAAAACACAAGCAGTGAATAATTGAATGCAAAAAATTAAAGTGGCTGGAAGGCTACTTGTGTCAGTGCTTGCTTTGCTTGATCTTAGTACAGCTTTAGATTGTCTCGACCATGGTGTTGTGTTAGAGTGGCTTTGCAAGTCTTTTGGTGTGACTGGTGTTGATCGAGACTGGTTAGCAGTTGCAGGCATTCTGTGATATGGTTTGTTTTTAATCTTCCCATCTCCCTGTCTGTAGTGGGCTTCAGGGCCTGCGCTGTTTACATCATGTGTCCAACCGCTGTCATGTTATTAACGCTCACAGCTGTGATTATCATAGGTATGCTGATGACACTGAGTTGTCCCGAAATATTATGCATAGTTTTCGACTGTTCAGGTTTTCTCCTGGATGAACAGCAATAAGCTAAAACTAAACACTAATAAGACTGAAGTAATGCCTATGGGTTCAGCATCTCAGTTGGGTGGATTTTGATTTAGTGGATGTTGGTGGTGATGAGATTTGGGTGGTGGTAGTTGGTAGTGTTGGCGGGAAAGTGCTTTCACCTAGAGGTGATTTCACGCTGAGGGGAGAGGGAGGGGGGGGACAAAACTCGCCTATCCATAGAAACCTCCGGACAGCTGGCACTATATCCCTGTACACTATAGTATTGAGTATTGAGTATAAGATCCCCATTATTTTGGACACTGTTCCTTTAGTTTTGTTACCCCAAGTGCTCCTGAGCTTAGCAGTTAAAAACACTTCGTTGGCCTGGCTTTTCCTTACAAGATTCCCTATTTGCCTGTAGTGTATAGATTTATATGTTCTTGCTGTACAGTTGTCTAAGGTACTGCATGTGTGGATTAAATTTTTATGTATGTATGTTGCTATGTTTGTTTTTGTAGACACGTGTGTCTATTGTAAAGCACACTGAGCAATAGCAAGAGTTCTTTATTATTATTAAGTTCATTGCTTAGAAATAATTGAAAAGATGCAATAAATTATTAATTTCGGAGGTACTTGTCAGCCAGTATTCTATTATTGTCTTTCATAGCGCCTACCCACCCCATTTCTCCACCCTCCCTATCCCTTTCTCACCTGCCTAGCCATAAATCGCCATAATGGGTTGATTTTCCACACTACCGTGCAGTCCCAGATTCCCCGCACACTTTTCCTGCTGATGAGTTCGGTTACATCGCTAATAGTAGTCGATTTTTTTTTTTTACGTGTTTAATGCCCATTTCATGGCCGTTGCCTTTTAAAGGGCTGTTGTCCAGGTCCATGCGATACTCACTGAGCTGATTTTTCTTTTCGTTCAGTGTGACAACCTATTTGCTAGTTAACTCGTGTGCGTTCGCCTGCACTCAAGTTTATGAGTGGGTGATTATGAGTGTGCAGGGGCTTTCTTTCGTTCGGGTTTTTTTTTTTTTGAGCAAAAATTTGTTTGGCAGGTGGAACGCTTTTGAGTTTCTCGGGGTCAGAAATTGAAACGCCAGGGTTTTGATGTCACTGTTTACTTTCGCAAGTCGCAGCAGTTTTATTTTTTTATTGGGATAGGATTCCGCGGGCCACCATCCCCCTCCCTTCTCCCTCCCGTGCAAGTGGCTGGGACAAGGAGAGTGCAGTTCAGGCGGGTGCCTCGATGCAAGAGGTGTGCACCGACGGGCTCGGGTCACGGCGTTGCGAACGATCGAACCGAGGCGGGAGGTTGCAGGGGGGAGGGGGGAGAAAGCTAGTAACGACAATGTCGTGCTGCGGCCGGGCGTCAGACGGCTAGAGCCATAGTCAGCAGACTCGCCCAGCTGACGTTTTTGCACTGCTGATGTCTCGAAAGGTGGCAGGGTTGTGGAGAGTCCTCTTCAGCGGACAAGTGCGCAACTGCTGGGTCTAGCTTCCTTTCATCACAGCAATGAAGTAATTTCTCTCTCTCTCCCTCCCGAAGGCAGTAGATTAGACCTCTCTAAATCACCTAGCTACTGATACAATATATAGTCAGCCCATTTGTTATACTACTCCTCTCTGTATGGATGGATAGCTATGCAATAGAAATTTGTGCATCCTCACTCTTAACCCTCCCCCTCCTTTCCTCCTCTCCCCACCTCTGGTGCCCCCAAACTTTAAAACCACGTTTAGTGAAGCAGTCAAATCTGAGATGACCCTGGCAAAAGGTCATGATGTTCAGGATGTAGATAAGGTTGTTATGCAGCGAAATCACGTGGAGGTGTTGAGAACAACTCATTGGATGGAGAGGGAACTATCCCTCAACAGGAACTTTATAAGCGAGTCTTTGAGAAACATAAATATAGTCAGATTTGTGTGCTGCATAGGCAGGCAAAAGTAACAAGCCTGTATTTGTATTAAAGCTTATCATTAAGTCAATAATCTCACCTTCTGCCAGCAAACTGATTCACTGTAGTTTCCAAGGTCATCTTGTATACATGGTTTTGCAGATTCTGGGCCAGTGTACATCCCTGATCACTTTTGATGTGGCCTGAAGCTGCTCATTAGATTTGAAAAGAAAAGTAATTTAAAAAAAAAACAGCGAGGATGAGTCGTTTGACACATCACCAAATTGATGGCACGATGCCTGTGAGGGATATGGGATCTTTTGTGTCTGCTCCAGGCCCTAGTGATGCTGATATACAAGGTGAGTACTTGTGCACATAGTAGGGCATGGTTTATGGCATTTAAAAAATTTAAGCAAGAAACTAGCATTTTTCTGTAAATAATTACTTTAACAACCACATTGCTTATATTAACTCAAGGAAAAGATAGAAATGGTTTTTCTTGGATGACTTAAATAACTTGCTTTTTGTTAACCTCCTTGACATAACCCCTGACTCATGGCTTGGAATTTTATGTAAAAATGGTTAACCTTAAACATTACTTTGGCTTTGAATTATATACATAAAATTGGTTGACGCTGACATCACTTGGGGTAGCCTGATTAGACTCCAGATGCAGTGTTACCTGAGTACTGATTGATGTTGATCTTTTTGCATACAATTTCAAGTCCAAGAATTGTCATTGAGGTTAAAAAAAAAACTCTGTGGTTTAGAAGAAACAAATATATGTTTTTGCTCTTTTATTTATTGTTTCTTAGATCATCGTAAACAAGAAACGGTGTATATTGGCCTTCATCTTCCTCGCCAGCAGAGACATCGCCGGCATCGTCATCACCGCCATAAAAAGTCGAAGGATGAGAATCGTGGTTTGAAAGATGACTTACCACTAGGTAGGTATTTTGAGTGATTTAAAAAAATTTTTTAATTTCACTAATATTCAGTTAAAACACTGGATTTTCGATAGGATGTAATAAGAAATACAGTGAAAATATTTTTAAATTATAAGCCAAATTATTACCCAAAAGGGTAAAAGTCTAAAGCTAAGTTTATGTGGCCATAGTGTTTGATACTGGGTTTCCTCCATTTCACCATAGCATTCGACTCTGTGTGATAGAGTATGATTGCTATGATTAATAGAGAACAGAGTAAAAACTGTCTGATAAAATAATACCTATGGTATTAGTGATTTTGAGCTTTAGTTTGAAGAGTAATTTTAGCATGCATCTTTGTCACTTTGTAAAAAGCTTTGGACAATGAATCTAGCTGAATGTAAAAAGTTCTATTCAATGAATACAAAAAGCATATGTATATATAGAGAGAGAATGGCGCTTTTTCCAGTACTACTATTTTCAGTGTGGTGTCAAAGAGTTTTCTCTTTGAAGATAAGTTTTCTATTGGCTGGGCTTGAAGTGAAGGCATTTAACTTAATAGAAATGAGTTTTAGACAGAATGATTTAATTCTCTCCTTAAATTTTGCACAGCGAATTTGTTCAAATTTTGTGCATGCACTATTTTTCTGTATTTGTATATATGAATGTGACTCATCTCAGAAGTAAATGAACTCATTAGTACCTAGCCTTATCTTTCTTGGATCCCTTCAGTTTAGTCTAAGCATTTGAAAAAAATACTAGGTGCAAAAAAAACAACATATTTTATGATTTAATGGTTCAAAATAATACCAAAACTAATAGCACAGAGAAAAGGTAGTTAGGTCTGAAATTGTTTTCTATAGTGATCCATATTAAAAGTTTCCATTAAAATTGTGTGCATATTTTAATCTCTAATAAAGCTATTAACATGTAATAGTTTATAAAACTGACCTATTTCTACCTCATCTATCCCTGTATGTAGCATATGTGTAGTTAATCAGAAAGATCATTTATTCACACTATCTTGGCTTGAAACTCTTTTATTTGGATTATAGCAGCTCAAAAACTCAGCAGATTAAGTTCTAATAAGGATTGTAATAATATAAAAGAGCTTACTTAGCTAAATTAGTAGCTGTTCTTTTGTAAACTTCTTTCATCCCCCCTGCAGCTTAAAAAAGTCAAAGGTTATATAAACTGAATGCCAGGAACAAAATGAGAAATAGTCTATATTTCTCATGTAATTTTTATGTCATCTAAAGCAAATATCATCTGTGTGAAAAGATATGCCCTTATAGTGACAGCATCACAACAGGTCAAATACTTATTAATGGGATCCTGCTCTTCTTACCTGTGAAGGTGTGGAGGGGTCTGATGCCAACCTACAAGGTAACATTCACCAGTGCTGTTACTGCAGGCTTTTGCCCCTAACTGTGCTGTGTACCAGTTGATGATGCATTTGAATTGTGCATTAGCTGTGTAGTGTTTAGCCTAAATTATGAGGGGTGGAAAGTTATTAGGAAACATATATTGAAGAGTTTGGGAGTGGTGTGTTATTACTTTTGTTTGCCTCCATCCTTCTTCTATTAGCTGACTGGTAATCATGTCTAGTGAAATTTTTATTGCTGCTTTCTTTTTTCTGTAATGCACATTTTCAATAACAGTAGTCTGGAATTATGTGATGGAACACAATTTGGATTTTTTTTTTTTTGCTTTGGTTTTGTGTTTTTGCAACTGAGGTACTACTTTCCAAATTTTGATTGTTACTTTGTTGTTTGTGTGATAGTGTGCACGTGTATATGCGTGTGTGCACTTGCTCATGGATGCAAGTGGATGTGGATGTACACACATCCATGTATTCATAAGTACGCATGTATGAATATGTGTGCGTGCGTGTGCACATATGCATGTGTATGTGCACTGGGTGTATTCTTGAGCATAAGTAGTGGTCAATAGTGTTTTGTGCAACATGAAATAACCTTAAAATATTTATTTTTCAAAAATACATCTTTGAATTTTTGAAGTAATTTTTCATAAAAATGACTATTTTCCCTTTTATTTTTATGTTTTCCCAATATATTCCAAGTTATTAGTTTAAAATTCCTTAGATGTCTATCCTCACTAATATGTTAAATATTTTATAAGCATTTTCTGGGAGATTCAGGTACTTTTATGTGTTATGCACATTAATTATTGTTCTTTTTAGTTTCCTGGATGTGTTCTTTTAAGAACTGTAATAGATCCCATTAATGCATGCCATTGTGTTCAGTGTGCATTCACACTAACTCTCAAGTAACAAGTAAGAAAGGTGCCATATTAACTCTGTGTGAGATAGTTCATAGTACTTACAGCAAGTGTGGGTCACTGTATGTGAGTGAATGATCTGTTGGTGCATAACAATCAGGTTTCTCATCTTTTAATGAATGCTGTCACTAAATTGCTGTTTATAGACTGATATTTATGGAAGTATTTTAAATCATGACCAGACCATTCACCATTGACATCACTCCATTCAAAAGTTCTTATCTACAATTACAGTTTTGACTTTAAATGCAAATTATAAAGTAACCACAGTGGTATGTACTGTCAAAAAGCATTTTAGTTCACAAATCAGAAAATTGAAATGGATATCTTATTAGCAGTAAAAACTTATATTCTGTTAAGACTGAATGTTGAAAGACAGTTATTGATGTAGTAAGAGAACTGGTCAAATATGATTTCAATATACGGGTCTATATGGTAGGATAGAGAAAAGAATCCCATTTTATAAACAGTATTTTGGTTGTTTTTCAACATCAGTCTTTTAACTGTTTCTTATTTCTCATTCATGTATGCTCATAGTAATATTACAATCACCACATTGCTTATTGGAAAAGGGAGCATGCCATGTGCCAAAGCCAAGAAAACACAAAAGCACAATGCAAGGACTGACAACCCTGACAGCTCCATGTTCACCATAGCTGTCTTGGCATCCCAAGGTGCTGTGGTGTAATGGATTACTGTTGGACTGATTCCCACCTAAAGCGCACAGTGTAGTAACTGATATGAAATCCAAATTGTTGAAGGAGTTAAGTTTAAGGTATACCGACATGAATTCCCAGGAGGGGGATCCAGCTTTTGCTTTACATACAGTAGCACTTTTCTTATAATGCAGTTCTGTTCTTGGAATAACTAGTCACTGATAAGGATCATCTGACTTTCAGACAAATTTCTTAAAAATGTTGTGTATGCCAACATAAGACATAGAGTCATTGAGAAACTGGTGAGATTGGTGATGTGGCATTTGCATTTAATGTATTTAATACAAATTTAAAATATTCACATATTTTTGGTTGCTTTTTTCCTCCTTTTTACTGCTGCAATATAGCTCCCACACAGAACAAGACTGGGAATTCACAAGGTGCAAATATGAAACTGCAGTTATTGATGTTGTGAATCTTATAATGTTTGTCAAAACTCCTTATTGTTTAAACCAGATTGATGTAGTTGTTCTTGGATGATTCAAACCACACATTTTCTTCTATGCTACACGCGAAACATTTAATAGCTTTTAGTGTTGTGTGTTATTTTCACTCCTTTTTTTGACTTTTTCTCTGACCATTGTTGTATTACTCCGTATATCTCTATTATTACTTGAATAGAAAGTAAGAGAGAGAAAGACTGTTTGTGTGTGCACGTGTATGTGTGCGCACGCATATATATGAGGTAAAGTGTGTGGGCTGTACACACATATGTGTAAGAAAATTTATTTCTACAAAAGTTGTACTGCAGTGTCTTTATCAACCATCAGCCTTTTATGATTTTGCTTTTACCAAAGCATTTTACGTATCCATAAGCATATTTCTTCAGTACTTGAATTTCATGTCAGGCCTGTAACCAACTTAGATGTTGGCGGAATCCAATAACTTCTGTTATGGATACTGCTTTGGGCACATAACAACTGGGTCCCATAGATCTATCAACCTCCACGTGTTTCACTACACATCAGATTATCATCTTCATTAGCCTATAAGTGCAGTTACGAGCTTAACATGAAATCCTCATGTGCCCTCCACAGCATTACATGCTTTGATTATCTCCAGCACAAATTGCTTTTAATGACCACTCACTAGTTGCAATGAGGTAAAACATTTCTTTTCGCCTCTGTGAATTTATAGCAGTAGAAATTAATAATTAAAATGTAGCTCATGGCATGATAAGGAGATGCAGCTTAAGGTTGTGCTAACATCACTGGGCTTTTAGTGCTTGCTGACTTCATAAGCCTTTTTGTTTGCAGTTAAACAGATTAGGAAGAAAACTATACTCTCAAGTTTTGCATCTCATATAGCACCAACAGTAGAGGAAAACATTAACTGTTTTGTAGTACAACCAATTTTGTGGCATTTGGCTGTTTATATGTTCTGGTTCACAAAATTTTCAACTTTTCCGACTGATCACTAACAGGCTTTGTGGAACATAAAAAGATGAAGTCTCTGTCCATTTTTGTGTGTTTGAAAAAAATTGTCTTGTCAGTCTTTTTTTTTACTTTGCTGAAAAAAAAAAAGGAAATTCTTCAGAACTTTGCAACTTCTCTTCGTGCAAAAGTGACCTACCTAGAAGTAGGTTCTCGATTGGCTGCCGTTTTAAATTAAGTAAAAACAACTTCGAGCTCACCTTTTGAATTTGATCTTTTCACCTATAATCCAACTTGTGTGCTATAATATAAAAACAAATAAACATAGGTAGATAGGGCAGCATTCAAATAAAAATACTGATTATCACCATTTGCGTCAATCTGGCACGTTGAGTAAATTTTGGTTTGGCATTATCAGTTTCTCCTTAATCCATAGAGGTCGTGGTCATCTCAAGGTTACTTTAGAGGCCTGAGAGGACAAGGCAATGTCAGAAAGAAAGTCTTAAAATATCTAACCTTACTGACCTTTTGCCCTCTCATCCCTGCCCCTGCCCTCCTTAACCTCTTATCCCATGGTAGTCCCTCCTGGAATGCTACAGCAGAGGACAAATGATCGGGTTAGGGTGGGGGGGGGACCTCATGTCTTATAGGAAAGAACTTGTTCACTTGGTTTATTGCTCAAAGTTTCTATCACTAGGAGTCTTACCACTTCTAACCAGACTAAAATTTAGTAAAATTATGCTCTTCTTTAAAATACTAACTGGCAAATTATTATTATTGAAGGCTGGTTAAATGTAACAAATCACATCCTCATTTTATTTGCTGTTACAGTTTCATCAGGTGTATAAACTAGCAAATCATAAGTATTTTCAAAGCAAAAAAATCATATAAAGTACATCTATTGTGTAGTTGTGAAGATGGTGATTGGATGTGGTTGTGAAGCATGAACAACCTTAAAGACAAAGAAGTGCTTTTTAATCTAAAATGTATGAAATGATACTTTTTAAATGTGGATATTGATAAATTTATTTTTGAGGGTTGAGTGTAGTTTGATGTGTGCATTGCGTTTTTTTTAATCTGCCTCTTGTTGCTATGTTACTGTGGAATTTTGTCATTTCAGTGCCTAAGAACACTATTTGAAAGGTACAAAAGATGACTATTAATAGTCATTTTTGTTACCTATTGTGCTCTCAGTGGCATGAGCATCACCGACCTTAAAATTATTGGGCTGTTTTAAACGTTTCCTTTGGGTAGAGGTCATAAGGTTACCTTTTATTTATTTATTTTTAAATTATAACTAAAGGAGGAGAGAAGATGTTAAATGGATTAGCTTTGAAATAACTTTTGAACCTTCACCTGCATTAGTTATATCTTCATATTTTATTGGCATCGAGCATGCACCTCTAACAAATGTTTCTTATGTCATTTTTTTTTTACAGGACTGTCATTAAAGGGTATGTCATAAGGGTGATATTCAAATTGTGTATTCATTGGTAAAGGCAGCAGGCTGCTACAGTGATGAAATATAACAATAGTAACACTTATACCTTCTTTATAATCAAAATCTGGCTGTCAAGGATAGTTATATGTAGAGGATCATTGACTAGCATATTACATTTGAAAAGAAGGCTTACATTTTGTTTGCTTTTTATGTTCTTAATTCAAAATTACTTTTACGTTGTATTTTTAACATACGGTTTGGAGCTGAATTAACATTGCTTCATTGTACTCATGCCGTAACATGCTGACTATGTATTGAATGAAAGATTAGTTGCTTTTATGTTTTTAACAGTGAGAAAGTCCCTGTTACCTTCTGGATAAAAAAAAGTTTAACATTCAGGAAAATCCACTTTTTGTTTAAAGATGATTTTGGCAGAGAAAGATACTTGTATGTAGTGTTCATGATGCAGGCAAAGTAAGAAGACAACATTTGTGTTTACCACTCCCATTCCAATAGTTCTAGGCAAGTGTGGTAGGAGTTGTCAAAGTGCCGGAGGAGACTTGAATGATTAATATACAGAGCTACAATGGAATTTGACTAGAGCATTAGATGATAAACAACTGTCATTGCTGCAAGTGATTCTTATCAAGAGTAGTGCTTTGAGTTTGTCTCTGACAGATACATATTCACCTATGCACAGACGCAGTTGACTTTCACTCATGTTGTTAGCAACATTCTCTAGAATGTGTCAAAAACTGCAGACAAGCAAGTACACAAAGAGCAATATATCTGTAAGACTTGCTGCCAGTTCATTCTGCCAAGGAGAGCAAAATCACTTAACCTTCTTGGTAACTACGTAAACAAAAGGCAGAGCATAACACTTTACAGTCCAAGGTTTTTAGCTCAGCCACTAAGTAGATGTGGTTTTACCTAGGCTCTCTATCCACAGGTTCTTCATCTGTGAAATCAACCCACCACAACTGAAAACATTAATAAAAATATTTGGATACTGAGGGGAAGTTGCATTTTTTTTTCCAACCATATATATTAAGTGAACCATAATGAATCAACTTTGGTAGAAAACAATTCATGCTCATAACCATGGCATTTCATTTTATTAGGTTGCACTTTGGGACCCAAACTGGAGAACATTTCATTGCAGAGTGATTTAGCATTTTCCTTCAAATAGCTTGTCACCTTTTTTTAACTTCCTGTTGTGTTTAGGAACTCTACATCATCACAATATAACTATGAACTCCATAAGCTAACGGCTGTTAGTACTCCTAGTAGTAGTCACACTTTAACCTTGGCATTGATAAGATAGTTATTACCTCCAAGGCCCTTCTGGTGATGGTGTTTTCTTGTGGGGAAGGTTTTGCATGTTTGCATGTAAATTGTCATGCTGTTCCATGATTTATAATGTATTATATCTCTGCATCTTGGAAGCAATGCATAATAACAGATTTTTGCAGCTTTATGTTTGTTCCCAGTAACATTGCTTGTGCATATGTTGTGAAGATACATCTTTTGTAATAATGATAAGAGCAACCTATGTAGCTGTAAATATTGTAACCACTACTTTTTATATGATCTTTTAATTAAAATATAGGTGCACAGTAGTTTTTGATTAATAATCTTTATATAATTAGTGTGTGACAGCACACACAGCAAAGTCCACAGAAAAACAGACCTGTTGGCATATAGCCAGGTTCATTTACATACCTCAAAAAAGAAAACTTATCTTGAACTGAGTGACAGTGTTCTAGGCTGTCAGCTTGCAGATTAGCTAAACTGACATCATAGCTTCAAATCAGAGCACGTACCAAAAACAAAAATCTGTCTTTGTTTTTATTCTACCTTTAGTTTTGCTACCTCTACCCCTATTATAAATAAATAATGATGTGCTAATAGTAATTAAGTGAATTTTGTGATTCATATGAGAATACCTTCAGTTGTCTGTTATCTGGAACTTAAAAAACCACTTTGTCCAACAAATGCTTATCATTCATTATAGCAATTATTTACTGAAATTAAATGTCTTATTTGCTCAGGAGAGGGGATCATATACCATGCCCAATCAGAGACAAAAATTAGGAAAATATAAAGGAGTTCTAATAATGTCTAACATAACTATTTCTGTTTTGAGTAGTCTGGTTAGTTGGTTTATTGATTTCTTTATTAATTTATTGTAGTTTTTATTGATATGCCGTTCGCTACAAGCAGTCAAGTAAAAGTTTTAACCTCATAAGCTTGAGTTGTTAAACTGAACAGTACGTTGGCAAGATTCCACCAGTTTCACCAATTTTCCCATTAGTTATTACCAAAAAACCCAGCATCCCTAATTTAAGACATTCTTTGAACCACTCCTGTTTCATTTATTCCATATGTGAGGGCTTGTTTTAGTCTTTTACCATTTGTACTTTCTTAGCAATCATTTCTTCTGAAGTAAGTACTATAAACAAGCATTAGTTAAAAGTATATATGTGTGTACATAATGTTGGTATTATTCCAGTATCAGCAACATTCTACTAAAATGTTTTTTTTTAATCAAAACTAGTGATTATTAAAAAAAAAACTAATTCCTTGATTAACTTTGTTTTATGTAATGTTTCCTTTATCCGCTTTTGGTTAATTTTTTATTTTAGTTTATGATTTTTATTATTTAAAAAATTTTCTTGTTTTATCAATAAATTCTGTTGTTTGGTGGTGGGTTTTTTTTTGGGGGGGGGGTTGAGGGGATCTGAATTTATTTTCAGTAATTCTATTGAGAGCTGACAAAAGTGCATGTTAGATTATAAATGTTTAAAAATCGTACTTAATTCCATTTTACACCAATAGTTTAAATGTGTCCTTCACAGTAAAGCCCAGCAGGTCACCAAAAGGCACCTGTTTCTGACAGTTGTTTGTACCAGCAATAGCTACAAAATCAGCCTTCCAAAAAATCTGTCTCTCAGTTAATGTTTTAGTACCAAAATAAAACATTCCATTGCATTGTCTGTCCTTTGGCCTCTAAAGTAATTTGATCTGTAAAAGAACAACATTTAGTTGTTTGGAAAAAGTGTTTGAAAGCCTGTTGTTAACATTTTTTGTGCACAAGAAACATCATGTCACTAAAGGACACCTAATTTTTGTTTTTGTTGAAAGTGGTAGAGACTGTAGTTGATGTAAAGTTTTACAATCGTCACACATTCCCAGATAAAAATGATTAACTGTGAAAGCAAGTATGTCTATGATTATATGATAACAAGTGGTTTTTTTTAGCGTTAAACTTTTAGCTATAGGACTGTTTAGCAAGACATTTAAGATGTAAGGTCTACATAATGGATGAAATGGAAACATTAAATATGTCTATTTATGATTTCAAAAAGTGAAGAAGAATTAGCCTTTGCTGCTTGGTCAGTTAAATGCCTATTTTTTGACTGCAAATACACTAAATTTTTTTTCTTTCAAATTGCTTCTGATTTTTTTACAGGCTAAATCTAGTTATTTGGGAAACATTTTATAGCCATCGGAGTTTCAACAAGATCATTTCTTATAAATAATAGTTCTCCTTAAAGTTATTTTTATGCAGATAGCACTTAGTTAACACTAGTTTCACAAGTGTATTTAGCAAACAGCTAAGAAACAGGTACCTCTTGGGCTGCAGGTATGGTGTTTTATCTTGTTACTGTCCTAACTCATGAAAGTATGAATATATATTCATCATTATCGAAGCTAAGTATAAAAACAGCTTTAAATTTTTAAAAAGTGTGTTCTGCACACGTTTCCTGTCCATGTGTTCATTGTACTTGTGCTCAAATGAAGAAGTGGAAGAAGGTTGTGTAAACATTGACAAGGCACAGCATAATGCACAGGATTTGTTGCTGTCTCTATTATTTACAGCTGTCCCTCCATCTCAGCGTGTGCAGTTCTTGCTGGGTGAGGAAGAAGATGAAGAGCATAGGACACATGATCTCTTCTGTGAAATGGCAGAGCTTTTTCCTAGTGCAGAAGACCCAAATATCAAGGAGTGGAAGGAAACTGCTAGGTAGAGCAACGTGTGAAACAAGAAAAAAAAAAAATTTCAGATGTCTGACATGTATTGTATTGGGCCAAGAAAAGTTTTGTGGTACAGATAAAAGTTAGCCTGAGTGATTTTATATATAATTGTCATTGAAGAAAATTTCCAATTCACCCCTTCCCCCAATTCTTACATGTCATCTTGTAACAGTTTAAAAAAAAAACAAAAAAAAAATTTTTTAAATCACAACCAGTTTTTTCTGGATTCGCCTCAGTTCTTCTGTGTAATCTTGTAGCAATAAACAATAGCTACAACTTTCTCCATGTTAATTTGGCGTTATTTGTATGACTGTGCAATCAGTCAATCACAATATGAAGTCAAACAAGTGCTTCTGTTTCTCATTGTTATCAGTATTTTTATCCTTTGCCTTCTTCCGGTCATGACGGGAGATAAGCTGCTTATGCTAGGGCAATAAAATAAAATGTATCTGCAGTGTAAAGTTTTTTCCCATTTCCAATACAGAACTAAAATTGTTTTTTATCATATTCTCAGTGTTGCAGTCTGAGCTAACCTAAGGAAATGGCTTAAAAACAGATGCAACCATGCATGATTATGCTAAGATGTATACACTTTATAAAATTTTGTTTGCACGTGAACTGACACTGCAGGTTACACAAATAGCTTGATATTGAATCTACCTAGCTCAGTGGTTCTTAACCGGGGTTCGATCGAACCCTAGGGGTTCGGTGAGTCGGTCTCAGGGGTTCAGCGGAGCCTCCGCCACGGAGGTCAAGACACACCCGCAATTCGTGATGACATTAAAGAAGGGTTGGGTGAATGTGCATATGAAACTTGTGGGTTCAGCAAGAACCACTGACCTAGCTACATGCATGGGATATCTGAACATTATTCCTAAATATCTGTAAATATCTCAATCAAATAGGCTATTATATGGCTCTTTGAATGGTACTTTTGAGGCTATTCATGTGGCCATTAGCACAGCTTTAATTTAAATATTAAGAAAATTCATGCACACTTTGGCCTTCAAACTGAAATATGAGTTTGTTTGATGTAGAAAGTTGGAGGTTCTGACAGCACTGTAATTTTAAAATTGTTGTAGAAGTATAAAATGTTATTAAATGGGATAGGGATATATTGTTATGCATACATCAGTATTAAACACCAGAAATGCATCATCTCAACTATTTGACTTAAATTTTAATTTTCAAAGATGAGAATGGCCCTTAGTGCTTCTTGAATATAGTGATTTTCATCAGTTATTTTACCTTAAGTAGTAAAATGCTGTTTTGCAAGTCATACCTTAAATTCGTTTCACAGAGATGTGGTGTACCCATAGGGTTATTTCTGTTAGTCCACAAATAGTGGAAAACACTACAAATTTACATGTTTATCTCATGACAGATGGATCAAGTTTGAGGAAGATGTTGAAGAGGGAGGTGAGCGTTGGTCCAAGCCTCATGTAGCCACGCTGTCTCTCCACTCACTGTTTGAGCTGCGATGTTCTCTGTTGCAAGGCACTGTCATGCTGGATGTGGATGCTGTGACTCTGGATCAAGTCATAGGTCTGAATCATGTTCTAAAACTTCTGTTTTGCTTGTAATTACCTTTTAAAGCATAGAAGACATTGGATCTATTAAGATATTTTAGGGGAACTTTTACAGGAATAGGTATTACAGTGTATGCATTACAGATTATATCTTTCCATTCCTTTAATTTGAATGATTAGAATAGGATTACACATAAATCGATATATTTTGTGGAGAAGGAAATTGACACCATCATATAATTGGTTTATTGTATAGATTTTAGCCTGTCTTATTTGTAATTTTTTGTATTTGTATTTTATATGGTGTTTTATTTTTTTCTGATGCAGAAGAAAGATTATAAAATGTTCACATCTTTCAATAATAGATATAAAGCAGTTGTCTTCGTCATTTTATTGTTTCATTGTGGAGAGAGTCTCTTGGCACAATCAGACTAGTTTTCAAAGTCATTTAAATGCTTAATGCTGAAGAAGTTGGTGCAGAAATTAGGCTGCTTCAGGTTTGTGGTTCCAGTTTCACTTTTGAGTAGCAAAAAAATTGATATTTGTATTCTTTGTTAGCAGTTATTCTTGTAGTGGTGGTGTTTCTTGGATTATAGTAATGCTTTGTGATAATTTTATGCCATTGCAGGTCTTGTTCTTGACAGCATGATCGCTGCTAATCAGTTAGAGAACTCCCTGCGTGACAATGTTTGGGAAATTCTTATGATGAAGCATCGACACCAGAATGAGAAGCGTGTACGTCATAAGGACGAAGGAGGGAGTCGTATTCACTTGCCTTTTGTGCGCTCCTTGGCAGATATTGGCAAGAAATATTCAGAACCCAAGTCTCTGGTGGCACAAGGTGCTTATGCTGTTGTGATACTCTTAAGTTTGGGTCTTAAGAAGATGGACTTCATTTTGCATTGTATGAGGCAGACTCACTTCTTATTTTAACTGATTTGTCACCCATGGGAATCCCATTTACAGTAGTACACAACAAATTTTATGGCACATTGTTGGTGAAGGTCGTAGATTTTTACTTTAACTTTTAGTCAAGATCGAAGGAAGGAATTACTTCATTCAGTAGTATAATCAGTTGTCTAGAGTTCAAATCATTCAAAGTATATTTCCTGCAGAAGGACAAAATATTTTTTGCTTCTGCCTATTTAATTATTTATAAATTATAGAAATACAGACTCATTATATCATATTTATTCAGGGGAAGATAAAATGGGGGCCAAGAGCACCCCCAACATGGCAGGTCTCACACGAACTGGCAGTGGTTGTGCAACCGATGGAAACACACTTGCACCAAGTGCATCATTTGCAAACACTGGCAATGCCCTTTCTGAAGGAATGACAGAGTCATCATCTCATAGGGTATGTGTGAAAGTTATAGTTTTGTCTTAGAGAGCGTTTAGTATTGTGGTGATACAGCATGAGCCTTTGACTATCTAGAAAATAAATAGCAACAAATGAAACAGGGTAGAAAGAGTGAAAACCGTTGAGAAATTGTGGGTGTGAAAGGGGTTTGTATGCCTGTGATGATGTGTAGATAAAGAGGAAATGTACCTTCCATGGACTGTTAGATATTTTCGTTTGCCATGTTCAGGCCCTTGCAAAAACGTGATTCTAGTTCTAGCAGTAGTCAGACTATGTCCAGGTGAGATAATCTCTTGGTGTCACTGCGGACTCTTAAGTGGTGCACTGTGCATGAGTTAACTAGGATTGTTGCATCACTTGCACACTGCCTTTGGGCATGATGTAGCTAATGTTCACCTTAGAGACCAGAATGGAGCAGACTAACTCCTGTCTACCTCCATTTGAGTATTTTACGCTTGCCACTGTGTGACTGGCATGCATAATTTTTGTTTTTTAATTTGGTTGTAGCTTACTCAGTTTTAATTGATAAAGAGAAAAACACTAATGTGTCCACATTTCTTTTATGCAGATGCAGGTGAGTCAGAAAATCGAGAACATTGTTGCTTCTTTGCTTTCTTCATTCTTTTTTGTTTTATTTTTTTATTCGTTTTTGTGTCAAGATAGCTTTATAACATTAATGTTACATTGCTGAGAAAGTGAAAAAAGAAAGCTCACCAAAAATGAAATATCATGTATGCTTTATTATCATAACATACTGATTAGACATTTTTGTATTATGAATTATAGCAGAACATAGTTTTGCAGGCATTTTATTTGTGTAATTCTTTTTAAACTGACCTTCATCTTAGAAGCAGCAGTAAACCCATTTATATTGCTTCTTTTGTTTACTCTTTGCTTATAATTTATAGCAAAAATTGATGTGGACATAAACTCAAAGACACTAATTTATAAGCAGTTGTAAAAATAAATATATAATTCATTATCCTACTAGAAAACCAGAGAGTTACTTAGTATGACAGCATTATCAATTTTATATTGCATGCATAAATAAATTTGTCAGCCTTAGATGAGGGGAGGGAATAGTTTATGGACATTTTCATGCAACAGAAGTAAACTGATAGTAGCAAGCCCTTTGTGGCAAAAGTGTCAGGATAAATATCAGACTTCATGCATGCTGCTCTAGCTCTTGCTGATATGCACATTGTGACTGCCTTCCCCTTCCCACTTTATTATTGTTGAATATATTGATATTTTGTGCACGTATTTGCTAAATATAAGCATATATGTTTAATATTTATGTACTGTGGCTGAAATTGTTGCACCAGGAAGATGGTAGAATCTTTTTGGCAAACACTGGATGCAAGATTTCAAAAATGTTTTCTAGATCAGATATGCTACTCCTTCCTTCTACCTCCTACATTCCACTCTTCCCAAAAAACGCCGACACTCGAGCGTGTAATCGTTTGAAAGCAAAATGACAGTTTTATCCTCACTTTCTGTGTTTTTGTTCACCCATTTTAAGACATTTTCATTTTTTAAGTTATTTTACATGTTTATACAGATGTAACTGTAGCACAAAAATATCTGTTATGAATATTTCTGTTGGAGACAAGCTAAAAGAAGCATGTTTAATATGACAAGCCCACCTGATTGCCTAATTGTCAAGTAAATGAGAACAGAGCAAGTTATTACAACAAGACTCCAAAAATGCATACTTTGAATCCCAGCTAGTTGCATGAAATCAGAAGGCATAAGTCAATGTATTTAAAAGAAATGGATTTTGATCAGAAATACTAAGAATATAATAAATCTTATTTTTTATAATTCGTTAACGCGTGCTCTATATATAAATGTATGATGTCACTACAGTTAGTTCAAATAAGTAGCAAATGCAAGCAGTGAACAAGCGAAGAATATACTGATATCAATATAATATTATCATCCTGAATATGATTGGAAGATATGCCTACATAGTAGCCTGTAGATATAAGCATGATCCTAAGTTAAAAGGAAAATTAGTTGAAAACTAATTTTTTGTGGGGTAAGGAAGTAATGAAAAAGGAACTGGAACTGTTGTGCACAAAACTATTTTGTCAAACTACAGCTATACGACCTGCCTGAGGAGTGTCGTCCCCCTTCCTGTCAATTTGACGTCATGCTAGCTCGCACAGCCAGTGAAAAAAGAAATATGTTGGTGAGCAGGCATGCGTGGCAAGTGGAAAATCTTCATTTGTTGGTATAGATACTTGCCACACTGATGAGACAGTCAACTGTAATACTGACTAGTGCATGTTGTAGACTGTCTGTATTATTTGACCCAGAAGTCCTGTGGCTTGAATGTATTCTTCCTGAAAGCCGTTTAACCCTTTCTGATACCAAATCACTTTAATCACTGTATTTGGTTTTATTTCTGGTATTTTGGATAAAATACCTAAATAAATAGACTGAGATGATGATGATGATGATGTATTTGCTCACATGCACAGTAGGATGCATGCGCAGATGTGCATACACACACAAATATAGAATTCTAGGTAAAGCTAGGGTGAATGAGAGGTTTTCAGACTTGAGCAATACATAGAAATCAGGGTTGCACAGCATTTGAAAACAATTGTGGTATGTTTATTATATTTACTTTAAAGTGGACGTTTCTTCTGAAGTGATGAAGTATAGCATCAAAGGCTTAAAGGTCTGCAAGAGTGTAAACCTTTTTTTTATCTTTAGCTTGAGCTAATACAAGACAGTGTTCTCCAAATCCAGGCATTTAACAACCACCACTTCTCTGTTCGTGTGCTTTCAACAGACAAGCCTATAAATATTACCTTGCACAGAAAGAGGTCAAAGTCATAGTATCATAAATATCATGGGCATACCTAATTAGCTTTCCTGTTTGCTGTAGCCTTGAATTTTAAGCATATTTATGTATATTCATGATATCTGTGTTTATGATTTATTTCTGTTTGCTGTTTTTGTATACCCGAGAACAGAAATGGGAGGGAAATAGCACTCTTGCATACCTTTAACAATATCCAAGGCAAGAGCTGTAGCCAGTCATTTAAAAGTAACAGTAATTGAATGCTATTTTCAGTTTACAGTTAAAAGCTTTTGGGCTTTGGCTTGGCTTTGTTAGGTAAGTTAACTCTTGCAAGAGCCAAAATAACTAAATAGATAATAAATTAGAGAAGATAAAGAAAACAAGTATCATTTTTGCTAGGCTCTTGCAGAAGGAAAATTATTTTAATTTTGTATATATATAAAATAAAGCAGCCCAATAAAAATTCATTATTCTGTTGTGTAAATGTCATTATTGCCATAAAGAGTTATTTGAGATGTGCTGTTAAGTGAAAGAACTGTGCTCATACTAATATTACATATCTCTATTTTTTGTTTCTGTCCCTTACTTGTTTATTTTTGTGTGACTGCTTATATACAGAATGATTGCAAAGAGAGTTTCTAATCATCTTTTAATATTTTTCACTTTAAAAACTAACAGATTCACTCATCACTCACACGTGTGTGAGAGTGCGTGTGCAGGGGGATGTGTCTAACCTACCATGCATGAACAGGAATATATGAGGATAAGCATTTGCAGACATGCATTAAGTTAGAGTGCAACTTCCATTTCAAATAATCAAGTCACAAGACTATTGCTAGACTTAAAAAATACCCTAATTTTTAATTTCCTTTATAACTTTATGAAATATGTACTGTATATATATATTCTTTGTCTTTATATTATTCTATGTAAAGGGTTTTTTTTTCATATTAGTACTTCAACCTTTTAGCTTAACTGATCAAAAGTTTTTTTCCATGTTGAAGCTTCGTTTTCAAAGAATACAAATGAAAAAGGGAGAAATGGACAACATCTGTACAAGTGAAAGAGAGTGTGTGTTTCATATACGTAGATGAATATGCAAATGTACACATATACATATACTCTGTAATATGAGTACCATATTTATGGATAGAAATAGCCATGAATTTTGTCAGGCTAATTGTACCATGATGAGATTAAATAGTGTGCCATCAGTAGCAAGAATTTTGTCAATAGAATAGGTTTCATTAACATATACGTTGATTATAAGAAATTGTATTATTGTTTTCCTGAATGTGCTTTTAATGTTTATGATTGGCTAAAAAGTAATCATTCAATGTCTTTACACAGGGGATGCTGGTTCCAACAATACCTGTACTTAAGTAGTCATTGTGATTGATGCATTCACTTTATCCAAGATGATTCTTGACATCTTCTGGTCAGTACTTAAAGATGTTCCTTAATGATTAACTTTGCTGGGCTTTCTTTAGTGATTAAAAAAAATATCTGATTATGTTCACTCAGAACTTGCATTTCATGAAGAAGATTCCACCTGGTGCAGAAGCTTCCAACATTTTGGTCGGCGAAGTGGACTTTCTGACTTATCAGATTGTTGCATTTGTCCGACTTTCCAAGTCCACCATTTTGGGTGATCTAACTGAAGTACCTGTCCCAACACGATTTGTCTTCATCCTTCTTGGCCCTGTTGGCAACCAGAATAAGTTCCATGAAATTGGACGTTCAATTGCAACACTCATGTCAGATGAGGTAAGGGGTAGTCAAGTAATTTGTTGCTTGTAAGATAGATGTTGGAATAAACAGGTGTTAGCTAATGATCATATTTGTTCACTTTTATAATCATCTGCCTTCTGTTTATTAGTATCTAAATTTAATAAAAGCTTGTAAAATTATATCTACAGAATGTTAGTCAATTACTTGTAGTAAAAACAAGTATTTAAAAAAATTATTGCAATAACCCTATTTGCATTTTTCATGATAAGTTCATTATGAGTTTCAATTATGAGAAGATTCTAAAATTGTAAGTGATGATATTTAGAGCCTTGTCAAATTTTCAAATGCTTTTCAGAATATTTCACAAATGAAGAAAAGCAATCACATGCTGTGAAGTTGATCTAGTGAAACAGCAGATTTGTAAATTATCTTGTGGTGGATAATGTAGTCAAATAAGATTAATTTCTTTTTCATTTGAATGGTAGATCAAATAGTTGTAAGAAAGACCATTGTTGGTAGTTAGGCTAGGAAATTATTGAAAAATGATTTTTAAAAAATCAAATACTTCTAACATTTCATTGGATAAAATAAAAAGTAGAAAATACCTTCATGCAGATTTTCCATGATGTTGCATACCATGCACATAACCGAGAAGATCTGCTGGCTGGAATAGATGAATTTTTAGACCAGGTGACTGTACTTCCCCCTGGAGAGTGGGATCCAAGTATACGAATTGAGCCACCTAAAAGCGTACCATCTCAGGTGAGTAAGGGGGCACCAGAATCTTTGAATTATATAATCCAAAATTATGCTTGGTTGAAGGAATGTTTCTTCAAATCAAAATGAGTTCCATTTATTTAGATGCATATAGTGTGTGATAAATGGTGAATAGCTATCAGAACCATAATAGCTGTCAGGAAAACAGTCCTGTACCAGGAATTACCCAAGAGAATTTGATGAGGGTTGTGTATGATGCATGCTCTATTGCAAGCATTTGTGCAATATATAGAGAGAGTTTTGAGAATGTACAGGCAAGGTCAGATTTTAGCCCTAACTGTAAATTTATCACTGTTGTATAATGCATAGTCGATGGTGGCAGATATATTTAGTGGATGGACAAGTTTGATAACAATAAACCACACATTTGTAACCACTTATTTCTTGCCTCATAGGAAGGCCGAAAACTGCCATCTTCAACTCCGCCACAACCCAATGGCAAGCCAGCTATAGATGACGAGGCTGAAGACCACACTGATCCAACACTTGTACGCACGGGAAGGTTTGTATTTATAGTCAAAGCCCGTCCTTTGGTTCTATTCTTAGCTTCTTGCAATCAGAAGTTGTGGATTTATCACACATCCAAATAAACTGTAATTTACATGAAAATATTATAAATATGTGTGTATGCATATACAAATCTTCAGCTGTCTCAGATGATATGCTGGAGGAAACTTATGTTTGTTGCCACTTGGCTTCAATTACGTTCTTGGTGCCTGGGTTGTATAACCAGTTACGTTATATGAGCTCGTGTTTGCAACTTGAAGGTGAAATCTACATCTTTTTAATAGTCACCTACAACATTCGTGCAAAGATAGTTTAAAAACAAAATAAAGTGTTGGTGGTTTTTTGTTTGTTGTTGGTTTTTTTTCCTTTTTTTTTTTTTGAGGGGGGGTTGGTGTGTACACCCACTAAATGGTTATGGTTATCTCTAATCTTACAGACTGTTTGGTGGTCTACGAGAAGACATCCAGCGAAAATTACCCTGGTACTTAAGTGACTTCAAGGATGCTTTGCATATTCAGTGTTTAGCCACTTTTATTTTCCTCTACTTTGCCTGTCTCACACCAATTATCACCTTTGGAGGTCTACTTGGAGATGCAACTGATAATAATATGGTAATTTTTTTAAAGTACCATCACTAGAGAAATAGGCTATTATGTGATATTTGTTGCATTTAGAAAGGTACCATAATCACATGATTAGTAGACTTTGATCAGGTCACATGCTCAAAGTTTGCGTGGAATGTCTGCTGGAGTACTCCCTCTCACCTCCAAGCAACCAGTGGGTACTTGCTTTACAAAGAATTATGAGATGTTATGGAAATGGATGGGTTTCAGCTTCAGGTTTCCTAGGCATTGTCTGATTTGCTGTTGATCATCCTGAGAGGTACATTTAAAATAAGATAGCTAGTTGCCATGAAGTTATTTGCAAAACTTACTGCATAAAAGAAAGAGGTCATACCTCAGTGCTGGAAGACATAATGCTTCACAAGTGTTTTCCTAAATAAAATAGTTTTGGTCATTATCTGAGTAATCCTGGTCTTTGCTGGTGTAGAAAACTTGATGGACTCATAAATATTGACTGTTAATGCTCCATCATTTTAGATCTAAACAGCTTTATATGCTTGAAGAAACAGCTATTACCAAGTCAAGATGATAATTTTAGCTTAATGAGTTGACTAAAACTTTAAACACTCCTACCCGAGAAAACAAAAAGATGATTAAGGGAAGAGGTTTTTTTTAGTCTGACAGTCTTCCTTACACTCTTAATAATTGAGATTGAATGGATTGTCAGAGTGTGGATTTTGATGTGCTTTAGTGTGTGCATTCATGTTTGTATGCTGTTGTTACTTTTTGCTCTTGATTTGTGATTTGTCATGTAGGCTGCATTGGAGAGCATCATGTCAGGGGCTATCTGTGGTATAATATACGCTCTCTTTGCTGGTCAACCCATGACTATTATGGGCAGCACAGGGCCAGTGTTGGTGTTTGAAACAATTCTTCACCAGTTCTGCATGTAAGTAGTCTTATTAATTTAGGATACACTCTGTGCAAGAATCATGCGGAATAGTTCGAGATATTTCACCAGCAATGTTGACTATGTTAAGTGTGTAATGTGAAATCATACAATACAATATCTAGGATATTAGCAACACAAGTGCAGCACAGCACAGCAGTCCTTTGTTTCAAGTCATTGGCATACATACTCAGTACTAGACTGGCACCAGCATATGCTGGCATAATGTTTTGTCAGTTTTTGCATCAGCATTTTTCTCCTTCATGTACAGGAAAAGTTTGTCCACAATTCTAGTAAGTTTTTTACACTGCTACTCATAATCTAAAAAATTAACCAGTGTCTTAAATTAATATAGTTGGATTTTAAATGACATATATGGCATGGCTGCCATTCTTCTTGTTATAGAGCTCGGGAGTGGAACTACCTGGAGATGCGATTGTGGATCGGTATTTGGACAGGCGTTGCCTTATTAGTGATGGTTGCTTTTGATCTGTCAGCACTGGTGCGGTTTATCACGCGCTTCACTGAGGAGTCATTTGCTGCCCTCATTTCTTTGATCTTCATTGTGGAAGCCTTTCAGAAGCTGCTGCGCATTTCTTCCGACTACCCGTTTAGGCGACATCCTGAGATTCCACTTAACTACAACTGCTCCTGTGACCTCACCAATATAACATTGGGTGCGAATATTTCTGCCTCTGACATTACTGAACAGAACTGCGCAGACTTTAATGGGACTCTTATAGGCGGTGGATGCGATACACCAAAATATTTTGCGGACATTTTCTTTTTCTCTGTCCTTCTCTTCATTGGAACATTCACACTCGCCTATTCGCTGAAGTTATTCAGAAACGCTTCATTCTTCCCAACAATCGTAAGTTAATTGTGTGTGGGTATTTTTCAACTATAATGTTATGAGCAGTATAATCAGATTTTCTATCCTGTTGTAACTTTTAGAGAGTCAACAACTGGGCAAGATGTACCTTTTAAATTTTGAGTTGGAGACTCAAATGAAGTCACCAATTTAGTGAGAGAAGTCAAAAACACTCTGTTTGAACTCATGGCATCCAGGATCTTCACTGTATAATTTTGACTCCTAGTTTATCAACAAACAGTGACCAAAAGTTGCATAATGGCTATGTTATTAGCTGAAACCAGTGTGGTAAATGTCATTAAAAAAAATAGAAGTGACATTCTTTGCAAATGATAGAATTTTCCGAAATGAAATAATAGGTAACATAGATAAATATATAGTGAAGGGTATTGGGCTAGCAGAACACTACTGATTACTACTTTATTATGAACACTTTTTTGCAGGTTCGATCTACTGTGAATGACTTTGCAGTACTAATTGCTATTTTGCTAATGGTACTGATAGACTTCTTGGTGGGTGTTCCTACTCCCAAGCTGCATGTACCAGATGATTTTGCAGTGAGTAATTTTACCTGCATTTTTGGGCTGTTCAATATATTTAAGTGGACAGTAATGCCCCCCACCCTTTCCAAAAAAAAAAAAATTGCCAAAATTCTGAGGTGGGTGAAATAAAATCCTTTTAAAGCTTATCTCTATTTTATGTGCTATCAGATTTCTGTAAACCTTTTCTTGCAGTTATCTAGATAATTATAAACTTCTTCAACCAACTCTGGATTTAAATTTAAAAAAAAAATTTTTTAATGCAGTACAGTTGACTGTAAAAAGTACATTTCATGTTGCTGAATTGTTGCTTGGATTTATCTACCATGTGCTAGATAATTTGCCCCCTACCCTCTCAGCATGATATTTTTGCATAGATTATTTGCTTTTTTTAGAACTTTGTACAAGATACTCTTTTTGACATTGGGTTTTTCCACCCATGATGTGCAAAGAATCTAATTTTTAACGAAGAAATATAATAAAGATTTTCTTCTTTTGATACCATTGAGAATTTCTCGCATCTGAGAAACAGCAAATTAACTTAAAGACTTAGCACCAATCTCACTGAAAGGAAGCGCAACTCTTTTTTTGGGGGGAGCAATTGGATATTTTTCTAATTTTAAACATTGTAGCATGCACAAGTGGCATAAATATGTTGACTCTTTTTCTCTTCAGCCAACCAATCCTAGCCGGGGATGGTTTATCAGCCCTGTGGGTCATAATCCTTGGTGGACAACCATTGCTGCAATTATTCCTGCATGCCTAGCTACTATCCTGATCTTCATGGACCAGCAAATTACAGCTGTCATTGTGAACCGAAGAGAGAACAAGCTAAAGGTACTTTATTGTTGCTATTCCTTGTAGTCATTTGTTTAAATGTGTTTATAATTATTAATGGATGCTTGTATCATCTTGACTACTTACCCTTCTAGAAAATACGTTACAATAGTGAATGCTGAATGTATGGGGAACACTAAAGCTGTTTTAGAGTGCAAAAGAAAAAAAGTTGATTTTCATAACAGTTAATATACATATAATATTTTAAGATAGGTAAATTAATGCATCATGAATACTGTCATTCATGTGCTAGCTTACACCAATAACAAATACCAAACTAAAGTAGTGGTAAACCGCTAATACTTTTAATGTGTTAAGTCATGCATTGTTTTCATACTTTTTTGTATCAAAATCCTACATACTTCAATATACCCTGCTTCACCCTCTTTCCCCCCAAAAAACAAATCAACCAACCCCCTCTCACACTTTTTTTTAACTGTTTACACTGTTAAGAATATTTTCAAAGTGAGTACTGTTTGATAATTCCATTCTTGTGACTCAAGAATGGCAAAATTCTGTTTGAACTGAGGGTTTTGTGTAATCATTGAGGAATGAAATTGGAGCTGACTTAGATCAATGTCTGTGTTTGTCTGAAACAGAAAGGAGGTGGTTATCACTTGGATCTCTTCATTGTAGCAGTGCTAATCATCATCTGCTCATTTCTGGGTCTGCCCTGGTTTGTTGCGGCTACTGTTCTGTCCATCAACCATGTGAACAGCTTGAAGAAGGAGTCACAGTGTTCTGCACCCGGTGAACAGCCAAAGTTCCTTGGTGTCAGGTTAGGAGAGTGGCTGGAAAGAAGAGTTTTTAAGTCAAGATTCAAAACAGACTTTTTCACCTCACCCCAGCCCTTCAAAAAACTCTGAAAGTTACTGAATTGCAGTGAATTAAAATAGGTGCATTAGCTTTTTTTCAATACGCAAAAGTGTAGCACCAATTAGGGATGTTTTTGAGGCCGTTTGAGTTTCTGTGACAAGTGCTGGTCGAATCAGAATATAAATATACAGATATTGATGTGGTGGTTGTGGGTGTAAGTTGTTAGTGCTTATTTCCCTTTACTTGGTGACAGCGAGGTGTTGTGAAATGAGTACCCGGCAAGCAGTGGTTGAGTTTGTTTGCTTGTTATTTGTTTGTTTTGTTTTAACTTAAAATTGCTTTTCCTTGCAGAGAGCAACGAATGACTGGAATGGCTATTTTCCTCTTCATTGGGATGTCTGTTTTGCTGACCTCAGTTCTGAGAGTGAGTAGAGAATGGAAGAAAGCAGCAGGACCAATGCTTTACCAATGATTTTTATTCTTTTTACTGGAAGCCTAACTTATAGGGGTCTGTTTTATATTTCTTTGTTTTATTCTAAAAAATTTTCTTCTTTTAAAATGACTCATTTTGTTGTCATTCCGTGGTCTTTATTTTTAAATTAGAACTTTTAAAAAATTTAATGACCTGAAAAATAATTCATAAATTCATATTGACAACTTAGATCCTTTCAATATTGATGAAAGACATTTTTTATCACAGTTCATCCCGATGCCAGTGCTGTTTGGTGTCTTCCTGTACATGGGTGTATCCTCCCTTCGTGGAATGCAGCTTGTGGATCGCATTTCCATCTGGTTTATGCCTGCCAAATACCAACCAGACTACTTGTACCTGCGACATGTACGGACCAAACGTGTCCACCTCTTCACTATCATTCAGGTTCTCTGTCTTGTTGTGCTCTGGGTTATCAAGACAGTCAAGTCCATCTCCATTGCCTTCCCTCTCATGGTAAAGTTTTATATTTTTTTCTATTATTAATTTTTGAATTGTTGATAAATTTTATTTAATAATATATGAAGAATAAGGCAATCCTGTTTCTTGATATGCAGGTGCTTGCAATGTGCTTTGTGAGAAAAGGCATGGACAAGATCTTCGACCAGCGTGAACTAAAATGGTTGGATGACATCATGCCTGAAGCTCACAAGCGTGCCAAGGAAGATGAACAGATCAAGCAGGAGGAGGTAAGAATTGCAGAATCCTTCTTCATGTAATTTAGCATAAGATGTTCTTGGTATATCTAAATGTTGTAATATAACATGCAGTCCCTCTTCAATTCCCTGGTAATTCAGTATGAGATGTTCTCAGTGTGTCTACAAGTTATTCGCCAAGGAGAACTCCTAAGTATGATCCTTTATAGACTTCTGTAGATGTCTTGAAGTATACTTATCATCCACTCAACATCTATCAAGTGTTCAATTTTCTTATTTAGAGTAGAGTAGCAAAAATAGCATCTAAACACTGCCAGCTTGCACAGTCTTGGTCTAAACTTTTGTTCCACTAGAACTGTCGTGCAGTTTATTTTTATTTTAGAATTAAAGATTTCTATGTCGTCAAACACATGAGAGAGTAAGCTGTAACTTCTAGTAAAATTTGTTAAACTGGTATTTGTGTTATCATTTCAGTGTTGTGAGCTTCAGATCATGCTTAGTTTGGGGGTTTTTCCCTATCAACTTTGAAACACATTCGCATAATACATTCTCTAAAACTTTGCAGCAAAGACGCAGCCTAATAGAGGGCAGCACCAGCATCCCCTTAGCTGTCGGTCTTAACATGGAGCACATTACCATTACCGCCGACATTGACAAGGTTAACATCTCAGAAGAGGTATCCCGAACAGCACTGTGGAAAAGCATTGTACACAATGAGTCTTCTTCAAATCTCAATTCCAACAATGAGGAAAACAGATCAAGCACCAAACGGTAGGCATTTATGTGATGGTCTCAACAGACATTTTGTAATGGCCAGTCACCATGGTAATTGACAATACATTAATACTATTTTTTGTGCATAGGTTTTTTTTTTTTTACCTGAGTAAGATACACGATGAGATAGATTTAGGAATTTTTGACAAACCTTTAAAGAACTTAGTAAGGATTTGAAATACCTAATCTAAATCTTATGAAGATATCTCTCATAGAAATATGTTTGGTATCTGCTAATAAAAACTATTGTGTATGTTAGGTTTGTATCTATAAGGGAAAGACCCTTAAGTCTAGAATCAACTTTGTTACACAATTCTTAGTAAAAACTGTCTCTCAAATGTAACTTTAATTCTTTCAAAAGTTGCTTGACATTTGCAACTCTTTGATTTTTTTTCAGAAGCCATAACTGTGCTTGTACAGTGTAGTCATTATGTGATGAACCCAGGTGACCTTGTTATCAAAGTGTAAATTGAGTAGATTCATATAAAACTACTAGGAGTAGTGATCAGAAAGAATATGTGATTTGATTTCCAATGTAGAGAAGCCAAGAATTAGGAAAATATTGTTGACTTACATCAAAATTCAAAGGATAAAGAAAGAACTTTAACTAAAAATACAAAGTACAAGTACTTTATACTATTATTCAGCCCTTGGTGAAGAAGCATGTTAACCGCGCAGTGAACATGGTATTTCGTTTCTAAATATCTACAGTAAAATTTATAGTTCTCAACAAATGTGTAAATGATATACAACATAGGTTAAGAACAAACTGGTTTCAGGAATAAAGCATAGCCCCTGTAGATCACTTACTCTAATCATGAACTAATATCCCTGGACTGCTGGCAGACAATTTTTTCCAGTTAACTGCTAAAACGAGGCATTAGACGACATAGCTTCTGGTTTATTCACATTTCAGATTAACTACTAAAACGAGGCATTAGGCGACATAGCTTCTGGTTTATTCACATTCTTTGTTACGGCTCGCCAAGACTAAAGCCGGATCACTTCGCAAGAGGCTAAGCGTTGGTCTTGGCAGACAGACAGCAGTCCACATATAGACCTCCTTGCTCTAATTGCACTGGTTCAAAAGCAATGTCAGTCACAAAAACATGTAGATAGCTTACATTGATTTTCATAAAGCCTTTGTGATGAGATAAAAGCTATTGCCATTAGCTCCAAAAGAATGGTATTCATGGAAAGATACGTAGAGCCATCAAAGCAATGTATTAAGTTTTTAAGGGTAGAGTAAGAGTTTGCAGGGATGTACCAGACTGCTTCAACTATCCCAGAGGTCTTACACAAATTTGTAGCCCACTTTGTTTTTCTTGTTCATTAATGAAGTAACGAGTGAAATACCACAAAAAAAGTCTACATGGCATTCAGCTTTTACCTGACTTGGCCCAACTGTTTATTTTACTGTTAACTGATAAAATCTTACTAGTTTCTGGTATGGTAGATGGTCCACAAAATCAACTGACTGAATGTTGTGTCAAGTTGCCAGATACTTTGCTCTTGTGGTAAACATGGATAAATTTTAATGTTGCTTTTAGAAATCTCGGTTTTACAGCAAGAAGAGAACATTGATTTTATGATAGTAAACAGCTTGTTAAAGTGTACAGATATCTTGGTATAATTTACAGAATGCAAATAATAGTATTAGTGAAAACGTTTATCTGCTTGCTATAAAAAAAAAAATTACTTAATGTAACTAACAGAGCACCTAATACTTTGGTCTATAGTGAAATCGGACACTATGCTAAATGTCTTGCATATTGGCTGAAGACACTATAGATGCCACACGAATGCTCACCCAAAAAAGCAGAGAACTGAGAGACAGAAAGCTGGTAATTTTATGATACTGATGACTACAACACATCATGGCTAAGATGGTGGAGATTATAATATAAACTTGAATACTTTTCCTGTTAGATTTGTCATTATTTAAATTATTACCTTTATATTGCATTTTCTGTCATCAGTTATGTAAGTTTAATATGCTTTTATATTAAATATCTAAAATTCTTGCTGGTGGTTCCTAAAGAAGATATAGGATCTATAAGACTTTGTAAGGGCATTTCTGATGAGTTAATTTAATAAATACTTTGACTTCAGTTTTGGTTGTGCAAGTTTTTTTTTTAAATCTATTTATGTATTCAGCAGAAAACCCAAGAAACACAACAGTAAGAAATCTCGGGAAGCACTAGGAGAGCAGGGTCGGGCTAGTCCAGCTATCCAGGAGGTAGATGAGACAGTTGAGGCCAGTAGCCCCAGCAAGAAGAAAACGCCTGTCAAGTTTTACATTGATGAACATGAAGATGATGGAGAGAAAGAAAATCTTATCAAGGCTCCTGAGATTGTCATTGACCCACCCAGTGACATCCAACTTAATTCTCCAGAACAAGACTCGAGAGTATAAACTACAACATGCAAAGCTTTGTGTGTCTTGTCCTGGCATGGGAGGTGTGGAAAATTGCTCTGCAAGTCAGTTTTGGTTCTTGTGTACCAGCTTAAAAGTCTGTCAGACAATTTTCAATCTCCCTTGTTTCCCGGACATCACATCATGGAGTCTCCTTGTGGTACTAGAACTTCCTTCTGTTGCATAGTGTCTGTGGACGCAACTTGTAAGTCATCTAAAAGAAAGTATATCCCAAAGAAAGTAGATGATGATGCATATATTTAATGCTTACAATCTACAAAATGCTGCACAAAAGATTTGGAAGAAATTTTAACTTATTATCACTGCGATAAAAGCAGATTATCAGGATAAAACATTTTAAGCTGTTTCATTCTAGTTGATTTTATTATTTTGTTAAAGAAAGAATTTATTAAGGGATGTTTCAAAGTCTCTGGTGATAAATATCTACCATAGTTTCAATGTATTTGTTCTGTGCATTATGAAGTACCATAGTTGGAGAGCAGGACTAATGTAATCAAAGGTTAGCATGAACGGCAGCGTGGTAGCCACTTGATGATTGTTATCATTATTTAACAATCAGATGCCTTTCAACGAAAAAAAAAAAAAAAAAGACTTGAGAGAAACAGCCACTGCTGTATGTGAACTGTTACAGATTTAATGACTGCTAGCACACCTGTGGATTTTTACCTCTTTTATGCTGCTTTCAGAACACATGCAAATCTTGTCATAGCTGATAGATTTTTCTACTGGAATTATCAACATTATTAGAAAGTAGCTTTCTGTATCATCACTTAGAGACGTAATATCAACACATAAAGCAACATCAAGTCTTATCTGTAAACATTGTTGTAGTTTTTCTGGGTTTACAGAGAAGGTGGCCAGCTTGAAGGCATAAAGAGCTGGATTTATCTTCCTGTTTTATTTATTGTTAGTACAATTCTAATCATGAGGAGAAAAGTGGAAATTTTATTTCATTGAGGTCATGCCTTAGAATTGTGTCTTCTGTCATTTGCTGTTGAATCAATGTTGATATATTCAGTTCAACATGTCAGTGTGTTCCCACTTATTAGACTGATACTGATGGTGTGATAAAAATGATGAGCAATGCTTCTGTCCATTATGTTTTCCTTATTTTTAAGAAAAAATGTAAAAAAAAAATTAATTTTTTTTTATAAAAATAACCATGTCCTCACAAAGCAAATATTTTTGTGCTTCGTTCAAACAGCTTTACCATTTTCCACTAGGTTTTAGAATTTTCAGTCATCAAGTGATTCTGATGAAATCTACATTTATTTCTCATTGCTGAGTGGCAACTTAAAGTAGATTTTGTTTCTTTTAAATTATTTTAGCTGCTTTTATAGATCGCAAAATGTTGCATAATTATCAACCTATCTTGTATGTATGGTGTCAGAGGTGGTTGGTTAGGTGTTGCATCACTTTTATAATGTGTTAGGCATCAGTATCAGTTGCATATCTTGAAAAGATTAGTGATTTTGTGGGACAGCCAAAACATTCTATAGCAAATATTGTGCATCGTAGACCTATTTAATGCAAAATTAGTGTAAGCATGCATGCAGAAAACAAATGACTGCGTTGCTGACACTTTGCAGTTGCAGCTATTTAATACTTGGCCCTTACATTCTATGGCCTGCTTGATGAATTCATTTCATTTTTGGGGTTAAAATACCTTGTAGAAAATATGGATCAAGAATTTGTCCGGAAGATTTTTTTTTTTTTTTGTGGGGGGGGGGGTGTAAATCTGACTTATCAAATATTAAGAGCATTGGTGTATTTACATCAAGTGTTTGAAATTTGTTATCTCCAGTGCAGGTTTAATTATATTTTGTGATCAAAGTCTGCTGTCTGATTTCAAATATAATGTAACGTGCATTTTTTTTCTTTTTGAATAAGAATGATCTGCAAGAATCAACAGCAATTTCTTTTGAAGAATAGAAAAATCATTTATAATTTCCTTTATAAGTATTTAATATTGCCGTGGTTATTTTTTAACCATCCGAGTTTTAATTGTTTGGATAGATTTTAAGTTTATTTAGCAATTTTACAGAAGTTTGTGATATTTCTGGAAATTCCATAACTATTCCTTGCATATAAGTGTGCTGTTTGTAGTGATGTTTTGAGTAGTATATGCTCAGTGCTTGCTTTGCAGCTCCAGAGGTCAACATGATAATCCATAATAGTCATTGCAAGATATTTGCCACGGATTTATGTGCTTGTGATTAGCTGAATTGTGTACAGAAATGTGAGTTTGAAATCCAATAATTTAAGAGATGTTAAAACTTTAGATCCAGCCATTCATTTTGGGCAGAGCAGCATTTCCAATAGCCTCAGGAAGCTTAGTACTTGCTACACAAACAAAACTAATTGTAACTGAATGGGGTACAGTTGATATATTCATTTGGTAGATTAAAGAAGACATTGAAAATTAACCACTGCATGCTGAGTAACTTTTTGAGTGACTTCATTTATCTTGGCCAAATGTTCAGGGTTGTTGTCTCTATCTTATCTATTTAACAGTCTCTTTCAGCATCAGCATAGCATTCAGCTTGTGCTTTTTGCACCGTTTTTGGCTACCATAAAGTATAGGCAATCATTCTGTGTCTAAGCTCATATTATCAATGCACTCAAAGAATGATGATATATTGTTCCTTTACATATTTGATATTTAACCATATAAAATTACCTCTTTTGCAGTCTTCGTTATTGTCTTATTATCTTTACCTCTGTCTTGCAAATCATGGTGCTTAGGGTTGTCAACAGAAAAGAAAGAGAAGAATGGAAATCCAAATATATTAAATTAAGATGTTGCTATCTTAGATCAGTTTAGAAAAGATTAATAGGTACCCTCTCATTTTCTTTCCCTTGTTGACACAGATTTCTGCTGCCTGTTACCTATAGAAAAGATATCAGGTCAACATGAGCTGTGGATCAGTTTTCATTTCTAAATTTTAATAAACCAATCTAATGCAAACACAGCAGTATGCCAAACTGATAGTTTGAAGATTTGTTGCTTGTAGTGTGTGCATTTTTGCCATAGTGATGTCATCATTTGTTTTTTGTTAAGGAGTTCTATAATGCAAATCTGTGTTAATGTGAATGGTAGATTTTTTTGTGCTGTAACATAAGACATTATTGTGCTCACATAAATGTTCTTGTTAACTTATAGCATTCTTGGCTTTTCCAAGAATATCATGGATGCTTGGAAGAGAGTGTATGGAGAAAGATGATCTTAGCTGCTTGATACGGATTGTTAGCATGATGAGAGGATGCCTTAGCTTGAAGAAGGCTGGGGACGGAGTAGAGTGGTTTGGTCAGCATAAGCTAACATTTTGAAGAGGCAGTGTGATACTTTGTTAAAGTCTTTTGATTCCCAAGAAAAGCTTATTGTTTGTTTCATTAATGACTGGTTTATAAACTTTGAAATTCAGTCAAGTTGAAAGATACAGGTGAAGATCCAATGCCTATCCTGTCTCATTTCAAAAGCTTCTGGTTTGCTTTTGCAAGAAAACAGTTTTCTCTTATGTGCATAATCATGATTACATGATCTGTTGTTGGAGATCTTCAGAGCATCACCCAGGCATTTACATGCTGTGTAGTATTCTTATGAACAGTAATGTGATATATGTTGTATTAACAATTTTTTCACAGCAGCAAAATATGTTGCTTCACCACAGCATGTCCATAAGTAAAAGATATATTCATCCCATTCCTTTCAAAAAATCTTATCTCCAGTCTTCATGACATGGAGTTGGGAGGAGGAAGTGGGTACCCTAATTTTCTTTCTTACACTTGATGTCATGAGGTCAGCCCTCCCAATCCATAGGTAGCTAACCCTTGCTAATGAGCATAAAGCATGATACACAGCTTGCTTAGTTGGCTGAAAGCCGCCTTCATTTACCAGTTTTATCTTATGCATGTAACTGAGGGTTTTTATTTTACCTTCTTTTCATTTCTTATTACACTGTCCCAGTATCAGATTTGGTTACCTGTACAATTTTGGCAATTACAGAGTTATTAGTATTTCAATATGCTGTTAAAGCACAAAATATGTTTTGGATAGTTCAAAAATGCATTTTCAATATTGTGTTTCTTCATTTGGCAGTCATTTAGATTTAGTCTTGGTACTTCAGTGGGGAGTAAAAAATGTGCCATGCTCTTACTTCAAACTATGTTTGGGTCATTGTGCAATAGGCTGGATTGCATGCAGTCATGCAGAGAGATGCACAAAGTGTCCTATGTTTCTTGCAATAAGATAGTAAGTAACAAAATTTTTTAATCTAAATGTATAATTTTTTATAAAATTAAGATTTGCCTTGACCAGAGGTGCAGTTCTCTGAGCCTCACAGCCACTAGGTCACCATTCCAGACAGTTGACCATCGTAGAATGTGTGCCAGAAGGATCTACCTCTAATGCAGGGAAAATGAAAATGCTTATCTAGCCATTAGTTTGTCATTATCGCTTTTTTAAATCACCTAGAAAAATTTTTCAGACTGGGACAGAGTAAGTCAGTCTGTTGTGTAAGGCTGAAAACCAGGAGACTAAAAACTGCTCAGTTGCCCATGCAGAGTAAAATCCTACTTGGTCATTAGAAATCTTTTCCAGTTTTGTTTTAACTGATATTTTACTTGAGATTTGTTGACAGGATTGTAATGTATTTCTAAATACTGGAATCTGGAAGCCACAGCATCTGTGATGTAGGTGACTAAGTAATCTAGTCCATGTACTGTTTTCTTTCCCCACTCCAAAAAAACCAAATGTATTATTTCTTCAAGCAAGCATACTTTATACATTTTCTCCATTGGCCTTCTTCCAGTGGGGAAGTGGATATTGAGTGGTTAGCGCACTGGTGTTAGAACTCAAAGGCGTACTGGTTTAATGCCTATGTGACACAGCAAACTGCCCCCAGTTGACTGAGCTGTCAGAAATGGGTATCTGACTCCATAGAGGGTTGGAGAAGGTGAGGGAGAGGAAATGGATACCACCCCAAAAGGCTGGCCTCAAGAAAAGACAAGTTTCTAACACCTTACCAATGACCTGTGAATGATTAGGGATGACATTCACCTTTACCTCTTCCACACATAAACCTCTCTGATTTACAAAGCTGGTATAACTGTATATATAAATGTGTTCTTTTTTATGTTATTATTACTATTTATTGCATTTCCAATATCTTGTATTTGGCATATCTGACTTTTGTTTGTGCTCAGGCTGAAATGGAGTGGGAGACAATTTTAAATATGCAAAATATGGGGGGTATTTTGGTATTGTAATCTGAAATTTCACATGCAGTGTTCTAGCTCAAAAGCAAAAAATATTAAGAAGGCTGCAGTACCATGGCTAATATATCTAGTCCAGAAGTGGAATATTTTGTCATCATTAAGTATTTACTGACTACATGTATTTTGACGATGTAAGCACAATAACTTGATATGTAATAGTCATATGAACTAAAATATACAAATATGCGTGATTTTTGAAATGTTTTTACTTCTATTATGTGTACTTTCAAGTGTGTTTTTGCTTGTTGGGGTAAAATTTCAGTGCAGTATTTTGGGGGCTTTTGTTCCTTATTGTTTTCACATTGTGATCCAAATGAAAATGCTTCTCACAAGAATATGGCACTGCCTTGGTAGATGATACTATGTAAGCACTGACGAGATCTGAACATAAAGTCAGCAGAAGATATGTAGTCTTGTCCATGTAGTCCAGTTGCGGGCTTAAATTCATGTATTCTGTGATTGTGTTCACCTTAAGTTTTAAACATCCAGGCATACACTTATTTTCACTTGTGTTATCAAATTAAAGATGTTTGCACTTTTGAGTTACTTAGACTATGAAGATGTTCCTTCACTTGAGGATCTGTCAGAAACATGTGCACTGTATTTGACATAGTCACTGTTATAAGTGTGACTGGACATGGTCTCTTGGTAGTCGATTTATGTAGTGAAGAGTTGAGAAGGTAGATTCAGTTACTTGTTTGTTCAAAATTGAAAACAATATAAAATAGCTTGTCATTTACTTTAGTATTGTGATTTAACATTGTTTTGTGTTTTTCTTTTGTCATTAATATATATGTATATATCAGTTTTTCTTTATTCCCTCCTTGCTGTTTCTGTGCATTACAATGATTACTTTAGGTTGTTAGGGAGGTAATTGTTATAAGCCGCTGTTGGATCAGTGCTCTAGGCAGTGTAATTTGTTTATTCTTTGTGGTGCTGTTGACAGTTCCTATTTTTGCCACATTCTTGTACTGGAAGCCAGTTCTGGTTTCCTTTTTGTAATGGCATTAATTTACATGCGTAATGTTGCAGAAGAAATGTCGCAGTTGATGAAAGTGGTCGACGGCTAGATGGTTAATGTCCCTACCAAGTACAGAAATGAATGTGGTAAGTATATACCAAAGCATTCACATGCTGCAGAGCTCCGCTCTCGACAACTTCCTATTTCCCATCCCCTCAACTCCTCAGGTTCCGAGAAGGCTGGCATCACTGACTGGTGTGTCAACAAAATGTGATTTCATCCTCAGAACTGTGTTGCCCTCACACACCAGTAGATGAAACCAACAAACATTGTATGCTGTGTATGATAAAAGCATTACACATGTTCAGTACCAGTTTTATTTGTTGGGAATGAATGGCTAGATTCAATAAAATATATCTTTTATGGGCTGCTCTTTGGCTCTTTGGTTATTGATATACCTGGGTTTGTTCATGCTACAAAATCTTGAAGTTTTGACTGCATCAAGCTTTGTGTTTGGTAATCCAACATTCCTCACACAAAAAAAAAGTTGGCAGATCTAAACATATAAAAGTAATCGAGTTGTTGCTACATCTGTATAATGTGATATGTCTTTTCATTTTTGCATTTTTAAAATTTTTCTAAGCAGCGGCATTGACTGCTTTTTCTTTTCACTGACAATTAAGCGGGTGTGACATCTCTTGTCTTCTGTGTCATGATAAATTGGTTCTCATCTCTCCTGCTTTCTTGTAAGTTACATTATCACCCTCCAAATATCACATCTCCACAGAGACCACAATTCAACTTAATTACATGATGACAGAGTTCTCAAAACAATCGGCACAGACAACAGGACCACAATAACGAGTTTGCTGAGAAAAAAAAATAAATAAAGGAGGGAAAACCTTTTATCCGTTGATTTAGTCACTTAAATGTTCGCGGTCTTCTTTGAGGCAAGCTAAACACATTATCGTCCCATGGCCTTCTTCGGGTCCGGCATTACATGCCTTGTCCTCCTCGGCCTCCTTTGGAGTCCAGTACGCATTCCCATCAGGTTGGTTGACTGGAGGATGTCGGACCGGCGATCATCTCAGTTTGGGCGTCAGTGCTCTGAACACTCTATCCGCTCTCCTATGTGTAACAGCCTGTAAATATCAGAGATAAGCAACAAAACTTCAAAAGAACACAAGACATTGCGAGTGAACACATCTGCCGGTGTACCTGATGTGTGGGGTATTAATCAGCAGAAAAAAAAACCATCGGCAACTAGATGGTAGCTCCACAGAAAGTGTTTGACATATTCACAAGTTATTCGGGCTGACAAAGAGGCTCTGCTAAGAGGATATCTTCAAACGACTTACATCTGGGGCAAATATTGGTGAATTCTTTGTGTAAACAAACAATTTTTGGTCTACAACAATATCGGCGTCGAGCAGTAGGTGAGATACGATGCCGAGACAGATTAATCGGAAACCCCACATATCTAAGTCCCTGCTTATTTTATATATGTTTGTTTGTAGTGATTGTGAGCTAAACAAAAGTTGTTGTCCTGGGCAGACAATAAAGTCTGATTTGAGTAAGATTTAAAGGGAAGCGAAAAACTGGTTTATGTTTTCAGTAATGGGAAAGCTATGGCATGGGTGGGAGGTGTTTGAGGAAAGAGCCTCCATCGTCACTCCCTCACTACCTCATCCTGCTTTCTATTTTTATACTCTGAAGTGGAAAAGGTGCGAAAATACAAACCAGCCATAAACGTAAGTCGTCTCCGCTGTTGTCAGTTCAAGTCTCTCAACAAAACAGCTCGTAAAGCTCCCGCGTGCACGCATCGCCCCCTGACGAACCTTCGGGCCAGGCGCACTGCTGTTGTCATAAATGTCCGTCGCACATTGTAACTAACTTGTTTTTGTTGTGAAGATAACATATAATATATATGTTTATATTAGTGCTAGGTTATGCCTTGATAAATTACACCTATGCAGCATTGACAAATCAGTGCTAACAAATATGTACTAAGTATAAGTATGTTGGTTTTTTTTAAATTAGAAGAGCCAGGTGTAAGCCAGCAATATCTGAGACAGTTCATGCTCGGATAAGAAGACAAACTGCAGCAGTCTTTCAGTTTAACTGGTCAAATAGTCCTATCGATTCTGGAATAAACAGGTATAGGAAAAACTGCAGGACTATCGTCTACCTACTAATACCAATATTGACAATATTGTTGATTTACGACTGATGAGACTTGTGTCCATCTGCAAATGTCAATATTGTCGTCTGGTACTTAGAGCTAGGAAATGGAACCATGTCATTCCTCTCCGTTTTCTACACTGGCTTCCCATCCGTTCTCGCATCCAGTACAAACTGTCAGTGGTGTGTCCAGTACAAACTGTCCGTGGTGTGTTTTAATTTATTTTCTGGCACCTGCCCTGATTATTTCTCTGAACTGCTCTTCCCTTACATCCCAGCTAGACAACTCCGGTCCTTGTCTGATGATCGTCTCCTTACTCTTCCTGTCATTAGAACAACAACATATGGCCACAGGATTTTTGTTATTGGGCAGCGAAACAATGGAACTCCCTCCCTGTCCATATCCGCCAGCTACCCACTATTGAATCATTTAAATGTTCACTGAAAACACACCTCTTATTGCTACTTCCCTGCTTCTCTTCCTCGTGCAAAATCATATTTTCAGTCCTTATTACTTGGATCCTCTTTTATATCCTTGGATACACTTTTATATTTGTCTTTTATTCGTCATCAGTACTGTTGTTTATCCTTCCGTCGTTCATATGCTGTATTCTTGTTCTTCTGTCCCTCGTATGTTGTCCATGTCTCGTACTAAAAGCATGCCCCTTAGGAGTGGGAGTATGCTCTACATAAAATATGCATTTTTATTATTCATTTTAATTTCAATGATACAGACTATATAATAAGGGATAGGCAAAGAGGAGAAAAAAAATCAGGATGGATTGGGATCGTCTAAACATGAGACAGGTAAAATATTTTCTTCCTTGATAATGGCTCGGTCCACCTAACAATTTCGGAATTGATGGACTGTTCTGAACGAGGGTAGAGCATCTCTGTTAGCCTCTGTGTCCCATATCCTGCATTCCCTTGTATGCTTCTGCGACAGTTTTCAGTCTATTACTTCCAACAGAATACAGTTAACAAAGAGTATGTGTGTGTGAATGCTTTATGTTAGTTTTAAAATCTTGCGGCATGTGTGACAGTGACAAGAATCGACTCTGTGAAAGGCTAGTGTCAAAGCTCGTTATTTATCTGCATCTCCGAAGGACAAGCCCTCGACAGCTATGACGAGAAGGACATAAACCGCGCGAGACTCATTCTTTAAATTTTCCTTGAGGGTGCTCTGTCCCTCTCGTCGTCTTTATGACCAACATTTGCTGGGGTTCGCTGTGAAATCATCTTTCGTCAGGCGTCGTTTGACATCGAAATGAAAAAGAATTTATCCACGGCTCCACACTGGTGATGGACACTTACCAAGGTCTGTGAGAGGAGAATAACAATGTGCGAGGATGTGATTTCCCAGAAGGGAAGCAAAAACAAAAATCACAAACCTATATTCTGAATTAATGCATCCTGTTAATGTTGCTGTCGGGGTAGCATTCTGTCAGTATGTTTACTGCTTACCTTACTGTTCTCTTCATGAACTCGCACATAAAGACACACGTGTCTGTAAGTACCAATTCACCATCTTCATAAATACTCCACTGAGCACTCGAGCATTTCTTGTTGAGGAAGTTTTAAATAAAGTCGTTTGTTCTTTCCTTTGTTTCTGATCCCAGCTAAGGTTCAGACATCACGGTAGTTAAATCTCTCTCTCCTCCACTGGCAGCCTGGGGGTTGGGGGGTTGGGAAGGTGGCAGAAAGGTCACGGACGTGCACAGATTCATGATGTGATAGTCTCTTGAAGTGATGGCCACCCTTGGTCTAGTGCCCCAGAATGTCTGTGGGTGTAGGCTCTGAATGCTGGCTGGTTAAATAGCATCATGGTCAAATGGTTATCTTGCTGTTGTATCGATGAATTGATGTGCCCTTCACAATCTGTCTAAAAAATTTTCGGATTGTGTTTGTTTGTTGTTCTTTTGCTTGTTTGTTTGTTTTGTTTTGTTTTTTGTGGAGTGTGTTGAGGTGGGGTCTTGATTGCTGCCCTTTAAAAGACAACACGAACTCTCAGCAAAAAAAAAAAACCCACTGGCAATAGAGCATAAAACATCACAAAAACATATTCCGGTGGTGTTTTTTTTTATGATGAAGAGGCACGAGAAACATTATATTAAAGTTTTCTCTTATTCACGCCCGGATTTGTCTAGAAAACAGGAAGTGACGAAAGGGAAGTATTTCTAAAGATAGCATCGTCTGTAAGAGCTTAATTCGAACGAAGAGGAAAGATGCCATCCTCGATAAAAGTAAACAGACCAGGACACAATGTGCTCTTACTGAATGTTTTCTTCGACTCAGAAAAAGTTTGTACTCATTTAGGAAATCCTGAAGATAATGGCAACAAACGCCAGTGGATGAACTTTGTTCAGAGAGCTATATATACAGCTGTTCAGACGTGTCGTCCCTACACCGTATATTCGCTCAAACCATTTCAGAATGGATTGTTATTCTGTCATTTATACAGTACAAGCAAGTCTTGGACTCTCAGTAAAACCACTGACAGTGTGAGGGCACATTGATGTGTGTGCTCCAAACAGCTACAAGAGAATCGAGGGAGACAAACATGCGAGGAACACGTGCTAATATCAGTAAGTAAATAGTAAATTTTACATACAGCTAAATGAGGAATAAATAAGTTTTTACATCGATAAACATGTATCTTTTCATGATATCTTTTTAATGGTCATTATTATCATCAGTCAGCTGCAACTATAAAGTAAAAGAGCAATGCTGGAAATTAACCATCTATCAATTAAAAAAAAAATGACAGGAGTTTATGTTAGACAAACGCACATTTGAAATGTGTTTATATTTTATTAACCCTAACCTGGAAAAATTAACTCAGATGCACCCACTTAGTAACAGAATCAATAATAAAACAACGTAGACTTCAATGACCCTGATTGTTGCCCATTACATATTTGTCTGGAGAAGATTTACTTACTAGTCTGTCGAGTGAATTCGGTTTGGACCTTTTAATTTCTCTTTTTAACTTGAGTCGAAGTTTCTAAATAAAGTTTAAATCTGTTGGTGTGTATTCTGAAATCAGTTGTTTCATTTTCTGGGCAAAAAAACATCGCTTCTTGAACATGACAACCTGAGCGATGTTTCTTCAAACTTTGGGGAAGCTGCCAAAACAAGACCAAAGAAAAATAGCGAGCAACTTTATTTTATGACAGCATCTGGAACCATACAGTCCGACAAATAATAATGATTATAACAACAGAATAACTACAACAGCTTTCACTGTATAGGGGACGATGCAAGCTTACATAGACATAGAAGAAAGATGTTTTTCCCCCAGGCTCAGCCGGACCGTGACAGAATGCCATAAAAGGCATCTAACAAACACAGGGATCCCCACTTCCTGCTCACTCAGCCATGTCAGTCTCTCCTCTCCCACCACCTTCCTCAACCTCCTCAAAACAACTCCGTCAACAGACGGGGGGAGGGGGAGGGCGCTACTGTTTCCTAATCACTTTTTTGTGGGAGAGAGGGGAAGGTGGAGACCGTTGTCACTTTAAGACACCGTTTCTAGGGATCTTCCGGAAATCGTTTGAGTCATTTATGATCTTTTTTGCGGTAATTTATAAGTTGGGGATGGTCACGGACAGTGATTTTAAGTCGGAAGATATCAAAACTGTGATTGTGTGTGCTTCTTTTCCCTTCCCGTCCACTACTTTCTCTTGTTCACGAGGCTGCAAGATGAAGCAGGGTGCACAAAGGTGTGTCGTAAATCCTTTACCTGTCACACTTCACCTTGCCGTCGGTCAGGGGACGTCATCCCTGCCTGGCTGAGTGCCGTCCCCTCCCAGCACTGACTCCTTCAGGTGGCCTAGTAGACGTTGGGTGGTGCCTCCTTCCTGCTGGTGTTAACAACGCCGGTCGAAGGACGTGTGAATGTCAAGAGGAGAGACCGACGCCAAGTGGCAAGGCACGAGCCGAGGACTTCAACATCCGGGCCTTGCAGCTTCCCCCTTCATTTCCCTCCTCCCAAAAAAATGGATTCGCGATAGCTCAGTCACTCCATCAGTCAACCCTCAGAGTTTGCTTATCGTAAAATGGGCAAAACTTTACCTCGCAAAAACTGAAGATGTTATTTGTCTCTTGTTTCCGCAAATTAGCACAGATACATATATTTAATAATAATCTCACAGCTTCTTCTTGTATTCTTCCTAATTACTCCAGATACTATACAATCAGTCAGTCGTCCATTGACCGGTACCTGTCGGGGGGAAGCACAGGACAGATGCAGCAGCTGACAGGGTCACCACACTTGCATATTGTGGGCAATAGTCAGCAGGTCCTGTACAGGACGACCAGTCCAGTCTTGAATGCCTTGAATGATAGTTTTCCACAAGATGTGGTGTCGGTTCACATGGCCAAAGATCATCTTACGTCGTCTGACTGTTGTCCATCTTGTTTCGTACAAACTCGTTGGTTTTGTGTTCTCTGTATGACATCCGAAGCAGCTGCTCAGGCAGTTGTTCTCGAATGCCTATTTCTATTAATTTCTTACATACCATTTCTCCTGCCAAGTTTAGTCCTCGATCATCTAAATGACAATGACAATGACCAACTTTATTTGTCCTAGTGAGCAGTTTAAACATTGGAATGACAAAATATATTTATTGTACAGATCTGGTATGTGGTTAATTAGTTGTCTATACGATTTTAGCAATATGAACTACAAAAGGGTTCAAATCCTTAGCAGTGCATCATATTACAATGTAGTGTTTCACATTGAAAACAATGGACTCTGATAGCAGTGACAACTGAATGTTAACAGCAGTCTTTGATAGGTGACCACGTGACCCAGCAGGACAGTCACATATTTATTATCTTCAAGGTACGAACTGCCTTACGAACATGGAGTGTACTGGTCGACCCATGTAGGACTTTCTCAAGACAGGTGTGATGGGCGGACTTGGTCAGCCCGACCACCGCCACCGAAAGACAATCAGTGCTTTATCGCATTATGTATTTCATTTTTTTTAATCTACCGCAGAAGATTAACCCGTCTACTCATCTAATTATGTTTGATGAATGTGTTAAATACATATTTATATAGCATTGAATGAAATACTATATATTCATAGTATGTAATTCACGATCAGGGAAAAAAAATACATTCATGCATGTGTGAGTACTGTTACTTCATTCACACATGCGTGTGCATAAATGCAAGCATTTTTCGGGAGCCCACCCTGCACTGTATAACGAGTCAGCTGCTGTTCTGTGCGTTTACTGTGGCAGATGACTGATGGATAGGAAGAAGGCCACGGGGTCTTGTGTCAGTACCTTTCCTTGCAGGGAAAGGGAAACAAAGAGTGCCCTTGTACTTGTACACTTTTCGCTCTCTCTCCCCAGCCCCTCTCCTGCCCCTGTAGAGATGACGAGACACAGAAAACGACCAGATGAATCTATCATCGCCAGTCATCGCCATGCCCTCCATGGCCTTAACGCACTCATCGCTTTTTAGCGGAATCGTGTGCCAGGCTCCGTTATCGTTCTTAAGGAAGATGCAAATCGTGAAGTACAACATCTCTAGTTTTTAAAACATTATATATTTTTATGTTTCCTATTTATTTAGGCTTGGTGGGAAACTGACAACCCTTTGGAGAGGTCCACAGACTGATGGTGATGCAAGAGAATCCACAAAAAACTGATTCTTCGGTAATCAAGATTTTTATTTTTCTTTTTTTTCTTTTTTTAGTGAATCATTGATTGGCTGATAGTGGGTGGGGATGACTTGGAGTAAGCATCAGAGCCAACAACCACACGAACAGATGGACATGATGCTGAGCTGCTCCAATGCCATTACTCGGAAGACTGCACATCCTGCTCGGGACTGTCAGATGATGCAATTGTCACCAAAGCTGTTATTATCATCACTGAGAAAACTCATCTACACAATTTGTTTCCGACAGATTTACGCCTCGCTCCGGACAGACTGTCACGGGCGGCTGTAAGCTTGCTGGTAATCCTGGTAATCCGGGTAATCCGGGTAATCCCAGGCGGCATCGAGTTACGTGCGTGCACGTGTACAGCCTGCACACAATGCGCAGATGAACGACCTTCATAACCAGAACGTGGAGTGAATACAGTTTCCCTTCACTCGTCATCGACACACGTTTGATATCCTCCAAAACATTGTGAGCTCCATTTTTATCGTTTTTCATACTGCTTGCTTACGACCCAGAAACTTACTCGGTGTTCTGCTTTTGAAGATGCAAAAGCTTGACAAGAGACCGAGGACAGTGCGAAGCTCAGTCGTGAATCCTGAAGTCTTCTGACGTTTTGTCCCGACACGAGAGAAGAAGGAAATGAAGACAACAAAAGACAGATGAACAGGAAGTGGAGGAAAGGCGCAGCACATAGGTGTGGGTATATAATCTAGGAGACGGTAAAACCGTGATAAAAAAAATCTTCCCGAGCACTACACTACAATAAATCAGCGGACAAGGTGGGGACGGAGGGAAGGACTGCTTTTCGGCAAATCGTGACTCGACGAGGACTGACGGTCGAGTGCTGTGACAGACAAGGGAGCTGGTCCGCCATCTCTAGACTTGACCCACTCCACAGCGCATGCGCGCGACAGTCATTTAAAGGAGCAATACAGAAAAATTCCGGGATTTGGTTGAGAAGGAGCGAGAGGGGCACGGCGCTCACCTTTTCGCCAGCGTTGACTACGCGCGTGCTGTGGGTGTCGCGCGTGTCGCCGGCAGTGCGTTCTGCGACTGTCGCACTCAGAGGATAAAGGCAACAAATATTTTGCTGTGCGTCGTTCTACGTTGCTGTGTGCGGTCAGAAGACTCGTTAAAAGGAGTGATAACTGTAAGTAAATTACAAGTTTCTATGAAAAAATCTGTCCGAGTTATCTCCCCCTCCCACCTTACCCTTCTCTCTCTCTCAGTCGCTTTTTCTTGTCATATGTCACACATAGCTTGTATCAAATGTTCTATATATTCCATCCCCACCCCACCCACCTCTATCCACCACCAAAATGCGGTTATGAATAAATTTTCGTGCTTGTAAGCTTGCAGTGTGTAAAGGAGACTCGCTAGCAAACTTTCGTGACCTCTTGACAGAAGAGCACTTCGAAGTTGCCTTCGCAGAAGTGGTTTTGCTATAAGGTCCTCCGGCGGGACAACACCTCAGTGGAAAGTAACAGTTCATGTTTTTTTCCTACACAAAGATGAGTAATCAAGGCCACGACGGGTCACGCATAGTCACGGGTGGCTTGCCTGCAGTTCCACGATCCACCCGACACTGGTTGCTGGCGACGCTGCGAGCTGGGTACCTATAACGGCCTTTCGGCACACGAGACAGGATGTAAATTAAGCCCAGTGAAGCCAGCTGCTAATTATAGTCCGTTGCGACGTAGTAATGTAGGCCCGTAGTGGTGTTACGCCATCTTTACGTCCAGCAGCTGCGCCGTGAGGTCAAGGTGGAATGGCCTCGTGACTACGACAGCGTTGTTTTGATGAGATGGATGGGAGAATCGAAAGATTCCATCCTAAGTAACTGCGGTACACCTGTACCATGATGCTGATCCCAGTCGACTTGGTCCCCACCTTCGTCATCCACACTGAGAAGGAGCGAGCGTAGACACCTGCGGAGAGTGGGAAGAACGCAGCTGTTGATCACGTGTTCCCCACAAAGCACCTCTCCTCTCCTCAAGGTGTCATCGTGTCTGTCTTTGAGACAATGTATTGTTTGGGTGGAGTAATTGTCTTCAAACTGTTGTTAGGATCAGGGGAGGATCATCCGGTTCTGTAGTGATTGAAACACTCGTTTGTCACCACTGCAGTTCAAATCTCGTCTTGACACGCGGTGTGTGGCACCTGTTCGATGGCCTACCTGTCAGAGGGTTTTCTATGGGTACTCTGATTTCTTCCCACACCTGTCCCCTCTCAGATAAGCGCACTCAAAAACAATGCATTCGCGAGCGCGCGCACACACACACACCTATCCATACCGGATTTTGAAGTACACACCTAAACTCGTACAGTCTCTCTCACGCCTTTCACAGAATGCACGTGACAAGCGGTCAGCTTTACAGATGTCAGAGGTCAGCCAGTCAAATATATCCTGGGCTGGCATTCTTGCTCGAAACCAACTCACGATCCTAGTATCTCCAGTCTCAAACTCCCTGCTGGTTACCTGTGCTCGCTGTGACTGGGTTCTTGGTATATGTTCTGTATGATGATGGTCCGAGGTTGGCCGGACCACGTGCTATACGTCCAATCCACCCCCTTCCCCTGCATGTGTCGAAGGTCACCTAACTGGGTGTGTTCCTGTTTAGTTTTGAAGTGACATATTTTTGGACACCCTTACGCCCTTTTCTGATGCTGACCGCATTCTCGACAACCTGTGACAGATGCCAGCGCCTGATGAATATGGAATGTCATGTGTGAAATGTTTTGTTGTTTTCTTCTCAAACGATGCCGCGCTGTGTGATTCGCTTGAGACCCCCTTCCCCCAATTTTTTTACTTTTAAAAAAAAAACATTTTTGTTTGTATATACAAACTGAAAACTCACTCAATCGCTATTTCTCCCCTTCCCCTTTCGAGTTGGTTGATGTCTCTCATAAATACCAATTCCCGCAACCTGAGTATAAACTTTACAAAGAACCGATCGCGAATGTAAAACAGGACATGTCTGGTCACACTGCCCACGCGCTTGTCCACGCAGTTGTAGAGAGTTCCTGGTGTCAGCAACCCAGAGAAGGTGGATGTCGTTGAAGCTGAATCATCGAAGATGTGTTGTCCTGGTGGCATCGGTCAGGATGTGTTATTTCACAGTAGGCAGGACATTACCGCCATTTATTGCCGGGGATTCCGCAGTGTAGCACCCCGAAGATCTAAAAAAAAAAACCTTTTCTCATTTATCACTGTAGTACTTAATTAGTACGGAAAGCTGTTTGCACGAGTCAGCTGGTGCGAGTTTTCTACAAAATTAACGATTCCAGCATAGCCGGTTAATTAAGAAACGGTGAAGACGCGCTGTCTGGGCTTTTTTTGTTAAAGATACCCGATGGTCGTCAATCATCTATGATGGTGTTCGTCGGCAAACTCACCCTACAGAAAGAATGGGCGGAAGGCCAAGTTGAGATGAGGTAGGAGAGAAAGAGTGCAGGAGGGAGAAAGCGAGGGCAGGGTGCACACGAACCGGAGAGAAATATGTGACAGGTCAGCTCTTCGTGGTGCTATTTTCTCCTGATGAAGAACATAATTTTTCTCCTCTTTACACAAGCTCTCCGGCGTCTGTTGATAAGTCTTTTATCCGTGTGAGATAAACCGTCAGGTGCGACGAGGAATCTTCTGGATGTCCATACCTTCACTATGGGTTCACCTTTCCGGTGTAGTGTGGACCTTTGATGTGTGTGTTTGGTCTGGTGGTGGTCGTGGTGGTGGTCGTGGTGGTGGTGGTGGAAAGTTTAGGAACTTTCTTTTGACTTTCTGCGTGAAGGTTAGTTTGTCCGACATCGGTGGGTGGCGAAGGTTAAAATGCATGAATATGTATGCAATTTGTTTTCCATAAATTAATTTAGAACTAATGCTTCACAAATCTTTCATCTGTCCAAGATAATGCTGGAAACAGTTTGAGAGAGAGAGATGGTGTCCTGCAGACAGATGACAATTTATTTAGAGGGTTCTAGGATAAACAGATTAGTGTGATTTATGGTTTACATCTAAGCACTTGCCTTTGTTAGGAAAACTTATGTTAAACTGTTGCACTACTACAACAATAAAAGTGTGAAAGCAAGAAGGACGCAGTAGGACAGACGTGGCATTTATTTACGCTTATTTACCACAAGTTTATGCTCTTGAAGTCGCGATGTAACAACAGAAAGAGATGGATGTAGTAAGAGAGGTTGAAGGGGGAGACAAGGAGAGGGGGATAAATTTATGAGGTAGTTAGACTCTTACAGCGCACTGAGCGTCTGTAACGGGAAGTCACCTTTCTCTGGCAACGGCCGTCAGGTCAAGGACATTTCACTGTCACAAGATGGTCATTTTATGAAGGCAATCTGTCCATGTCATATATCATGCATAAAGCATGCATCATATTTTGTCTCGCACTGTATAAATCATGGAACGTCTGCACAGGAGAGGTATACACAACCACTGCGGTCTCCCTCTTTCTGTCTTTCCAGAATATGCAGGAAAGAGAGATAAAATCTGACCGACTTGTTTATACCCTCGAGGTTCCTCTGTTAAGCTGTGGCAGATTAAAAGTATTAGTAGACATTAAGTTCGTAACTTTCGTTAAAGACATCTGACGAAGCTAATGCATCAAAAAGCATACTTTATTCTCTTTGCCTCGGAAAAATGACAGGTAGTCTTGTAACCTGAGAGAGTAAGGTACAGGAGACCCTACTGATCTCGGAGCACGGTGTGTGTGTGTGTGTGAGTATGTGTTCGTTGTCATTGTTTCCTCTACTCCAGTCAGGAGTCAGGTTGCTGGGGCAAGTACGCTGCATCATGTGGGAAAAGAATCGGCTAGTGTTCGCACCTCAGCTAATCCACTGTCCCGAAACAGTTTTGTAAGTTTGAAACTCTTGACACCTGATCACGCAGCTCGCCCTCTAGTGGGAATGGAACAGAGTCCTGTCCGACATTATTTTGCAGGCGACCCCCCGATCCTCTGACCCTCGCCCTCCCCGCTTTCCTCCTTGACGCATGCATGTGAACAGACATCGATTGTTCTGATCGCAGCTTGAGTGATGGGTGCCTGACCGTCGGCCATGTAAACGCCAACCGCCGCATGTTTAAAGGCAGGTTGTAAATAAGTCTTTTGTCCCCGCGGAACACAACCTTCCTGTCAAAATTCATTGTTTCCCACAGCCACCTCCCGGGGCTTCCTCCTTCAGACAAATCTTCGTCCTGTCGGTCGTCGGTAATAGATTTCATGGGAAAGATGTGGGAAAAAAGACCAACGGTTAAACGCCTACTTTCGAGGTCGTTCACAAACATGAACAAGATCTTTGATGTCCGTCTTGATGAGTGTAATGACCTTTTACTCTCTTCATCGAGTTCGAATTCTTGCATGCTGAGAAGGACGAATGAACAAGTTTGGCAGATTTAGCTGTCCGTTGTCCCCCCGCTTGAGGTAGGGGGACAGGTGTGCTGTGGTGTGCACCTCACCAAAGAAAGGAATGTGACAGTAAACTGTCCTGTGGGTCAGGAAAGATTTCCCTGATCACGACAAGCCAGACGGTTTTGGAGATAAACAGTTGGTTTTGTTTTCGGACATTGTAATGAATGAGTCAGGACGAAGTCTACACATAAATACAACAGAAAGCACTGGTGTGGCGAGGGTTATGCAAATGCCCGTCGGATCATGAGTACTTTCCTTTGGTTGCGTGGAGGTCACAGACTATTGGACTGTCATCGGGCTCGCAACTTGTCTTTCGCTCTCTCGGTCACTTGTTATACAACTAACCTTCTTTCTCTCTCCGTCGCTTGCAAGTTCCCTTTCTTCTCACCAACTCCTCCTTTCTTTCTCATCGGTATCGTCGCATTGACGACTTTTGTGTAGTACTTGGATCCACCGACGACCTCTTAGAATTTACAAAAATTCTTACCTCATCGTTAATCCGATGTTATTAGTAAGTACTCTATGAGAGAGAGAGAGAGAGTGCGGGGATGGGGAAAGAAACACTAAGCTGCCAGTCCATGATACTAGACGGGCTCATGTCAGGGTTTGATAAACATCACGACATTTCGTCCATGGACAAGTACAGCTCAGCGTTGACAGCCTCGTCGAAGAGGGTGGCCCTCACGAAAACAATAAATCAGACGAGTCTTCAAGAACCAGATGACAGAAAGACACAGAATATTATTTACCTGAGGGACATAAATATGATAGCTGAGGGTACTGCGTGAGTGGAAAGGTATCGGTCTAGATCGCCTGTAAATTATTTTTTGAAAATCGTTGAAAAGGCGTCGGAGATAAGTCGATTATGGCGCCCTGTATCAACACAACATATCACGATGCCTGTAAGATTACATTTTGCTGCAGCTACGATCTCAGCTGCAAAACATTGCCGTGTTCTTACTTCGCGTGTGTTTGGTGTCCATGGCTCTACTTGTTGGGTGTGTCGAGGGCGGGGGAGAAGAAGGGATCTGAGTGGTTAGGTATCTATCTACCTGGTCGTCAATAACAAATACGAAAAACCAGCAACAACCAGCTTTACACAAGTTAATGAGAAGCTGATGACTACAATAGTTAACCAGTGTGTAGCTAATCTGTGACCGTTGTCATTCGAGTTGGAAAGATAGACGGTTGAGGCTGAAAGGCAGTTAGTCTTTGGAGCTGTCTGGTCAGTTCTTTGTGTTCAACGATCTTTACTGCGATAATCTTGAATGTCATGCCGAGGACAGATGGATGACATGTCTGTGGACCGCTCTGTTTCTGGAATATCTTTCGAACTTCCCTATATTAGGTGAACACCTGGGACACTGTCCAGGGACACTGTGGTCCTGTCCCACATTGGACACCTGCACTTGCCTTAGTCAGTAAACAAGTCTGTAAGATGGCAGACTGCCCTACTAGACTTGTCTCTGAAGTTGTCTACCTGTGAGACAGTCCTTTACTACATATATGATTGACAGGTTGTCAGCTCACGAACCTCAAGAGTGTTCTTTGCCATCTCGTGGCCCGAGCGAAATGAAGTCATGAAAACACTACAACACTAATAAATCTAATTGCTGGACTCAGGACCTCGGAGCTGCATGTCTATAAACGGGCCAGGCTGTTACCCCGGGTAGGTTCGAGATGAACATTATTGCACGACAGGCCGAGGACTCGCTGATTAACGACATTCTGCACAGACCCAAGACAAAGTTGTTATTTCAAGGGGACTTCACGCTCGTGGCTGCTAAGGCGGACGAGAACCTGTGACAGCTGCAATCCTTCCTCGCCTTGCCATACTTCATCTTGATGTCTTCTCCCTGCCATTTCCTTGCATGGCTTTCGTCGACCCTTGACCTCAAACGTCGTTTTTACTTACATGCGTGGTCCTTGACTTTCCGGGTTCGCCAGAGTAGTGACACCAGGTGGTGTCCTGTCTTACAGGCAACGGATCTCTACCATGTCTCGAATGACCATGTAAATGGGTCACTCGTATCTCGTAGTTGAGTTTTTATTAGAAAAAAAAAAGAAGAAAAAAATCAAAAACAATTTTTTTGAAGAATGAGGCAAAGTAGTTCAACATGTTCTAGCGCTCGATCACTTGGTCATTATTACTTTTTTTATTACTTGTTTATTACTTATCTTTCACTATTGTCTTCTTCCTTTGACTCACCAAGGTAGGTGGGGGACACTTTGAGCATGAAATGGCACATCTCTTGAGTTCGTCCTCACTCGCGGAGGAATACAGACTCAAAGGTAAGGACACTGTGACATGGTCCGATGTCGGCGATGTCACGACGAGGCAACAAATCAAATTAAACCTGAAAAAGGACGTGACAGCCACGTGACAGAGCCAGGGGTCAGTCAAGGGCACAACGCAGTACATCGCTCGTTGATTCATTCCGAAATCATTCTTACTCTCATCTTTGTTTCTGTTCCCTGTTCATAATTCCTGAAGGGACAGACACTTTGTATGCACACTTATCAATCATTGTTAACCCCTAGCTGCTTGTCATTATAATGACCTTTCACACCTTGACACTGTTACCTCGGTTGTTGTTTTTTTTTCTTCTTCTTCATCCGCTTGTTCTCCTTACGAAATTATTCACCTTTTGTGAAAGAAAAGGAACTAGAATGTTTATGCAACTGCCCTATAACCTGGATGACACTTCAAAACAGCAATGCACGCCACCCATGCAGTATCCACATCCGACCATCCAAAGAAGAGAAAGAAGAAGAAATATATTCCCATATTTGGAAAGTATAATGGAATTAGTGTTCCTGATGGGGCAAGATACTCGCGAGCTGAAGGCTGTCGTGTGCACTGGCGCGGAACTGGTCATGTGACTCGCGATCGACACGCAAGATTGGCTGCTCGTGCGTGTGTAGCACACACTATTCATGCTCCACACTTCAATAAAGAATCTTGAGAAAAATCAGTCTTTATTACAGCAATCGTGATGGATCGTCGCCAATGTGGGTTAAAGAACAGTGCACACCAATCGATCGTCACACAGGATCAAAAGCTGTCATTGTCGTCATCGTCTTGCATCAAATATGTGTAATTAAGTCTCGGCAGTCACATTAGCTTTCTCGAACTCAGTCTCATGTGTAATCTGTACATCTGGTGAACATTGCTTCTCCCTCTGCCGTGTACTTCGTAAATGCGAGGTTTTTATTTATTTATTTTTGTTTGTTTGTTTTAAAGGAAGGGGCAATCTATAAAATCTTTCCGTACATAAAGGGAAGTAAGTGATTATGCCCTCATGTACTCTAAGCATACACATGCACATACACCTTGTCACTTAGTCAGAGTGGAAACTGCTTTTTGTTTGTTTGTTTGTTTGTTTGTTTGTTTGTTTGTTTTTGCATCAGAGACTAAATACTCCAATGTTAGAGTCGCTCAAGTAGAGAAACACAGATTGCTAGTAGGGGCGCAACTCTTCCAACCCTATAGAGTTTTCTTTATCGGCAGTTGTGTCCCCTAACCGATCGTGTGTGTGTGTGAGAGAGCGCCCAGCGTAGAAAATAGTTGTGATATGTATTTGTTTTTAAAGTACGAGAAAAAAGTATCTAGCTAGCTTTAGAGAGAAAAAAGAGAAAGAACTCTGACAACACACGTTTTCTGTAAGCTGCGTAGCATACTTCCCATCATCACTTGAGAGCCTGAATATTTTCAGCTCCCTCTGTTGCCATTGCAGGACGGTGCGACATTGCTGACTCAAGGCAACGCCAGCTTCACATTTACACTTTTTTTGTTGTTATAATCTGTTTCTGCGAAAATATTCATACATTTCCTGCAGTTTTGTGTACAGGTGCCCCTGTGTCTACGCTGACTAACGATCGAGTGTCTTTTTAACCAGGACTTATATTGACAAATAAGTGACTATGTTTAGCACATTTTTGATACGATCTTCGTGTAAACGACTTAATTGTCATAGTCACTCATTTGACAACTTTTGTCCACTTATGATAGTGACTACAACCACATATCGACCTAGCATCAGACTATGGCCTCTCAAAAACTAATGCAGCTGAAGTGATGACGTGGCAGGAAACATTTCTGGCACGTCGAAATGTCGGCTCTGAAACAAACATAAAAGACAATTATTGCTGGCTGGAAATTATCGTTCTCAGTTGGGTTGACCCCGCCCCTACCGACCTCACCACTAATTTTGACCAGGCTAACGGAGGAAATGTTATTAGATGGACATCCCCCTTGCTCCAGCTCTTAGAACCTACAAAGATCTCTTGGTGCGCCTAACAGCTTGCGAAATGCCGCAGCGTGCTTATGTGTAATAGTGTGTAAAACAAAAATGCCAGGAACTACGAGAATTTTTTTTCTGACACATGCATGCACGCACACAATTAGCTGACACGCTCCCTCCCTCCGCTGGCGTTATCAAACGAGTGCAATCTGTCGAGCTAAAGATAACTCGTGGCTTGTCGTCGACAACATTGCAGTAGCTCGGCTGACACTGCGCCACGCGATGTACAAGGAGGGGCTCGGGAAATGAGTAATGTTACCGCGGACATGATGGACTTGACGAATCCCTGCCACATGTTCTACTTCTAAGCCTTTCGGTTCCCGCGCTCGGAAAAGATCGGAACAGCTCGTGCGTTTCCGTCAATCTCCGGTCGAGAGTCGGGCGTTGACTGAGCCAGCGAGCAAGCCACGAACACGCTGTGTGTGTGTGCTTGAGGGGCGGTGGTGGTTGGGGAGAGAGTGGGGGGAGAATTTGAATATGCATGAGCCGGATCAAACAGTATAAATTCGAGAGAAATTCCCGTAAAAAAGGCGCTGCAAGGGATTTCCCGCGGTAATAGCATGCCCACAAGACAGTGGAGTGAAGTTAGCTGGACTTGTTTTGACACTCTGCGCTGGGGGACCACCAGTAACCACCTCTTTATACAGGTACTTCTGCCTTTTTCCTCCCAACCCCAAACCCCCAACCCGGCACGAGGCACCATGTGTCTCGCGTGCTCCATCTCCGACTAGTCTTTGTTGTTTTTGTCGACCCTCGACTCTTCTCCCTGCTTCAACTCTTGTTCTTTGTTGACGTCGCATGGTCTTTGCTGGTGGTTGTGACCAATGAGCACCCGTGTGCTGTGAATTCTGGAACGATGCTGAGGTGTTGACACCCAGTCTTACTACAAGTTACCGCAAACTGTGAGTACTGTCTTTGAAAATGTTTTCATCCAGCTGCAGCGATTGTTCTTCTCTGTGTTTGAGTCTCTTCCCTCCGCGATGTCATCATCATCGATTTACCTCTGCTAACACACGCGTCTGTTTTTGAACTACCGGCGGGCCAGCCGATGTGTGATGTAGCTTACCTACTGCTACAGCAAATGTATGAGCTGTGTGTCAGTAGTTGTATGTACTTTATTGGCTTTCTTACATGTAAGTGGGCCGCGGCGGAGCGAGAGGATTCTACACATAGCCGGCATACTTCAGTGATTTTTCCCCCATTCACTGTCGCAACAGCGGTGAGCTTGTGGGCTGGATTTTGTTTTGGTGGTGGTAGTTGTTGGTGGTGGTGGTAAAGAAAGAAGTTTGTGTGTCTGGGAGGTGTAATTAAGGCTACCATAGAATATACCTTTGTGTGCCCTCAACTCATACCCGATGTTTAGACGATACGTAGCTGCTAAATTTTTTTCAGTGCGTGACTAGTGTTTACCTTAAAGTTTAGTCTATTCTTAGTTTACCTCAGGCTTAGTAAACGCCTACCCGCTGTCCAGTGGATCCTAACCCTGTGTGATCAGGACCAGTGAGTGGTTGATAAACTGTCAGTGGACGTTGGGGAGACGGGGGCGGTGTGGGTGGATCGAAGCATCAGCAGTGATCACGAGAGCAGCACGGGTGTTCAACCCCGACACCAGCTGCCTTGCTCGCTATTAAATTGAGTGTGACGTCTTCGAGTGTGACGAATGTTTGGTATTGATTGGAGGGCATGTCTGTGAATTGTCGAGAAGGATCGGTCTGTCCCGAGTCGTAATTACACTCGACACGCCGGTGATATGAGAGTGGGTGTACGTCACGGGATGTCCCCCGAGTTCTAGAAACATATTGTGTTTGGTGTCGGTGTACGTCACGGGATCTTCCCTGAGTTCTACAAAGATATTGTGTGTTTACTCTTTCTTCTCTCTCACACATACACATATCGAATCCCCCATTAGGTCGTGTGTCAGAGCGTTGCGACATTGTTTACTATCACCGTCGGTCACGTGACAAGTGTTGTACACTCTGGTAGACTCTGTGTTTGCTATCACCGTCGTCTCTGGGAGTCGTGCGTTTGTTGTCTGGCGGCTCGGAGGCGTGTGAGGTGTGCCAGGTGAGGGTGAGTCGTCTTTGACCGAGGTCCTGCTATCTCGTCTGTCACCGGGGCTAACGGTAACTGTCAAAGCCACATCGTCGACTGCGTGTGACTGGTTTGATGAGGTCAATAAAATACGGACGCCATTCCTCACCTTGCATATATCGAGGGCACACGGTAATCACGTGGGAGAGAGTGTGTGTGTGTGGTTGGAGGGAGAGGGAGAAAATGCTGCACTACTTTACAGATCGTCAACTAAAGATTTATTTCTTTTCCGGAAGCATTCTATAAACATGCGCACGAGAGAGAGAGAGTCGTGGTAGGGCGAGAAGATGGAGACAACAATCGGCTGAAGGCAACTGTTCGGTGCGTTTGAACTGTAATAAAGAGGCCTCTTCATTCGGTGTCACGTGGTACGCAAATCAAGAGGCGTGGTTCAGCTAAAGGTCAGCCTAGCCGCCACCTTGTAATCGGTTCGTCGACGTTCAGGGTTTGCTTTCACTCATTTCGACAGAAACTTCCTTACGAAAGGAAGTTAACTGGCCGACCTACAATCCGAGCCAAGAAAAAATCAAAAACGTAATTGTTTTGAACCAGTTCAACTGAAAATAATCGTGTAATTTACACCACTTTGGGCAGTTTACATTTTGGGGGGAAAAAAGTTTGTTGTTGTATGACTCCCCCCCCCTGTTTTTTATTTACTTCCTACTTTTATTTCTGTCTTTCCTAATCTGTCTAACCACACCTTAGACATCAGCAAGACTCATTGAAAGTTTTCTGGGAGAGGAAGTGGGGAGTGGTGACTAGTAAGATGCGACGAAGCGGACAAAGTTCACGGAGACTGGGACAGAGGAGAGGTCAATCCAGTCCTGATAGATGTCACAGGATCGATGTGCAACCCAACTTGACCTGACCTGACCTGGTTTCAGTACGCATGGGGGGACGGTTTGTGTGAAGTGACGTCACTGCTTGCTTTGTCCTGCGTTTGTCGGGTCCGCGAGCTCAGAAGTCCTCGTCCCAGGTGCCCGACGACTGCAGCCGCAACTGCGACATTCCACCTTCCCCCACAACCCTCCCACAGACGTACGGAGTTTGTCACGTGACTCGCTGTCTGGCGGCACCCATCAAGGGGGTGATGACGAGTTTGTGTGTGTGTTAGAGAGATAGAAAGAAGCAAGCCTCCTCGTTGGGATCTTATCGGCCTTCTGTCATTATTGGTCAATCATTTCTTCAAGATTATATTTCAATGTACGCCATTTTTAAATATTCCCCTTCTACTTTTCATTCCATCCCCTCCGTCCTTCAGCAACCCCCGCCCACTTCCTAAAAAGCAAGTAGATCGACACGCCGGATTTGAATTAGTAAGAGTGTTAGTCAGCATCACCCAAAAATCGCCCACCAAGTGCGTGCATGCGCGTGTCCGTGTGAAAACGAGGCGAAACGCCCACGACAGAAGATTCTCGACAGCAAAGCTAATATTCGTAAGAGAGATGCGTGTGGTCCTGTCCACCTGCCGGTCACTACCGTAAAGGATGGTGGTCTCAGTCAGCGATGGCTGCTTCACCTTCCTCCCACTTCTGCCGACATCCTCCCCCCTGCTACCTCCCCACCCTCCCATCCCTTGCCGCCCCGACTCCCCTGCATCGTGCTCTTCAGGCGCCATCCCACAAGGGCCACTCTTACTCTGAGTGTAAACACACCGCGCCAGGTGAACAGGTGATTGCTGAGAAGGTTGCCCTGAAGATTCAGCGCGTGCGTGTTTGTGTGTGTGAGTGTGAGAGAGAAAGAAAGGGGGGAAAAAAAGAAGAGTTAAGGCGGAGAACACTAAAAGCTGTGTATAGACTGTACAATATTATCAGTTCTTTGACTTTCATCAGGATTTAATGTACTGATGCCATCGCTTGTCTATTCCTCTCTGTTGGAGAGCGCGCGCGCACGTGTGTTCATGCCTGGAGGTGTGTCCGCTCAGCTGGTCTTGTCACTTGGAGGAAACGAAAGGAGAATTTAAAGGCGAAGTAGCCTTGTAAATCGCCTCGTCGCTAAGGCACGACCAATGCAAACCGCCCGGACCTGACAGGCCAACAGATCTGCCGACAAGAACAGATGGCGAGCAGGATGGAGTCACGTGACCGCACGAGATGGCTGTTAGGCCAGAAGTGACGTCCTGTCTCAGATCTGGTTTATGGGCGACGAAGGTGAGGACGCGAGGGCGAGACAAAATAGTGGTATGCACGACAAACACTTCCGCGCGCGCACACACACACACTCACACACGCACACACTCACACATTCCAGAAGATGCAGAGCGGATGATGCTGCACTGATGTTTGATCCGAGCACCTCGTGTAGGTGTCTTCACTCTAAGTGGTTCTGACAGCAGCTTTGTTCACGCACTTCCGAGCACGTGCTGCCAGGAACCTTTGGCGACGTAGATGAGAGCGAGGGTCTGTATCACTCGCTACCTGAACACACACACACTCTGACACATCTCCAGCTTGTTCCCCTCCTCCTCCTTGTTCTCAGTAGTTTTTATTAATTCTTGATGCTTTCAAATGAGTTTTAACGCTTCTCCGAAGGTGTATAAGCACTCGTCCTCACTTCCTCACGGATCCGATAGACATTTTCTTTTCACTTGCGTTAGGAGACTTCTGCGTCCATCTGAGGTCTAGAGATGTGTTACTGATTCATCACGAACTTGTATTACTGGACTGCTTGCAGACGAGTTTTCCAGTTAACTACTAAAACGAGGCTGGTGTATACGCAGCTTCCGGTTTAGTCAAATTCCTTGTTAAGGCTCGTCGAGACTAACACCGGAGAACTTTGCAAGAAGCTAAGCATTGGTCTCGGCAGACAGACAACAGTCCACCCATACATGTCCGTGGATTATCAGGAAAGGGGTTGGGTGAGTATTTCAGCACCGTCAGGCGCACTAGCAGAATACACACCCGTGTGGCGGACTGTTGGCCCCAAGTTGACCCTAGAATGTTCACCGGACTCCACCGGAAAGGCGAGGTCAAGGTAGAGAGGAGGAGATGGATACTGCCTTCAGTTTGCTCTGGCCCCAAGATAAGCGAGGTCTTTCACAGTTCAGCGATCTTACGGGTAGGAATCACTTCCCTTGTTTTTTTTTTTTTCTTCTCCTTCATCTATTTCTGGTCTGTCACAGGTCAAAGAGGTTTGACCTGCCATCCTCTCCCCACGGTTAACCTTGACTTGCCTCCCTACCGTAAATGGCGAGTAGTGAAGTGCTTGCACCAATGGTCACGTGATCTCCGAAGATGAAGGAAGGGAGAATGTTCGTCACGCCTCGGTTGTGGGGTGTGTAGGAAACTTGTACGTGTACTCAAAGCTAGAACCATTGTACGAAAATTCTTCAGGTTCTGTTTCAGGAATAACTAATCGATTTCCGCTACATGTGTTATTTTCATTTATTTTCGCTATTTGTTATGCTAGTATTTTTTGATGACTTTGCAACTGATGTTGGTATAAAAAAGGGCGATAGAAAAAAAACGACATCCACAAGGCATTAGAATGAAAGATGAAAATTAGTACGAGAGAGGACGATCGAAGAATTAGCCTGATGTTATGATGACCAGGGCTTCTGCTAAGGCTAAATTCTTTGGGGTCCCAGGGACCCCTTCTTCAGATTTTTAAGGGGTCCTTGTTCTTTGCCCAAATTTGAAGAGGACCCCATTGACGAAAATTGAAGGGGTCCTCCGAACTTTTAATGCGTACTGTACGCAATTTTTTGCGTAAGCAGAAGCCCTGATGATGACCAAAGAACGAGGCTGATTGTGTAATCAGAAATAATCAGAATGTTTTAAATGCTGAGCTCGGCAGAGTTCTGTGTCGAATCGAATCCACGCACAGATTGGGTGTTGTGTCCTATGACTGGCAAGTCCTATATGCGTGTCGTGGTCGATAAATCGTTGTCGAGTTGGCTCTGGCTGATGGTCTACTAAACCCACCTTGCCATTTCCCCTTTAAAAAACGAAGTAGACGAAAGACTGAGGGTAGATGCTGGAGGTGAGAACGTGCGTCACTGACGACATCGACTGCGCCGTGCAGCTCGCAGACAATGGCAGGAGCCGTGCAGTCCAGGACAGAAAACATTCATCTACTAATTCTCAGTCCGTCCTTACTGCGTTGTTTGGAATGTTGGAATGCTTGCTACACTTACACAAAGTGATTTTTTTTTGGCGGGGTGGGGAGGAGGAGGAGGAATAGTTCACTGCTTGTAAGGTCGTCATCAGACGGATTGGCCTTCGAAATCTGTTTTGGTTTTGGTTTTCGTCTATTTAAAAAAAAATCCTGGTGGGGGAGGGTTTAGTCGTAACATGTTTGTTGACAATAAAACGATGTCAAACTGAGGTGACAATGGAGAAAACAGACATGCTTTGTTACACCGTAGTCTACCCGGGGTGTGGACGCGGTTTCATGGCGGTAGTGTTGTACATAATGTCAGTCGTTCACTCGGAGCCACAAGTCGCACCTGCAGGGCCGCTCAACTTTCTTTACTTGAGCTTCTACACGGTCCTCCATATTCCCCTTCCATCCTCACATACACTGCACTCGACATAGAGTCGCAGTAGTTGTCTTTAGTCCGTGGGCAACTACTTTCAGGCTCTTTGGCTGTGGTATGGGATGCATTGGAGGTGGGTAGAGGCCTTGGATGCCATGGCTGCCAGACTTAGGAGGATGTCCCTGTACACCTGCCAAACTGCAAACAATTACATCAGAGAATAGTAGTGGTGGTGTACATTCTCACCTGCAACATTGTTTCCTCGAGTGACACCTGCTATGCAGGACGAATTTCTTGCTTATCTGCCAAGTAAATGTGGATTTGGACTACACGTGCTAGCTGAACTGTGAAGATTTTAAGTCTCTTCCAAGTAGGTTGGGAGGGAGCCTAGTGGTTAGAGTTGTTCGGCTTCAGAGCATGAGATGGTTTGTCCGACTGTGACCATTCCCTCCTCCAGTGTCCCCTTCCTACACGTGGAAACCTGATCTGTCAGACAAATACATGGTTTGGGCTCCGCCCTCCACGTGTCCGACCTTAGACACGATGTACCACTTCCATTTCGCAGCCCATTACGGCCTGTAGGCTAGAGGCGACTGTTTAGCTTTCCCTCCCAGTGGAAGAACTAAATCCACATGTTCTGCTGCTTGACCTTTCGTGACGCAGGTGAAGAGGGTCAAAGATAAACCGAAATGTTTTCTCTCGACAAAGTCTGACGAGTCACGTAGCGGCTGGTTGAGTTGTTTACGGTTGGAACGTGCTTCAGACTCTGGGGTGGGTTCACCGCTGTACTATGGGGGACTGTCCGGTACCGCCATGTCAGAGGCTGTCTTTTTTCACCAGCACCGGGAGAATCCTGGGCTTAGGTGTAATCTCGGGGCTTCTATGTGGATGACTAGACACCTGTTCACACGGATGGTCATCAGGTACTTAAGGTTCCCAACTCTTCCTCGTCCTCCACTTTCGCCTTTCATATCGAGGGTAAGCAATTTTCTATCTACAATCAAGGAACATGATGACCGTGGTACCAAAAACGTGAATCTCTCTTTCTCTTGAGGAAGGGTCTGGATGCATTCAGTCAAGAAGGACTTCTGTTGCCAAGGTATTGTTGACCCTTGCGCGTGAATTCGTGACGTCACCATAAGACAACATTCTTTCAACATGCGGTTGGTCAGTCAGGGGTGCGAATAGTTTAAGAGGAGGAAGACCTCCATTCTGAGATGGTTTGGAGTAGAGCTTTGAGGGAGGGCGGGGATGAGGTACCATCAACATCAGTTATTCAGGGACAACATGTCATCGCCACTAGAGACGACGAAGCGAACTGAAGTTTCCTCGCGCTCAGCGCGGTTTGTCTGCGCACTTAGGTAGATGCCTGTGTGTGTGGTTGATCTCAGGGAGGGTACAATGGGGTAAACACTCATCGTCTTCTATCTGCAGTTAATCCCACCTCTCCTCCACCTGTTGGGTAGGGTAGCAAGAAGGGTATTGTCGATCAAAGTGGCTGTTCACTTAGTGAAGCAGACCCACGTGTGATTAAAATACTTTGTTGCATAAGACAGGATGTGATGATGAGTCGTGGTGATGAGTAGACACATCGACTTTCTGACCTCTCCTCCTCCCCCAAACTGCGCATGCTCATGCAGAAAATATACTACAGCCGCTCATCGCTACATCGTTACTATTGGCAACGCCTTAATCATAACGGTATCACCCAGTGCACGTGACTCACCCTCTCCCCCCATTACACATATTTTCACACAATTAAGGTGGGGCCCACATAAAGGGTTTGATGCATGCTGAGCACTTTAAACCTCAGGGAACTGCAGTGACTTCAGACTGCTGGTCCTCCTGTTCGCTTAGTGACAGGTTTTCGCCACCCGATCTCTCTGTACGGGTAGACGATGCAAACAAGACGAATGTTTACCTTTTCGGAAAGGGGCGGAGGTGGCAAGGTGTAACCCTATTCACAAGTGTTGCAGTGTGACACTATTCAAAAATCTCGTGTTTGTTGTGATGGTGATTACTATTATTGTTTCCTTCTTTTCAAAACAGCGGAAGAAGTATAAAATACATTCGCTGCGCTCCCCTCTAGTCTGGGTGTGTTGATTTCCAGTTTCTCACATCCTGTTTGTCGGAGGCGAGGGTGGTAGGGGTATGGGTGTTGGGAAGGAACATTTCATTCGAGTCACGTATCGTATTTCACCCCAGCAACGGGTGGCAGGGTGAGAAAGTTTAGCCTTCCAGCACTGATTGACTCTTGTCAGTATGGGCGGGCGTCTGGACGGCTGGGGCATAACAGTCTGTGTGAGATACTTGCTCAGCCGGACGTCCTGTCGATTGAACTTTACTGTGACCCATGAACTTGCCCACACGTCAGTCGGGTGCTCAATGCGGCTGTCGTGCGGTGGTCTGTCCCACAGAGAACATGGTTAGGATACAACCTATCGGAGCTTTCCGGAGGTGAAGATTACGGAAGTCGTTTTCGTGAACTAGTCACCGTTTGTAATATTGATTTACTCAACCCGGACACCCTGGTAATCGAACTTGACCTGAATCAGTCTGATGTGAATTACCTCCGGATTAGTTAATGTGGTGATAGGAAAACGGTTAAGTAGGCCTTCAGGTGCTTTTGGGGGCACGAACGTTCATTAATGTCTTGTGTTTGGACATCTGGCACGAAACAGGTTTTCAGGTGAGTCAGAATGAGACATTAAAAGAAAATGTACCATGTACGTTGGACAGACGAGCCATCAAGAATGACGAATGCATAGTATCTGAGAACTGCCCGAGTGACAGATCTTGGCCTGACGATCAAACATGATGTGAAAAGAACAATCTTTTAGCGGGTTCTTGCACACCGCGGCGTCTGTGGCAAGTAGCAAATAGATTCCTGGTCAGGACAGGTCAACGCCTCACCCCCAAGCTTGTTTGTGCCAGATAGCTTCCGGACTGCAGACCACAAGTAAAAGTCACACAGAAGACTCGTTGATGAGACGTATCCATGACAGGCATGTCTCTATCCGTTCCCTGTAGGAGGCTGTAGTTAGGAGAGAAAGTCGTTCTCCTTATGAGCGAAAGTCGTTCTCCACGTTTCTCCTGGGCAACGGCTTACCTCTGCTTCATAACAACGGTCTCAGCCGGTTTGACACTGATTATTATTCATGAAATTTCGTCGTCTCAAAATCGAGAAAAGAAAGGAAGACACGGAGCTGCAAACAGGTTAATTTGAATATATTTGTGTTATTTCTTTTTGTATCTGTCAGTTTGACATTTATGTTCTCCTCCGTTCGGCTCTCCTCTGCACTGTTGTCCGAGGAAGGGGTAGGCACACTTTTAGCTCTGCGCTGGTTGTTCGGGTAGGGTGGGAAAGCGAGGGGAGTGGGCTCACGTTCGCGTCGGAGCTGATTTTTTTTTTCGGGGTAGTGTGGTGTGGAGTAGGGGTGTGTAGGGGAGCAGGTGGAGTGGGTTCACGTTCGGTTCTGCACTGCCAACATGGCCGTGGCTGCCGAGGCAAGAAACTCAACTCCTCAAAGGCGGCGCTGTGCTTGTGGCCAGTGTTCTGGCTCTCTCCTACACCCATCTTCTTGCCCACGGGTGGTTGTAGCAGTTTGCTTGGTGTCCTGTGCCACCAGACGATACCTGCGCTCGGATGTGAATTTAAGTTGCAGACCCCGCGACTAGGGCCGCCACCTCGCGACGCTAAATATAATCCGCGTGAGAAGGGCTCAGCGACACAAATCACGAGCCTCGAGGCCCTCGGCATGTCTGTCGGGTGTGACGTCACTGCGTCTCGTCTGTCGCCCTGCTTTTTCTCTCTCTCTCCTTTTTTGAAGAGGTGGCGGATGGTGGTGATGGGTGGCGGGTGAGGGAATGTTCGCTAGGATCCGTCTGTACCAGCGAGGTGTGACCAAGCACAATCGTTTCACAGGATGTCTTCGTCAGATTTCCTTGTTGTTGTGGGGGTGGGCCGCCTGCTGCTTTCGAGATAAGTATTGAAGTAGTTTTATAGCAGGATGCTAGAAGGCAGGCGATTGGAGGAGCAGCTGGTTCGGGTGGACCTGTAGTATGACTGTGTAACTCTCTTATCTACCTTGTCCACGATGGCAAACTTTGTCAACTGCTGCTTTCGTGGAATCCCCCTTGCAAGCACCACGTGACCATCAGTACAGAAAAAGGTGTGACACCAACACCGCGACAGTCGTGTTGTCCTAGATTGAGATCTTGTCTTGGAGGATACTCTACGATGAACTCACCTTTTCACCTGCTTACAGGACTAGTTGGCAAAGATTTTTCTCTTTGTTCATCAGTTTCCTCCCTTTTCACCGTTTTTTTTTTCTCTGGGAGGTGAAAATCACTCGGTTGAAGTACTTCCTGTCAAATAAAGCAACTAAGCAATTTGCGGGAAAACACGAGGCACCTAAATGTTTACAATGCCTTCACGAAAGAATAAAAGAAAAACTTGAGGAAACTAAGGTGAGGTGAAGGACTAGACGAGTGGGATGCTGGCGTCACAACTTCTCCTCACCTCTGTATTCTAGTAGTAAGTGCCTCGCTACCCTGACCCTACACCCAGCTCACCTCTCTCCTCTTCCTCTGATGGCGGTAGAAAAAAGAGGAGAGAGGTGGAGAGAATGGGTAATGTTAAAGGTTGTTTTGTAGGTGAGTCACGAGGAACAAATGTTTGGCTGATGTGTCTGCGTGTGTGTCTGCGTGTGTGTGCGCCCACTCGTTCGCGTGGTTGACACATTCTTCACGCATATTTCTACCTTGGCAGGCTTCTAGAAAAATACCCGACAACATCAGAGTAATGGAGCTGTCTTAGTGATGAGACGTTTGTAGGCTGCTGGGGACCCTTAGACTCGTAAATGATGGAAACAACAAGCGTGAGTCAATAGAAACCACCCGTCAGTGAGACAGATACCCTGTAATAAAGATACCCTGTGTTTATCCCGGTGAGTACACAACAACTGCAATGTTGAGGTGGGTGAGACTCAAGAGTTGTTTAACCGTCAGGTTTTGTTCCCTATCTTGTAAATTTGTGAGAACAGTAATTAAAATAGAGGAGTTACAGATGATATCCCATGTATGCCTGAATGAGTGAATGACTGAATGACTGAAGAGACAAGAAATGTCTTTGTACTGTGAATGTGCCGAAGACAACTTCTGTGGCCGATTGAAGTGTTTATGTGTAATCGCGGGCCATGTGACCAACAGTACAGTTCAGTTGACATGAGGACATCACCACAGCATGAGTGAAATGTGTGTGTGACTGTGTGATCACATGGGGTGAACTGTAGCATATTTCAATCAAGAGGCAATAGTAACGGGACACAGCGATAAGCTGCAACATATTTCTATCATGTTTCAGTGGTACTGGGGCATTGCGACAGCCAGGGTAGGATCTCCGATAAGATGCTTCGATTACATTTATCGGATGTCGAAACACATTAAGGACAACTCCATACAAGGTGTCCTTTTAAAACCTCCCTAGCTCACCCTCCCTAGCTCACCTTCCCTAGCCCACCCTCCCTAGCTCACCCTCCCTAGCTCACCCTCCCTAGCTCACCCTCCCCAGCTCACCCTCCCTAGCTCACCCTCCCTAGCTCACCTGTTGACCACTAGAGTGTCCATCACAATATACTTTCTTAAAGCACACCATTGTAATTGTTGTTTATCGTTTTCAATACAATTCACTGTCTACTGAAACTGAGGACAGACTATCTGATTGCTAAAGTTTCTATCACTTTTACTTATAAAGACATATAGACACTAAACCCAAATGGCGCGATCGCTGGTGCATTGTGATTGGTTGTTGCCATGAGACACGAGAATGGTGCCGAGGGAGCGATTACATTCTGTTTCTCCCCATCCCTTCCCTCCTCCCATTGGCTCGCGTTCTGGATCCCGGAAGATCGTTCGACGCAGGCAGCGGAAACTGGTGAAGTTTAACGGAAACAAGCGGAAGTTGTACGGAAATTAGCGAGGGGCGCAAGGATACATTTGGCAAAGGAGTGAGATTCATACGCGTGTAGTGCAGGTTGTCAAGGACTGCGTGCGGAAGACCACATGCGTTGTGGCGCACAGAAAGATGGTCGAAAACATATTTTAAAAATGCTTTTATTTATTTATTAATAATTTTGATTGAGACAATTGTCTCCCTGGAATTTTTTTTCTCTCCGCTGAGAGCGAAAATCATGTGCACCTGCACTGACCCTTTGACACCGTTGTGACTAAATTAAATCACATTTCTGTTGCTGACCAACAGACTTTTTTTCTCACTATTTATGTTTTGTTTGACTTTTGTAATGTCGGCGTCTGTAAACGTTTGATTCCGGTACCAGCCGTCTCCTGCGGTTAACGGTCTTGTCAGTTCGTCACGTGACAACAGAGGGCTACAATAAATATCTTCTGTAGACTTAAAGTTGCTGAACTGGAACGATCAGTAACCGAATCTGGATAATCAAAAAACAACCGCTGAAAACTTCAGGCGTGTGTGGCTTGGTTACCAAGAAACCGCGGTCAATGATTTCGTGATTTATTCTGGAAGAAATTCTAGAAAGACGAAGTATTATCTAGGTGACGGCTCGTTAAAATTATTACAGTTTTCATTGTCAGTTTATTTTTAATTTTGATAGAATGCTATCCTTTCTTTAAATTGTCTGTGGGTGCTTTGTGTACGGACGAAAACGAAACAGCAGTTTTATTGCTTTTGAAATGTATAGGAGTTCGACGATATTTTGACAAGATCGGAGTATATTTCAAAGAGAAAAAAAAGAGAGAAAAATTTCAGCTTCAACCTTTGGGTAAGGGTGAAAAAAGGAGAAGGGACAAAAAGTACCCGTACAGACATAAAGGAAGTCAATCACAAAGACCAAGAGGTGCGGCGAGGGAGGGAGCGGCGGAGTGGGGTTTGGAGAAACCTTTTAAGATAAAGAATAGAGATTACACCAAAGCAGGATGTGAACCCCATTTATGATTTCTTTTAGGACATTTGATGGTATATGTCATGGGCTGCTTATCTTAAAGGTGTAGAGTTGGTAGATAGCAAAAAGTGTGTGAGAGAGAGAAAGAGAGAGACGGGGAAGCTACCTGCTGAAGATATGGAGAAGGGATTGAAACTTTAATGACAACATTTAAGGCATCTTAACGAAATGTCTCATAAATTTTAAATCTTTATGTTCCTCACTCGTGTAGTTGTCTGAATTTTCCCAGTGGCTATTTTCTTACTGTCTGAGGCAACATTTTGTGGTTGTTTTGCCTACAATTAGTGCTCAGCTTCTCCGAAACACGAGAAGACTTGTCCATGTTTGCTGGCAGCGGGAAGACCTTTATCCAGTCCCCCAAATAAGTCTCAAATATATAAAAAGTAGTGTAGCAAGAAGAATAACAAGCATGGTTGTTGCCGAGTGCTATTATTGTGCTGTGTGTGCGAACGTGTACTAAACACTGACTGGCAAGCTCTGGTAATTAAGTGTCTCGACGAGTCAGCAAGACGAGCGCCAGATGCTGTGAGCTCGAGCTGGAGGACGGCACGCGGGATGCGGGATGAGAGAAGATTGAATTAAGACTAGTTCTTGCTTGGACTTATTATCTACCCCATTCTTGCTAATCTGTCAACTTGCGTCACACAGTATTGCACCTTTGACCTCTCGGTTGCTTTCGTCAACGAATTATTGACCAGCCCCACGCCCTCGTGAATTAGTATTGACTAACCTCTCGGTGTGGCTAATTACTGTTGGCTAATTACTGTTGGCCAGTCAGCTTGCACTCGGTGACCTACTATTGACCAGAGTGCTTGCTGGTGTCTGTAGACTCTTGCCTACTTTTCTGATTTCTGTTTAGCCCCTATCCTGATGACTGGTGGGAGTTTCAGGACGACTCAGTGCGCTGGGGTTTTGGGGCAGGTGTAATGCGACCCAGACAGGTGAGGTAGAGGGGTTGTTGTTGTTCCTGCTGAAGGCGGGGGAAGGAGGGACAGAGTGCTCATTCATAACCCAAAACAACCAGCTCGTGATTGGGGGATGGGTGGAGGGTGGAGGGTGAAGCGTGACTATACATCAGCGCCACCTGTCGCACATCATTGCTCTTTAATGGCGGCACCTGAAAGACTCGAGTCGCGAGAGACAAACGAGAGTTGACAGAAACAGCAGCAGCAGCAGTTAGAACCTCGGTCTTCTCGTTTGGACTGTTGGCGTCGTCATCATCATCATCATGAAGGTACCACGTGATTACCTGTAGACGGCGCTGCATTCTGGTAACACGGGGAGGAAAGAGATTCGTGCATGCATGTGTCAGTGTGTGAGAGAGAGAGAGACAGACTGAACGCGTGTGTCTGTGTGTTTGAGAATGAGAAGAGGAAGAGAGGTTTGGGAGGAACAACTGTGACAGTGTCTATGTCGTCCGGCGCCATCTGTGCGCTTGTGATTGATCGAGAAGTTTCTGCTGATTCGCACATTTTGTCTGGTGGTGGGTCCTCCCCGCCATGATACACTTCGTCAGCTGCGGGGGTTACTTCTTATTTATCCTCTCTTCCTTAACTGTCAATTGGCTGTTGTGGATTTGACCGCGAGACACGGGATGGACATCATTTGACTGGAAACCAGTCAGCAGAGCTCATCAGCGGGTGACAGACGAGAGAAAAGACAGACAAGGTTAGGCCCATAAATTTGTGTTCGATTTGTAAAATCTTTCTTTTTTTTTTTTTCCTTCTCTCTCTCTCCACATATACACACTTCGTCAACCAACACAGAGTGTAATTACACCTGCGACATTCGTGTTTGGAGTAGGAGGGAAGGATCATTTGTTTGTGGATTTCGTAATTCTAGTCGACTGCTGCTTATTACCTGTCTTACCTGTACCAGACCTGAAACATCAGTCTGTCACACCTTGTCAGCAAACAAACACACGCACGCGCCATGTGCGCACAAAAGCTTGTCGGTCACGTGAGATGATGTTCATGACGATGAACATTTGTCCTCGCTCCAGTTCGTTTTGTACTCGTTCCATCTAGGATTTTGTATTTGTTGTGTTTCTAGTTTCTCTCGAACTATTTGAGTTTTTTCTAGTTTTGCGATGTGGGTAAATTCGCGGATAAACTTTCCCTTCCTCCAAATTCATCAATAAATGGATCTTATCGAGAATATCGCAGTTTTTGCTATTTTAAATATATTTCGTTTGAGATAAAGGTGTATGATCACAACTTTGTTTATCCTGAAATGAGGTTTGTCAGAAAAAGAAGAAATAGCAGGGTTACTTTATCTAGTCGCAACAGAAAGAGAGAATGAAAGTTTCAATATGTGAGGTGACGATGCAGTTTTGTCAAAAGCAATATCTTCTTCATTTCATTTTATTGGCTATAAGCCCAGGGACACTTTTAGCCATAACATCAGATAAAACTTACATCACAGGATAATAATCATGTCAACAAATGGGGACAATATGGCAAGAGACACGGGTGAACACATGAGACTCTAGTTTCACAGGTAACAAAATTTGCGGATTTGAGGAAATAATCGACCCTCAAAGAAAAAAGTTCAGATTTTGTTATTGTTTTGTTTTGATCAGGGTACACTGGGTGCATGTCGGTGCAAAATCGTTTCAACTCCCAACAGCAAGCCACTAAGTGCTTGACATCCTCATAATTCACAAGGGTTACTCAGAAAAATATAATCCTTTAACATCGCAGTTGGGATGACGAGGCATCAGAGAGTCCGCGATGGGACCAGCAGATGATGGAACGATAATAAGACAAAATAAAAAAATGTCCAGCATGACTAAGGAAGGGGTCCGCTTCCTCCTGCTCTTGAAGGGTCCTGGCAAGTCCGGCACGAGTGAGGAGCAGACTCCTACACGAGATAAAAGTGCGCAAATAGCGGGTGTTACCCCCACAGCTGGCGCGCCCGTGATTCGAGACGAGAGTCTGCCCGTCATGGACCCTCCCCATCCTATGCCTCCTCTCACCACCTCCCATCTTCTCTCCCTCCTCCTCGCTTCATCTACAGATTTATCTTAGTCAGCTTACAGAAGTAGGTTTCACTCAACTCCGGCGAGGGTTTAAAATGATTCCGTTTGTTAGGGGCGGTGGTGGGAGTGCGTGGGTTCATCTGACCTCATCTTAATGTTTTCTGTCGGCGTCAGCAGGGAAAATTCTTGTATTTAGCAACATGTTACACTTAGTCTCTCTCTCTCTCCAGCATACTTCTTCTTCTGAGAGAGGGAGAGGTAATTAGACTAGCTTTACAGGGGAAGAGTGGAAGAACAGGTACTTTAATCCAGCGATGAAAGTGCATGTGCATGCCTTCAATGAGACCCACTTTGTTTGCTGTCCAACCACTTTTATGGTGTTTACAATTTTTCTACCAAGAAAAAAAACAACTAAAATGAGTTTTAAAAATGTTGGTGAGTTCATTCCCAGTCGGTTAACGAACTCTTGGGAATGTTCAGACATTGAAGTGTTTCTTTCTGATTCTGTGCAAGATATTAGCATTGCTTCTATATCCTTCTCCCCTCACATACCCTGTCCACCCCCACACCACGCCAACAACCTTCTTATCTTTATTATTAATGTATTAAACTATAACTCTTTCGTATGTGAGAGAGAGAGGATTTTCCTTCGGGGCGCGACCTCTTGTACAGAAGCAGACCACGTGTCTTGATATCATGTGAGACTATGTGTTAATGTCGTACTTAAAATTCATTTAGTGCATAAACAGAAACTCCATCCGACTGAAGGTACCCGAGTCGGGTCACGTGGTGAAACAGTAGACGAACCACTAACTAGTGAAGGCGAGTGGCCGTACACTCTCGGCAACCAAGTCTTCAGTCGGCGCTGGAGTGAGATGTGAGTTGAAGGAAGGAGCGTGTCACGAGGCTGACGGAGGGAAACCAAATCGTGAACGGGTGGCGCAGGGACGAATCGCTTGTTCGCATTTTCTGCCGAAAGAAGGTGAAATGTGACGTAAAGGTAGGAAACAAAATCTACCCCGGGTGGCGCAGCCACGCGTTTATGCCAGACCTGGAATGGGGCGAGTCGGAAACAAAATCGTAGACGGGTGGCGCCGAGAAATGCTAGATCGCGAGCTGCACGTGCGAGACATCGCAAGGTGTCGTCGCCCTGCGTCGTCAATCACACGCTCGCACGCGCGTGCAGGAATTTGAGACAACCTCTCTCTCTCTCCTCACTTTCCCTATATTTTTCTTCCCCTCCTGCCCTCACTTCTCCGTCCGTTGAATCCTGCGTCCTGTCCGCCGGCCGGCCAGTCAAGCGCCGGGTTGTGTGCCGTGCGCGAGGCCGCGAGACGGGCTTCGCTAGGGGGCGCTGCTGTGTGCGTGCATGGCGCGCGCGGTAGTCAGGAAGTGCGAGCGCCGCGAGGTGAACGTTCTGGGTCTTGTGACCAAGCTGCAAGAAACTCGTCCTGTGGCCGCCATCCTCCCTGCCAGCCCGTCTCCATATCAGCGGCGCCCACGAAACTGGTCAGCTGATCGCCTCCTGTGACTTTTCTGGAAAGAATTGCTACTCTGGAGACACATCCTGACATCCTGGTGCTGTGCTGATGGTAGATTGTTGTCTTATTGTCTCTCGACGGCAGGAGTGAGCGAGGTACTTCTGTGCTTTCTTATTTTATTGTGTGTATCTTTCATTCCGAATCTTTGCTGATGGGGAGACTATATTCTAGAAAGTTTAGTGACACATATCTATATCAAACATTTGCCGTCGTCTCCAACCGAAAGTTAACGAGCGCACCCAAAGTTTTTCCCTTTGTGCTCCACTCTGATATTCATACACCTAGAAAACAAGTTCGTCTTCGGGTGTTGCCTTTGTCCCCATATTTTATTACGAAAACTGATGTTTCCGGGTTGTGATGTACGACAGAGCTCGGTCGTGATGACGGTAAGAAGACGTGGGCATGTCGCTGTCGTAAAGCAGGACATGATGTCACGTAGGTTTTGTCTTATGTAGATCACGTGGGACAGGATGTCCTAGCACGATCTTGGACAAAAGACATTGTATCTCCACAGACATGTCATGAAACTTTCAAGAGATTCGTAACTCAAGACAACATCCTAAAGGCAGAAGAAATGAGAGAAACTTTTAGTAGCAGTGCTACTCAGCATACAAGAGTTTGGTATGGTTTATGTCTGAAGTTTTCTGATTGGTTGACTTGTTCACGTGACCTGAAGCTCGCGCGTGTCATGACCTCTTCACGATGTTTCTTTCTTTTTCGCTCCTTCTATCACTTATTGTGCAGCCTACCAGCAAACATTTTCACCAGGTCCCAAAGATGTTCTTCTCTTCTTCCATTGCTGACCTTCCGAAAATGCTCTCTGCACTTAATTAAAACCGTTAATTCCCTCGTGCACAAGGTGACAGCAGCATTCGAGCGACAAATGTACAAACAGAGGACGCGGTTTATTTTAGACTCTCCGTACTTCCTGTCACTCACCTGAGCACGCACTAGACTCGTGTCCACGTGACTGGCAAGATTTATTTTCAGACTGGCTAAGTTTGTGACATACATTTCCGGCTTGCTTAAAAGATTGCTTTGACCTTTCAACCCCAGCTGCTGTCTACGATGGCTGTGAGGTAGAATAAATGTTGTAGCACCTGTGACGTCACCTTGCTGGTGAGCGACAGCAACAACAGCTACACCGAAAACATCGACTACAACCAAAGCAGGAACTGCAATAAAACTACATCAAAACAACGACCACAGCCACCGCAAGATGTACAGCAGCAGCAGTGACTACACGAGACAAGAGGTCACAACTTGTACCCGGTTTCCTGATGCGGGTGTTACTGTTAGCAGCGGTGGTAGCAAAGGAACGGTCAAAGAGCAGTGTCGAAATTAATTATACCGAAGAATACAGTGTGATTCCATGCTTGCACCTCCCGGCAAAGTGTAGTTTGTGTGCCCCCCAGGACAGAGAACAAAGTGTAGAATCTGTACGACGACAGGAGAGACAAAAACAAGATGTCTCTCGGGGTCATTTCTTAGTCTGGCTTCTGTCAGTCTGTCTTCGGGTGAACGAACTTAATTACCCCCTCCCACTCGGAAAATTTCTCAGACAAGAACTCTGTGTTTCGTGCGTGTTTCAGGCTCACCCTCTCTCCCACTCACCCCCCTCTCTCGTTCTTTATTTGTTCTTTATTGCCGTTCTTCCACCCTCCCCTACCTGTGACGGATTCATCCTTTAAACAACTTTAAAAGCATTTCATGATCCTCCAGACCATAATTATAAACAAGGTTTTCGGTATCACTTAATCACCTAGTATCAAGTACACTTATTGTAGTTATCGCCTCTGGGATAAAATAAGGCAAGCATATCATCTGAACTCTGACCTCTCGCTGTCTCTCCTTCCTTCCTCCTTACATCCCTCCGTCCACTCGCTTCGTCTTTCTTACTTTCAGTTCCTCATTCATCTCTCTTGCTTTCTTTCAATGCAGTCTGTCTTCTCAAGTCTTAGAGTTCGTTTTTTTTCCCCACCACTTGTGTTCAGTCTACAGGTAAATGTAGTCATAAACTTTATTATCCTTCTGAACGAAACGAAAAAGTTCTGCAAGTGAGCAATCTTGGCTTGATGGGTTACTCGGGTTACCTGGGGTACATCCTTGCCTTCTGTTCTTTTTGCCCAATTAGTCATGTCTAGACTCGAATGTTAGAATGCCGTGCGGCTGTTTTTATTTACATCCGAGAAGCAGGCCACAGCTTTGCAACACCTTGTTGATTGTTTACAGCGTCTGGTATAGCCGACGTCACCCGGCGGCGTTTTTACCTGGTCAGGAATGGGGTGGGTCGGTCGTTAGGAGGACCACGCTTATAGCGGGTGTTGCTTGTTCGTCACATTTTTCTCATCTTTCTTCTTTCTCATACACACCTTTACCTCTTATGACAAACTAGTGTCGCGTGGTCTTAAGAAACTGCGTATTCGTTTTAAGTTTTGAGGCATTGCCGAGTAGTATTAAAAAATATCCCCAAACAGTATACATATAGATAAGACAGTCTGCAGTGATCTGTCATTCTTTAAGTAGAAAAACAACTGGTAAACAACAGGAATTCGGTCACAACTCAGATAAATTCTTTTCTTAGTTTAATTGCATCATCGCCATGTGCTTGCTGAGTACGATGCCATGACACCTTACAAAAGGGAGTAACATCTCACACTTCGTCAGTAATCTTCAAGACTTATCGGTGTTATAACCTAACTGTAACCTTTGACCTGTGTGACAGGACACCGTGCTCTAGAGCGCAGTTACCGTGACAACACACGTGCGGCGCCAGACCACCACCATGGACTCACTACACCCCACGGCTGCGGAGAACGGCAGCGTCCCGCTCCGCGACATGGGCTCGCGCCGAGACTTCAACGAGGAGGAGATCGACGTCAGCGGTGAGGAGAAGCCCTCGACACGGCTTACGCTCATTGTTTTTACCTCTAATGTCGTTATTATCAGTTTGTACATAACTATGGATGAAAGGATGAAACAGAGGGATGAAGAAATTGTGTGTGAGAGATGGAGGAAGAGAGGAACAAAAGAAAATTAAAGCAAAAAAGAAAACAGAAGAAAAGATAAATAAAAATAATGAACGAATGAATTTTTAAAAAAAAATCGGAAAGTCGAAAGAGAAAGACACACACACAAAGAAAGAAAAAAAATCTCGGGTATGTTAAAATAGGTTCAGGTTGATAAAATCTTGTTCATTGCGTGGACGAAGAGGAAAAGGGTTAAAGAAGAGTTTGGATGTTTGTGCAATGGTCTGTGGTTGTCATGTCAACGCTGTGTGTGTTTGTGTTTTCACGTGCAGCGGACAGCCATCGCGCCACCTACATCCACCTGCGACTACCCAAGCGACCTCGACGACCTCACCGGGGCAGCAGTCACTCCCGCAAGCGCCAGGCCGAGAAACCGAGCTCTGTGGTGGATGCCGTGAATCCAGGTAAACACACGACACCTCGTCTTGCACTCTGTTTAAAGCTCTAGTGGGGTTAATTTTTATTTTCTCTCCATTGATTCCAATAGATGGATAAAACTCTGTTTAATATTTATTCCTCAGATGTTTGTACCTGATATATTGACTTGTATCTCGAGAACGGAAGAAATTGCTGAGGTAGGAGGTAGCCACCCAGTGTTTGGGAAATGGGAAATAATATATCGAGCTTTATCTGGTCATTAGAAAAAAAAAACATTCCACCCTCTAGGCAATGCTCTGGACTGCATTTAGTAAACACAGAATGTCTGGATTTTTTAAAAGTTTTGTTTCTGTGTGTGTTCTGTCAGTGAGCTTTATCCACTAACAATTTTAAACCAGTTTATTTTTTTAAGCTCGTAGTCTCACATTGCTAAAGCGATGATGTAAATTAAATATTTTTTTAAAACAGTCGGAAAGAGTTGTTAACATATTTTCAATAAGCTCAAAGGACATGACGCGGCTAAAGAAATGCATGATCACTAAATGTCGATTGTAAAAATTAATCTTGGTGGGAGAGACCACCGCAAGTCTGACTTTAGTGTTGCGTAACATGGTTAAGCAGAGTTCAAACCCAGCTGAGGACAACAGGAGAAATCGTTTTAGGAACAGCCCGATATTTTTTTTTTTTTAAACTGTTTGATGACCTCATGACCCAGCAACCTGTTTGCTTTGATCCAGATCCCGGCCTGTCCTTTCCCATCCCTTGCATCTCGACGTGAACGAATACTAACATACCTGCTCGACCTTTGACCCTATTTGTGTGTGTGTGTGCGCGCGTGCCTGCAGGCGCATTTGTCCCTAGCAGGTACCCACTGAACATTAACTGTCGAGCTAAGAATATTTTTAGCAATAAATACTTGTATTTTGTAGCATCCTTCTAAACATTCTATATTCCCAAATGGCGAAATGTGAGACGTAGATGTAAAAACTATTTACTTCTGTAGCACATTAACGCAGGTTGAAAGCTCTTGTCTTACACGAAAGCTGGCAATTACACACCTTTAGAGTAGTTATCTCACACACACGGACAGTGGTGTGTGTCAAGTCAAGATCCGAACCACGGATATCAGGTTCTTGCTCTCAGCGATAGAGTGTTCGGGGGGCATGTGGAGGTGAAGACATGCGGACACATCGTTACAACAACCGTCTCCGTATCCAAGGTGTAATCTTTGTAGTTTAAATTGCTTGTCAAACACAATCAGAATGAAAGCCACGAGAAATATTTTACAGATGATGGGATTTCAAATGTCTGACTCACTCTTTCAGATCCAGTCTCAACATTTGTTCCACCAGGTGAAGAGATATGACAATATATGTCCAATGCTTTTGCTTATATCACGTTTAAAAACAGATGATACGGTGGTATTTGGTGCCTGTATATGTTGCAACTACTACATGGGTGGTCGGTGTACTTATTTAGTTAAAATACTTATGTCGATATCTATTTGGAATGCATACAGTAGCATATATGGGTGTTACCGATCCTACTATACATGAATAAGAATATATGTAAATATATCAGTACAGTGCTCAGATGATAAACTGTCATTAAAGAGGAAAAATATTGTCGTATGCCAAGATTCGACCCCACACACAACTACTATAAACAACGAAACGAAAAATTTGTTATAAGCACAAATGAAATAAAACCAAATTGGACCTATCAACATTCCATACCAGTCAGGAGCACTGTACTTGTTATTTGCGATGTGTATTGGGTCTATTTAGAGCTCTTCACACAGCTAGTATTATGGGATGGATTGTACTGAATACTAAGGTGGCTGTGTCTGTCTCTATTATATATTGGTGTTTTACACAACGGAAGCTTGTCCCTGTCCTCATCCTAAAAAACATAAATTTCTCCAGCAATTGTTTTAGCCAGATCATGAGTTGTCTTGTGACAAGTAGCTATTGCTCACGGTTAAACCGTCAATCGGGAGGTTTAATTGTATTGGTGCTCGTTGCCATGACACTGGACAAAGCCCAGCATCAATGAGATCAGTCGTTATACTTGTTGTCGCCTCCTGTAGCTGTAAAACTTCTTGTAGTCAAGGATACCACAGTCCTCTCATTGTTTTGATGACAGGGCAACACTTAAGCATATTGTTTGTCTTTTTTTTTTAATTTTTTCTCTATTTCACTAGCTCCCTGCGTTTAATTAATCAGTTAAAGACATTTGTTCATTAGTTACCTCTCTGTCATGCCAATTAACTAGTCTCGGGTTTCTCCAGCCTTCCTCAAACGCAACAAGAGCTCGTTTCTCAAGGCAGGTGAGACCAGGTTGGGTCTGAATCTTTGTTGTTTACATTCTTCTTTAAACAATTCGATATTCTGCTTTACATGGGATGTCTTGCCTACGTGTAGTTCCTGTCTGTGATTGAAATAAATTCTCCTGCATGACTACTTCTTTCCTTTACTCCTTTAGCATGTACTTGGGCATGTTCCAGTTTCGGTTCCTTTTGTTTAGCTTTGACTTTAGTTTCTCTTCAGTTTTCTTTTGGTTTGCTTTGTTTTCGTTTTTTCTTTTTTTTCTTTTTTTTCTTTTTTTTCTTTTTTTTTTTTTTTTGGTTATTTTGCTTTTTTTGTTTTGTTTTTGTTTTGCTTTTTTTTATTTATTTTTTTTTTGTCGCTTGTGGCCAATGACTCTTGTCTACCATTGCTTTCACATCGTCTGCATGAAGATATGTGTCCAGAGAAGACAATGAAGTGGATGACATTAACAACTAAAATGATGGAAAAGGAACTATGACCAGTTTGAAACACTACCTTGCATGTAATAATATCAATATCTGCGTAAACTAACTAGTTGATAGCATGTTTGGAGGTTTGTGCATCATTTGTATCGAATTAAGATTTAAATTGTTTAATAAATTCTATCTACTCGCAATCATGTGGTCGTGCACGTTAGTTTGGAAACCAAGAGCGCAAACGGATGGCAACAGCTCTGAATCTTCTGAAATCCTAAACAAAAAGCAGCATCTTTTAACTGTACAATCTAGTTTCATCTTTCTGAACCTGTGGTCCGGTATAATGCCATTTTTACCTCTTTTGAGTTGTTGAAGTATTTGTTTGTGTCCGCCTAATTTGTTGCATGATACAGTGATAATAGTTGGTGGGCTTCATAGTTGACACTTATGATGGTGATGTCATTTCGTCAGTGTATGATTTACATATGTATTAAGGCCCTGATAGATGCATTTCCTTTTTTAAATGTAAACAAACATAAAACTGAAGCATAATTTTGTTAGAAGCTATTCATTGAAATGTCGTAAACAGATACAGGCATTCTTGTTAAATGGTAACAGTGTTGAAGCCACTTTCCCCGGCAATGTAAACAAATTGAGAGGCTAAAGAAAACATTTATTTAAGCATGTTTTTTTGAAGAGGAGCTGACGATACTGAATATAAACATAGTCTTTACTTCCTTCCTCAACTTTTCATTGCTATATACGTCCTAATTGTGGTTGCCATACTCAGAATTCAAAGATGTCGCATTGAGCAGAACGATGACCTTACTCGTGATGACCATAAACCATCTTATCTGTTGCGGGAGGGTGAATATATTTTGTTTACCTGTATTTCCTTTACCTGTTTTGGTGCCGAGCAGCGAGTCTTTCGCCGAGTGAGCAGATACAGATCCTGCTGGGAGAAGGCGATGACAGGGATCAGGCCCCGAAGGTCTTCTGTCAGATGGACGCCTTGGAGAAACCCACAGAGTCCTACCAGTGGAAGGAAACCGCTAGGTGAGTGTTTGGTCCCTCGACCTCTTGTCTGTGTTTGTTGTTTGCACGTGTGTGAGCGTGCACGCATGCAATTGCATGTGTTTGTCAGAGACATCATGATACTTTACAAGCTACTGGTATACCAAGACCTCGAAGCAGAGTTCGACTTTGAGCAGGCTAACATCGTGCCTTTTGACCTCTTATCTTGACAGGTGGGTCAAGTACGAGGAGGACGTGGAGGAGGGAGGCGAGCGCTGGTCCAAGCCACACGTGGCCTCTCTTTCCCTGCATTCCCTCTTCGAGCTGCGGTCTGGACTGACGGCCGGCGCGTGCATGCTGGACATGGATGCCCAGAACATCTTCCAGTTCGCTGACCTGCTGCTGGATCACATGATCAACAAGAAGCTGCTGGAGGAGGGCCTGCGGGCGGAAGTGCGATCCGCTATCGTTGCCCAGCATTCCTTTCAGCATGCCAAGCGCCGACGCCAATCCACACCGGACGGAGATGGCGCCGCCATGTTCCGCCGTCTGTCCATGAAGCGGACTCTGTCGGAGATCGGCCGGTCACTGTCTGTCAAGAGAGGTGAATAATAAATAATAAATATTTTACACCTACTTTTTTTTCAAACATTAAATGCAATTATATATTGATGAAAGTTGGTCTCTTCAAAGATTTTATTATTGTTCATGCTTGTTATCTTAGATGCTTCAATATATATCAGGTCTTGTAATTTTTGAAACCTGTAACTCGGCAAAGAACATCTAGCTAGTACTTTGGGGGAGAGTTGTGGTGAGTGGTGCTCATTCCTTGATGGAAATTACATCATGGAATTGCATTGCGTGTTGCTGTCGTTGCAGACTCCCACGGTTCCATGGCACGCATGCGCAATCCGAACAGTCAGCCCAACCTGGAGATGATGAACGGAGACCTGGTTGAGTCGCCTTCTTCCACCAGGGTATGCAGAATGAAAGCCATCATCATAATTAGGTTAAAAGTTTCTCTAGGAAAGCCGTTGCTCAAATCAGTTTCTGGGGAGGTAGAAGGGACATGATATGCTTAATGCTTGTCACGTGGTTCGCTTGAGAGTTTTCTGTATTTTGATAAAGTCGGCATTGACAAGGGTGTAAGGGAAGGGGAGGTGAACCTTGGTGCGTTTGGTTCAAACCACACCGCTGTTTTCATATCACTTTTGATGTCTCTCAATTGAAGGGATATTTACTGAAATGGAAGACTGGGACTGAATACGCGCTCGCGCACACAAACTCACAATTAAATATTTCTTCTTTAATAATCGTCGACAGAAAGTAATGAAATAACAAGGAGCAAGAAGAGTTTTATTCGTGCTTTTATTTCGTTCCCAGAACTCTCGTGGTGTGCACATTCTATTTTGTTCAGAAATAAATATAGCCTGGGGTGGAGTGTAAAAGGTTATATAGTCCACGTGACACTGAAGTGTTCCACGGGGCATTAGGTTTAAACTTTGTGCGTCACGTGCTTTTGAAAAGCCGAGCTTTGACCTACTCACCCTTGACTCTAAAATCAGATAACTGTGTCCCATAACCCAAAAGAAAAGAAGAGGGAGGGTTGTAAGTTGAGCAAAGAGCGGGAATGAAAATAGAAAGAAGTGGGCAGTGAGAAAAGAGACGGAGGATGAAAAGAGAACGAAATTATTTTTTTTTAAAAGAAATAGACGAAGCGGGGTGGAACGTTTAGCTTTTTGGTGTTAATCGTGGAGGATGGCGACAAACTTGTTTCCCATATCGAAGCATCGTCGGTGGTTGGCGATGGCAGGCTGTGGGGTTGATGTCGTGGTGTGAGACACAGAAGAATGTAGGTATTCGGTTGTCTACAGCAGCAGGAGGAACAGCAAAGAGGTCGCACGATCTAAAGTAGTTTTTCGCGATAATTGAATTTACATCGCGTGATTACTTGTCTCAAAGCTCTCGCCGACCCCAGAATACCCGAAAACCCGAACCAGACATAGTTCTGGCGTGGTGCCAGGAATATTCAGACACGAACTTCTACCGTGCTCAGCATCTCCCAGACCCTCTCATCACCTAATTGCGTCTGAGAACAAAAATAAATAAATTGGACTGGTAATGGGAGAAAGGGGGGAGCGGGGGGATGAAAGTGGAAATACTAGTCGCAACATGCGATGTGCACAGTTGAACAGAACCATTGTACCGTGAAGTTTATCAACCCTGCTCGAGAAGTGTCTTGGTGGTTGAATATCGTTCTTTTCTGTCTGCAGCTGAACCAGCAGTTCATGCGGAAGATTCCAGAAGGTTCTGAGGCGGCCAACATCCTGATTGGTGAGATGGAGAATCTCAGGTACCAGGTGGTGGCCTTCGTGAGGCTGTGTGAGGCTCGCCATCTCGGTGACATCACGGAAGTCCCGGTTCCCTCACGTTTCCTCTTCCTGCTGCTCGGACCCAAGGGAAGTCACTCCAAGAACCTGGAGATCGGCAGGTCCATGTCGACCATCATGGTTGATGAGGTGAGTGGGAAATTCATAGCTTGTATCCGGCACAAATTCTTTAATTCAATAGAAGGCACTACTATACCAGAACCATACTAAAACATTTGAGGACAATGAAATAGAAGATTTTTTTCTGAAAGGAAGAAAATAAACCAAGTGCTTTTAATATGTAAGAAACAAATAGCTTAATGAACAACATGAAGACAGGAATTTAGAAGATAGTCTGCAAGATTCAGACTCTTGTTGTTGCTCACATTACTACCTGACATGTAACTGTTGGTAGGTGTTCCGGGAGGTGGCATACAGGGCGCGAAGCAGACAGGACATCCTGGCAGGAGTGGATGAGTTCTTGGATCAGGTGACGGCCCTCCCACCTGGAGAGTGGGACCCCAAGATTAGAATCGAACCGCCACAAAGCGTCCCGTCACAGGTATGTAACTTTGTTCACTGTCCTTGTGTGTGGACAATTTTATGTATGGATAGGAGATACCAATATTTATGTAACCAGCTCTGAACACTCTCCTAAGTCATCATTAGGATGTTATTAGACTTTGCTCGGTGCTTGGATATTCAAACCTTCTTTCTCTTTCAGGACCAAAGGAAAGCTCCTCCGCCTGCGGCAGGGGAGGAAAAGGAGGAGGAGGAAGAGGAATCTCACTGTGATCCCACCTTACAGCGCACGGGAAGGTAAGATTCAGTCAGAGATGAAGGACTGTCATGATTGTCCACCTGCCTCATATGCCGACTGCTCGACTAATCGCACGAATAATGATAATCATGAGAGGATCATCATGGAAATATTTTTTTCTAATGTGTCTGGAGGTTGGGGAAGTAGCAGGTTGAGTGTCGATCTTTCGTGGGTCCTGGTTTCGTACTGTGACCCTCCGACTTTTTTGAAAATGTGAATATGTTAGTGGCAAATGATTTTTTTTTCTCAGAGAATGCGAGACCAATAATGAAAAGCGAAGAGAGTTAAGAACACACTTGAATCTTGGACGAGTAAGATTTTTACCTGTGCCTTACCTCTGTGTGCAGGTTGTTCGGTGGTCTGGTGTCGGACATCAAGCGGAAGCTGCCTTGGTACCCCAGCGACTTCAAGGATGGTCTGCACATTCAGTGTGTGGCCTCTGTTATCTTCTTGTACCTGGCCACCCTGACACCCAACGTCACCTTCGGGGGACTGCTTGGCCAGGCCACGGACCAGTACATGGTGAGGCCTTCACGGGGTTCACGAGGGGGGAAGTCTTCGAGGGTCAAACTCCGACGGTTATGGATGCGTGTAGATGTGTGTGTGTGCGCGTGATGCATGTGGACACGAGAAAGTTCAGTTGATTGCGAAATGCACTTTGACTTGCGGAGGACACTTCATGTGAACGGATTTTTTTAAGCTCCAGCATGTGGCAAATTTAACAACTGGGAAAGGTCGTTCCAGCGAAATTCTCTACATCTGTCGTGAATTATTAAGCACCACAAGCACAGGAGGGCTGGCTGCTTGTCAACCGCAGATGGCCAGACCTAGCATTAATTCCACGCACCAGCATGCACTTTCTCTTCCTCCCAACTGTCTCGTTCCATTGCGTGAACTTCGAGATCAAGATTCTCCCGTCCATCCCCTCCACCATCCCAGGAAAAAAACCTGTTGGGTCTATTTTTCACTTAAAGAGCATGAAGTAATAGTGTGTGTGTGTTGTGGCTGACTGTCACCTTTGCCATCTTGCAGGGGACCATGGAGTGCATTTTTACGGCCTCGGTGGTCGGGGTGCTGTTCGCTCTGTTCGCTGGTCAGCCTCTCAACATCCTGGGCAGCACTGGCCCCATGCTGGTGTTGGAGATGATTCTCTACAATTTCTGCAAGTGAGTTGCCCAGCGCCATTTGATTGATTGCCGTCACGCATCAATGTACAGTTGGAACTGTTTGGTGCGCGCGCACACACACACGAAACACCTTGCACTGTAAACGTTGGTACAAAATGTGTAAAAATAAAAAATATTTCCCGTTGTAAAAGAACTGGACAAAAATGGTTAGTGTTCACGTTCGACACGCTTTCAGGCATGCACGAACATAAGACAGATTCATGGATAGAAGACGCTTGAACGTGCACACAGACGGACATGCAAGTACTTGCACACGCGTGCAAACCCCACGATGAAAAAAAAAACTAACGTGTACTCAGTCTGATTGCACTTGTTTTCTTTTTATTGTGCGGTTTTTTTTTTGTGTGTTGTTACCAGGGAGAACCATCTGGACTTTTTGCCGTTTAGAGCCTGGATCGGCATCTGGACGACGATTTTCATGCTGCTGATCGTGGCCTTTGACCTGTCGGCCCTCGTGCGTTACATCACGCGCTTCACCGAGGAGTCGTTCGCCTCCCTCATCGCCATCATCTTCATCGCCGAAGCCTTTAAGAAGCTTTTCGGGATCCTGGACGAGGCGCCGATCAACACGAACCCTGGAGTGAGTAGACATGGTTCTGCCATGACAGCTTGTCCAATCAGTCGACACTGGAATTTCTGAGACTGCGCGGTCGTTAGGAACGTTACGTCATTTGCGCTCTTGTCAGATTGCCTGCAGGTGGTGCGCGCTGAGAACGTCTGGAGACTAACGGTTCTCTCACTTTATCTGCAGGCACCTCTCGACTACGACTGTTCCTGCTACCCGCCCAACACCACCTTCAATGACGGTAACATTACCTTCCCCAACCTGACCGACACAGTGACAACCGTGACGTCACTGCTGCTAGGCGACAACAGCACGAGCGGCGAGGTGTTCAACGTCACCGACGTCAACGCCACTGACCTGGGCGTCAACTGGACGTCGCTGACCAAGGCCATGTGCAAGGTGAAGGGCGGGGTGCTGCACGGGACTGGCTGCGACACACCCGAGTACAAAGCCGACGTCTTCTTCCTCTCCCTCATCCTCTTCTGTGGCACCTACATCATCGCCAGCTCGCTGTCCGACGCCAAGACCAGCTCCTTCTTTCCTTCAGTCGTGAGTTTTATCAAGTGACCCCACCTTGACCTGACACCCACGAGCGACTTGACTCCTGACCTGAGAATAGCTTTCATTCAAAAACATATCAGTACGGTCGATAACTCAATCGCTGAACTTTTGTTTTGCGAAAACTGAAAGCACAAACAACCACATTAAGTTTATAGGATCAATATAGACAATGATATAAATTTCAGTTTTAGCTTTAATACTCAGCTGCCTGTTCAAGCTATCAGTAGCCTTATCACATCTCCGACTCTTGTCCACAGGTGCGTCAGACGTTGAGCGACTTCTCGGTGTTGATCGCCATCTTGCTGATGGTGGGCACCGACGCCATCATCGGAATCGAAACGCCAAAGTTGACAGTGCCAGTGGAGTTTAAGGTCAGTCAGACTCCTTAAATTTGTTGTTGTTGTTGTTGTTGTTGTTGTTGTTGTTGTTGTTGTTGTTGTTGTTGTTGTTGTTGTTGTTCTTCTTCTTCTTCTTCTTCTTCTTCTTCTTCTTCTTCTTCTTCTTATGAACCTTTTACGTTTAATGTAATTCTCAATAATAATAAATTATCGTCGTCCTCATCGTATCTACAGCCTACTCGCAATGACCGGGGCTGGTTTGTTAACCCCTGGAGTGACAAGAACCCTTGGTGGCTGATCCTGGCAGCGACAATCCCAGCAGTGCTGGCCGTCATCCTCGTCTTCATGGACCAGCAAATCACCGCTGTCATCGTCAACAGGAAGGAGAACAAGCTGGTGGTGGGTACCTTGCTTTCATCCTTCGTTTGTAACCTCTCCCAGCTCTGTTCTTTTCTAGTTTATATTGTTACTGTATTACTAATTACCTACATTTAATGATATTCTCTTTGTGGAAAGTATTTTTATCATTTTGTCGTCTTCTCATAAAGCAAAAGTCAGATGATGGCAAGAAAAAAAAATCAAGGTTGGCTACGGTGGGGGCCATGGTGACTGTTGTTGCTGAGTTTGAAAAGGGAAAGTGCTTCCACCTTAAGGCGATTTTGCCATGGTGACTGTCAGTGTAGTTGTCTGCTTAATGTCACATTCCAGAAAGGTAGCGGCTATCACCTGGACATGTTCGTGCTGGCCATCTGCATCCTCATCTGCTCGTTGATGGGCCTCCCGTGGTACGTTGCGGCCACGGTGTCCGCGCTGGCTCACATCATGAGTCTTAAGAAGGAGTCCGAGTGCACCGCCCCCGGCGAGCGACCAACTTTCCTTGGTGTTCGGTGAGTAGCCAGGCCAGTGAGTGGTGTATTGTGTCAAATAGGAAGAGCAGAGGTCAGTCACTAAGTGTGTGAGTAAATCTGTACATTTTTTAATGTGAATATGTGTTACAGAATTTTCACAGATATGTTTGTCTTCCTCGGATGAGGAAAAAAAGTGCATTCGAAATCAAATAATCCACGTCCTTTGAGATCAGTCACTGACCTTAATCTTTTAAATTTTGCTTACAAATGAATCCAGCTTTCTGTCTTCAGAAATAGTAAAACAATAGTTTCTACTGCCTGTTGCCTACAGGGAAAACCGACTGACCGCTCTGCTGGTGGGTCTGCTAAGCGGATTGTCCGTGCTGTTCACCTCAGTTCTTAAGGTATGGAAATCCGCTTAGAATTAAATTATTATTGTTGTTTTTTGTTTGAGTTGATATAATCCTGAGTGTGACACAGTCCTCTTGATGCAGACATGACACATGAGACTGAAGATTGGTGGGAGAGAAATAAACCTTTTTATTTACGAACATTCTAGAATTAAGGAGTCAGTGTGCTCTTCCTTTACATGTAGACCTTTTCCAAAGGGAAAAGTTGCTAAACTACTACAAAAGCTAAGGGTAGCAGGATAAGACAAGAATGTGGTTTAGGAAAACATGGGTAGACCTCAGTACACGGGTGACGGGTGTCAGACGGGTGCAGGGCTAACGACTACGGTGACTTTGTTGCAGTTTATCCCTATGGCTGTCCTGTACGGTGTGTTTCTCTACATGGGTGTCGCTGCCCTCAAAGGCATGCAGGTAAACAGCTGTTTAACACCCCGAGTACTAATCGTCTTGATCTACCTGTTTTATGAAAAAAATTTGATTATATTTTTACTGTGGAAGTTTAGTTGATTATTGTTGTTTTAACTACTTATAAATGTGATATCGGATTATAGTGTCCAATTATAATAATAATAAATGATGATATTCAATAAGATGGATCGTCTACCTTCAAATGTTTCGTCACGAAAGCTGTTTCTTCTTTCTACAGTTCATCGACCGTGTCCTCCTCATCTTCAAGCCCGCCAAGTACCAGCCGGACTATATTTACCTGCGTCACGTGCCCATCAAGCGCGTGCACATTTTCACTGCCATCCAGGTGTGCTGCCTGGCCGTGCTCTGGGTCATCAAATCGGTCAAGTCCGTCTCAATTATTTTCCCCATTATGGTGAGTGACTTGTGGTGTCAGGTGTTGTCAGAAAGTGGTTTTATCAACGGAAACCCTTATTTTTAACATTACACATGTGTGATAATAATTTCTTTATTTTAATGTATACAAGGACGTCTGGCCCATATCCATAGCAAATACATGTGTGTATGTGTGTGTGCGCGCGTGTTCGTGTGTGTGTGTGTGTGTGTGTGTGACATCTCGCTTTAGCAGCTGATGTTATGTTGCTTCAACTCTGTCACAGTAGAAATATAATGCGCGATGTACATTTGTTAATCTCTGGTAATCTGAGGCTTTTCTCCACCATGTTAACATGATACCAGAATTTCCTAAGCATGGTTAGGTGCTCTCGCCACAAAAAGCGTCTGTAAACGCGAAGAACCTTTTACACACACACACATACATATACACTTTCTCTCTCACTCTCTCCTCGCGATAAAATCCCACACGTACAATCCAAAAGCGAAAAAAAAAGCAAAAAAAAAAAACAACAACAACAAAACAAAAATTAAAAAACAACAAAAACAACAAACAAACAACAAACAACACAAACAGACACACAAAATAAAAGTTTATCTTAGCTGCAAAGCTCGATTTTCATGTCACAGCTTCTGGACAAACGAGGATCTTATGTCTACATGGGCGGGAGAGATCTTGTTTCTTTGTTATATTATCTTTCTTGCTTCTGCTCTGCTCTGTGTGTGTGTTTTGAGAAAGTTGAATAGGGTGATTATGGAGAGCTTATGGCGAGGCTAAGACCTGAGTGCTGTGCTGTTGACAGGTACTGGGCACGTGTTTTGTGCGCAAGGCCATGGACTACATCTTCACCCAGCGCGAGCTCAAATGGCTTGATGACATCATGCCGGATGCAGCCAAGAAAGAGAAGGAGGACAAGATGAAACTCCAGGGCCTGGATGACGAAGAGAAAGAGGTGAGAGAGCTTGCCACAGGTCACGTGACACTTTGCGTTCTCCATAGAATCAATCTCCTACAAACATGCGCAGAAAAAAGGTCAACAACACTGACGTCAGGCTTGTACTTAGATACGTTGATCTCGTGACAGCCTCGGGGAAAGAGAAAGCTAGGACCACTTGTTTAAGTAGGCGTATCCGTGTACAAATATGATATCACGTTTTTGGACCTCTTTCTGTGTATGGTAGGCGCGAAAATGGGAGGAGATGTATTCACCCAGATGTAAGCAATCAGTATCTTGCACTGAGCTTTATCAGCTATAATAAATTTTACTAAGCGGGATGAGTGTTTTAGTTTGTTTTTATTGAATGCACCTTGCCGAAGTGATGAGCCTCATTTTCCTGCTGTGCAGAATGCGAGTCTGCTGGGGGAGGAGTATGACCGGCTGATGGAGATCAAAGTGCAGCACGAGCGTATGGGCGAGAAGTACGGACAGCGCGTGACGCGTCGCGCCTCCCTCGACACCGACCGCGTCAACATCAGCGAGGAGATGACTCGCACCGGCATCTGGATGCAGCTTCGCAACAACAAGCCTGAGTTGGAGGAGAGTAACAGGTCAGAAGTCATGGGCTTGCTCTTTTTCTTTCTATCCCCCGCCATCTCTCTCTCTCCTGTTTTCCATTTATGTTTGTGTAAACAAAGCAAAGAGCCTCGGAAGCAATAAATCATGGGATTAGCTCGGTACAAAATCTCTGATGACTTTATTGGGGCTGAACGGGATGTGTATGTGTGAGTTGAATGACTGAGTAAAGTATGTAAAATTTTAATCGTGTTTTCGCTAGCTGCTCGTATCAATTTTGTAAGATTCGCTCTTCTCTTACCAGTTTCTACAGCAAACTCCCCACCAACCCATCCACCCATCCATCCTCTTTCTCATTGCAGACATCACCGAAAGAGACGAAGTGAGAAAAACAACCTCGCCAACGCAAACGATAGGGCTGCCGCCTTTTATTTGCAAGACGACGAAGACCACGATCCAAAAGCATAAATGATGGACTAGTCGATGGATTCGTCATCTACTTTTGACATCAGTGCAGCTGGACTGGGCCACGCCCAGCTCCTCAGTGGATCCTTATTTTCACACTATTCGTCTCGACAGGAGACAGCAAATGGCCGCCATGTTTCCTCTCTCGTTAAAAGTTTTTTTAGTTACAAAAATTATTGGTTGAAGCAGTAACATTTCCCGTTTTATTTAGACAATGTGATGGCGATGTTTGTTGTGATGAACTAACTCGGTTGTACAGAAAATCACAAAGACATCAAACGATATGGCAAACAACTTTTTGTTTTTTTATTAAAAGGAGAATATTATATTTAAATTTAATAAATATATATAAATATGTATATTTAGAACGGCAGCTTATAACATGTCATTGTTCATGATTAGTCCGTAGAACATTCTAGTGGCAAGGTCCCAGTGAAGAAAGGTGAAGGTCTTTTGATAGCAACGACTGTCGCGTGAAGGCCACAAAGGAAATGACTGGCACACTGCTCAGTGAGCATGCTGAGTGTTGCTCAGTGAGCATGCTGAGTGTTGCTCAGTGAGCATGCTGAGTGTTGCTCAGTGAGTATGCTGAGTGTTGCTCACGCCGATGTTCCACCAACCGCAGGGACTCATTTTTTTTTCCAGACCAGCCCACCTTCTCGATGCCTGCGATGATCAGGCGTTTCCAGATCGATGTGATATTATGTGCATTTATTCTCTGCAATTTTCGTTTGTTTCATTTTAGAAAAAAAATGATTGGGAATCTGGTTAGGTGTGATGCTGACTATATTAATTTTAAAAGAAACATACGCTACAATCAAGTTTATGTTTATTTCCATGATCGTGGGAGATCACATGGTCTCTTTAGGTGGAGTTTGGGGGGAAGATGTCGAGGGTGAAGGTCTTGAGACTGGGTGACTGCGCCTTGCTGTGCCTTGTGAAAGTGCCTATCGTTGAATAGTTGTGGTTGCACCCGTGCTCTGCATTCTTCTTCTTTTGTTGTGCATCCTGTGTATTTACCTGGCCATGAAAAGCTGACTCGTTCAGCGTCTGGATGGGAGATGGTGTTACACATGGAGGACATTGTCCTGGATGTGAAGAGTCACCAACGCGTGCATCACATCGAGGAGCGGGGTAGCAAAATAAGAGGGGCAGGGGTAGGGTGGGGTGGGGTGGGGTCAATGACCGAGCTTCTCCCACGTCATAGACAGGCCAGTGCATTTATGCCAGTGTTGGTGAACCGTGGAGCAGTCAGGAATCACTCCACGATTTAGCCCGTTTTTTTTTTCTTTCGGAGATTCGAGGTCACGTGATAATTAGTCAACAAGCGATGCACAAGTCTTCCCACATTCCCGCCCTCCAATCCACCCCAGTCCCACCCCTTATTTAACTTTATAGCTTTGAGTTATGGCTGTAGTACATCCGGGCTATACGTGGGGGTGCTCGCACTCTAATCTCTCTCTCAGCCATTCACCTGTACACACGCTAGTTTTTACTCTTAATTTCACCTGCACAAGAGGGCTTGAGTACTAGCAATTATTATTTAAGTGTCCTTCGTTTGCTCTTTACTGTTTAAAAAAAAGCACAATACATTATGCAATGGTTTTAGAACGAAAGATGATTCTTGCTTCGTCACACCACACCTCTCTGACCACTCTTGATGACAACCTGTTCGTGAAGGATTGAGTGAGAATCGTGTGTATCATGTCACGTGCCGGACTGCAGGTAACACCAGGTGATCAGAACGGTTTCCGAGGAGTATAGCCCTCGAGTTCACGTCGACCTCCATCACTGTACTTTAACAGCCAAATGTTTTCCTATTTGTAAAGGTTTATACCACTGTTTTAATGAAAGATGTGGGCTATTTTATGAGCAAATTACTGTGAGTTGTTATAGTTTTATTTACTATATCTAACATCATCAACACTCTATTGTATGTATTGAAGATTGTGTGTGTGAGAGAGAGAAACTAAGAATTCGTAAGTTCGTTAAGAAATGTACAAGTAGAGAAAAGAAACTGTAAATACTACATCACGAGACCCGAAATATCGGAAATTTAAAAAAAAAAAAAGAAGAAAGATCTGTATGTTTCTAACCTACGGCAACTGAAATGTTGGTTCAGAAAGAAACAGCTATGAGTGACCCTTAAACAGCTTTAAAACATTTAATTTGCTTCTTACACCGATAGAACTGAAAATTCGGTACAGATGGAACTTTGTATGTATGTTATGAAAATATGTCTTAATTTTTGCTGCAGAATAAAATGTTGCTGTTACAAATGTCCCTTCCATGTGCAAGCTAAGCTCACTTGACATTTTATGGTTCATAATGTTTCCCAACCTTTTATAAAATAATTTATATTTAAAACGTTTATCGGATGCTTATTTTAATAATAATCTGACCAAATAGAGTATAGACCTGTATAAAGAGATCAAAGAAGTGAATTATGAACACGAAATATCAAATAGTTTTGTCTTTATTAGCTCTGTACTATTAGCATATAGTAATTTTTTTAAATAGGTATTCATTTATAATCAGTGTTTCATAATCTACAAACTAAACATGAATCTTTTTTCGCTGCTTGGGAAAATCGTTGTTTTTATTTGCATCATTTAGGAAATTTTGCAGTTTTTTTCAAAAAGACAGTATTCACCTGTAAATAACAGATACTCATGTCACCAAACAATTTTTTTTCCCGAGGATGTAACAAAACAGTTTTTGGAGAGAGTTCAGTGTTCATGTGTCATACTATGAGCCGCTTTCATTCCGACTCAGTGAATGGACATAATTTTCATGAGTTTATTTTTCTATGAACCTAGAAAAGCTGTTAGCAGCTGGCTTTGTGCCTTGATCGACGTCTAAGGTTCTAAGTTAATTAATACATCCTCCTGTACATAATTCCATTAATAAAACTCGAACCGGACAATTTACAATTTTCCTGCCTCACAATATTTTACCTTGTACATTTGACGGAAAAATAAACGAGATTAAAATTTTTGATTGTGTGGCTTTTCTTTTATTTGTTCGTTTACCTTTTTTTATTTTTTGTACAAAAATATTCGTTAATGGTGAACACATCCTTGTAAAAATGTTGATCTCCGAGGGCTCTACGGGACGCAGGCTGCGAGACTGAACTGCAAGAAACATCAGGATAATGCTTGTCAGTACAAGAAGAAGAAATACGAGATGGAGGGATGAAAAAAAGAGAAAAAGGAAGAGTTGCTTTGTTCTCACCTCATCAATCTCACCCCGGAACGGGTGGCCTTGTTGCCGGCAATGGCCGATGGTCAACGGCGCCTCTCTTGGTAACAGCGATCCTTGACAACAGAAAAAGGACTGATTAGAAATACGAGGGGAGAAAAAAGATGCTTGAGAGAAGGTATTTGCAGATTTTCTAAGAGTGTACAAACGCATGAAGTGAGACTCACACTCTCTCTCACACAAACACTAATAACAAGTGCAACCAGACACAGGAAAGCCACATCATCCAAAGATTCCAGAAGATGGCTCACCGGTCAGAGGCAGATGTCTCTGTATTCCGTTAGAATATCCGATGAGTTTATTGCCGTCGTAGACAAACTGAACATCATTCATGCCTGGTGTCTGCAACAAAAGTAGTTAATTCATGTTACATATAAGACAAACTTAGTGAGGGTCTCCGGTAAAACCACATTATATAGTAGGTCGCTCCAATCATCATGAAAGGATTGAGTGTATCCTCAATTAAAATATCAGATTAAGGAGAACATTTTTACGGGATAGGTTCACGTGTTGGCTACCTTACATAAAGTTTGTTTTAATTACAAAAATAGATTTATTTATAGAATTTACAGATAAATGACCAGCTGCGCGCCAGGGTGTGTGAGTAGGCTTCACAATCACTACTTTGTGGTTTCCCCTCTTTTCTTTGGTCACGTGCCATACCCAACTCACAAAGTGTGAGGACGGGCCCAGCCTCTCTCACACTACCTCACGTGCAGTGTGAACTCACAGCTGGCAGGGTCAGGGTGGCTCCAGCTGTGTTGCTGGTAGTTCTGAGAGTCAGTCGCACGTTGTTCTCTGTAGCTTGCAGCAGGAAGGAGGGTGCATCCCCCCCATTTCCCAATGGCATACAGTTGCCCACTATGTCTTCTTCATACATGGTGATGCTCCTTTTCAACCTTCACATTCCAAAACAAAAAGCGGCGGGGATGCAAATAAAACGACATATTTACAAAGGAAAGGAAAGTTTTTCTTTCTTGCCAATAGAGATCACTACAAATGTACTTCACAACTATTTAAAAATTACAAAGGCACAAATCAAACATTGCGACTCAGCTGTTCTGTTTTCCTCAATTCCCTCAATCATGAAATTACTTTTAAAATAAATAGTTAATCCTAATGCAAGACTGCTTTTTTACATGCTTTTGTTCATTCCAGGATTGTGCACGCATACACGCATACACGAACAGACAGATAATAATTCATATAATCATACCTGCTTCCACTGCCAGGATTGGAGGAAGAAGGCATAAGCGCCCTGACATCAGCAGGGATCTCGCCACTTCCACTTCTGATCGTGCCATCCGGCATAGTCACCTGCCAAGACCGCTTCACCTGACCCCCTCCACTGCTACCAGATGTCAAGGCTAAAAGGTCGGCGGGCATTTCCCCGACACCTGTGCGCCGTGTGCCATCGGGCATGACCACGCTCCACCGTCGCTCCGTCCTCCCGCTAGTACCTGAGTTTATCATAGCCTGCAGATCTGCCGGCATCTCCCCTTCACCTGTCCGCAGCGAGCCATCTGGCATCCTCATGCTCCAGCTTCTCTTTCCCGAGGCGCCAGCGAGGGAGGTCACGTCCGAGGGCGTGTCCCCACTGCCGGTCCTCACCATTCCGTCGGGCATCGTCAGGTTCCAGCGACCTCGTCTCCTGACAGCCGCGTCTCCAGCAGAGCCTGACTGTGCAGACAGTCCATGACCCTCCACGTGTCCAGAACCTCCTCTCGCGCTCAGCAGAGACTTCAGGTCGGCAGGCATCTCTCCCACACCCGTGCGCTGCGAGCCGTCGGGCAACGTCACGCTCCAGTGACTCTCACCTTTGACTGAGGCTTGGCCAGCTTCCAGGAGGGCCTGGACGTCAGCAGGCACGTCTCCAGTGCCGGACCTTACCGAGCCGTCAGGCAAAGTCAATGTCCACTGACGCTGAGTGGCTGCTGCACCCCTACCATCACCCACGCTCTCTATCGCACTCCTTGACCCTTGGACTGACTTCTGCTTGGCGCCTGTGTGTTGATGACCCCCCTGACTACCTCTGTTCCCAACCCTGTACCCAAGGTAGTTGGATCCTGACGTTTGAGCGGCATCCCCGCCAGCAGTTGACCCTTCGGTCATGTGATGTAAGGCCGCCTGACAACAAAAGCAAATTTACTGCCACACCGTGATAAACAATGCTTCTAAATTCTACTTCCTCAAAAAGAAGCTACATAAAAGGGTCGATTAATTAATGAAAATGCAGAACATTCTTTATAATAATGACGGAGTTCTTTACCAACCTTGAAAACGTCTGCTGGCGGTTCGCCGATGCCGCTAGAGAGGACACGCCCATCCTGGCTCATCAGCTGCCATCCCCGGGTTCCATGCGCCTGGTGAGACTGCTGTACGATTGTCACCTCCGAAACGGATTTATAGAACTCTGGTATCTCCTTGGGAATGATTCCATACCCAGAATTCAACACTTTTCCGGTAGAGTCAATTATAAACCATCTGTAGACAGCAGATCTTCAAATGCGTTACCTGAAGACACCATGTTGCTAGATAATATGTTCAAATTTAATAGAAAATCGTTCTGTTAAATTCTTGTGATATAAGAATCTTCTTACGTGTCTGAAGACATTGTCAATACCATACATAAAAAAATAGTTTACACAATTGTAAATATGGGCAAGAAACGTTTCAATTTTTAACAAACCTTTCCTGTGTTGCAGTCTCCGTGCTTTTACTGCCTCCGGCCTTGTGAAAAAGGTCCTGCAGGTGATCAGGAATCTGGCCGTGGCCAGTCAGGCGAGTGCCATTGGATAAAACCACCTCCCACGTGACGTTGGTCGTGATGACCGGCAGGACGATCGAGCCCCGCACAAACTGTGTCACGCCAGAGGGCAGGCTACCAGCGCCCTCGACCAGCGTCGATCCGTCTGCGCGTTTGATGCTCCAGATGGCGCCATCGACGCCTGCGTCCGACTGCTGCAGCAGGACCCCGGAACGCAGGTCGCCATACTTGCTGAGGACATCTGCCGGCAGATCGCCAGAACCGGTTGCGAGAATCTCGCCGCCTGAGGACAGCACCGCCCAGCGTGTCACTGATTTCCTTTCAGTTGACAGAACTTGATCAAGCTTCAACTGCTGTACGATGCTGGCGGGGATTGACCCTTGACCGCCTGTTGCATTGCTGCCGTCAGTTTTGGACAGTTTCCACTCCACCACCTCAGGGCCTACTGTTTTTACTTCCAGCAGTTTTCCTGCAACAAGACATAACATCCGAGTGATTTATGGAACGAGTTCAGGAATCAAAGGCAATCTCCAGCTATCACATTTTTTTCAATAAAACTTTAAATTTTCTTTAAAACGCTGGTTCTTCCAGACTGCTGATAGTTTCAGAATCTGAGTTTGCTCAACATACCTGGAGCGAATCCTGCATAAAGGTTCCTAATGTCATCGGGAATGTTTCCGATGCCAGACTTGATGACTTTGCCGGTGGGAAGCATTATGAACCAGTGTGATGTCGGCGAAGCTCGCAGCTGGAAGCTGTACTGGCTGGCCACATCAGCTGGCACATCCCCTGACCCAGATCGCATAACTCTACCATCCATGCTTACCACCTGTCGAGAAGTCGCCACATAAAACTCATGAGACTGCTAAGTAATGACCTCGGCGGACTTCAAACATCCTCTGATGGACATTCAAACCAAGCTGGGTGGTGATAAGCTACTCGGGGCTAAGGGACTGATAATGATGTCGATGTTGACTCATACAGGTTAAAGCAATAATTAAAAAAAAATCCCTAGTTATGACTTCCAAGTGTCACCACAAGTTACCTGCCAGCTGCCCAAATCGGCGCGTGATGGGGCCGGAGTGAGGACAAGGAGCTGGCCCCGCCTGTTGGGCACGAAGACCACGCCCCCTGACACTGTAGTGTCGGTGATGGTTGCCATGCTGCCCAAGTCCAGCATGGTTATCTCCTTGCCACCATCGGGCCAGGTTCCTCCCGCCGTCTTGCCAGCGTCCTGATGAATGACCGAGCCGTTGGGCAGGACCATCAGCTTCTCGAGAGCAACCGTCTGCTGACCAGAGGGCAAGACTGGGTCAAGTCCTTGATCTTGCACCTCTCTTCCGATGAATGTTACGTTGTGCTTGGTGGCGGTCTGGCTGTCGAACCAGTCCTGAACAAAAGTCAGTAAATAAAAATAAAATAATAGATACTAGACGATTTCCTTTACATAAATAAAATTACAGTCTACCTTTGTTTGCTGGCAAAGTGCACGTAGCCATATTGACTGGAAGCGCAGTTTGTGGATTCAGCAGTTTACGAACCGACTTACCTGGAACCCCCAGTTATAGTGATCATTCCAAATGAAGTTTGAAGGCTGCTGGGGTTGCAGACGATAACGGAGATGGAGAACAAACTTATCTCGAAAATGGTCGGCAGGCAAAGTGTTAATCTGCACTCGCCCGGAGCCATTGAAGTAGGCGGTGCCATGCTGGCTGAAAGCCACGCCCTCGGCGCGTGCTGGGTGACGGTGCAGAGACTGATCCTCCACAGAGCCATCAAACTTGATGTGAAGGGAGGACTGACAGCCTGGACATACGAAAAAACAATCATCGATCATCAATCATCATCATCATCATCAACACCACCACCACCAACAACAACAACAACAGATGAAAAGATAAACTACAAATTAATTAATTGATGTACGTAGTAGTGCTGACTTGAAGTCAGATAACAAACCTATTGCAACTGTGGATACACATGCGCACTGGCTGTGTCTGTACACCGTGCCTGGACGACAGGGACGAGTCACGTGACCCTTCCCTGGAATCAGCTGGAGATAGTTGTAGACACTGTGTGGATCAGGCCGATATTCACATGCGCCTGTTAACAAAAACCCATATAATTAAACGAGCTGTTATTTTGTGATGTGTTTGATGGCTAACATCTATATAATTAACTTTGTTCATTGATCATTAAAATAATTATTCAAAAGCATCTATTTCAGTCGAAAATGAGGACAAAAAATGAATAAATAAGCTTTTTTTTAATTAACCAGATTAGAGGTATGATGGGTACTTTGAGAATTTCAAGCAATGTTTACAGAAAACTTGAAACATTCACGCAGAAAGCATGGCACCGAAGTTTTAAAAAGTACACAAGTTCCCACGCGCTGACATATTGTCTCTAATTCATTTTTATTTCTGATAAATGAAAAAATTTAGAAACCAATAATGTACAGCCAAAACAATGTGCAAATATGCATACAAATAACCAAGAAACACCCAGCTGTACAGGCAGACACGCATACAAACAGACCCAGGGCTTCTGCTAAGGCTAAATTCTTTGGGGTCCCTGGGACCCCTTCTTCAGATTTTTAAGGGGTCCCTGTTCTTCGCCCAAATTTGAAGGGGACCCCATTGACGAAAATTGAAGGGGTCCTCCGAACTTTTAATGCATACTGTATGCAATTTTTTGCGTAAGCAGAAGCCCTGCAGACAGTTCATTTCAGCAACTGTCAGGAATAAGCAAGTGAACTGTAGTTTGCAATGTTGTAACTGACCGCTGGCCTGCAGTGTCCACTCCAAAGAACAAGCATCTCTACAGCTGGCATCCGACACACAGCCGCCATCTTGGCTGTAGCGATGGCCTTGCTGGCAGCACTGGGGGACCGAGCGCCCTCCTCCACATGTCCAGTACTCGCCACACCCCGCTGTCCCGGTATTGTGAGTCCAGCCCTGAGGTTGTCCCCGACAAGGGTCTAGAGAAACAGAAACATCGGTAAGAGGTATGGGGTGAGCAGTCAACCAGTGGCCGGTACTACTCTGTATCTCCTCGCTTGTTGTCAGTCATCATAGTTGTCGTTCTTGTTCCTGAAACCACACCTTTCCTTTTTCCCTTTCGCTCCTTCTCTCTCTCTCCTCCTCCTTTTCTTCACGTTTCTGTTCATTCGTCTGTTATTCTATTTAGATATGTTCACAAAGCTTCCTAACTAAACAGACATACAGGTTTGAAAACATCTTTATGAAACGGAAGTCAGTGATTGAGTGAAGGGGGTTCCCTCCTCATTAACACTATGTTTGTATCTAAAATTGAAAAAAAAAATAGATGCGTCAGTTGTCTCGGGACAGTTCTGGAAATATAATCTGCATCCATACTCGGGTACCTGAAGGGCAATCCACAAACAGGGCGTCTAGACAGGCCACTGCCTCGGAGCTCCAGTAAAGACCGAAGGGACAGGAAGTGATCACTGGTTTGTAGCCGCCGTTCTGCGGGTAGCAGGTCACGTACTTGGTGCAGTCGGGTGGATAAGAGTTGTACCCGACCCCGCCAACCTCCAGACACTCGCGACACAGCGCTGCATGCATTACAGAGCATCAGACCACCATTGTCTCAAACCTTATTTACATTTATCATCAAAGCGCTCGATTCTCTTCCTCAAAATATGTGATTGACAATAACTAAAATGAAATAAAAGGGATATTTCTACTGTTGGTGATTCACGTCTGAGTGCAAAGTGCCAGAAATTACACTTTTATTATTAAAATTGTGCTGACACTGATTAGCAGTTATTCTGCTCTCCCTTGATGTGTTTGTTTGTTTGCCGGATGTCTATTGTCGGCTTTGCCATTAGGACAAAGTTGTAAACGACGGCCTTATAAACATTTTTTTTATATTTAAACATGCAGGGTTAGCGAGTACTTACCGGGTATTGACGGTGTTGTAGACACAGTAGGAGGCGGGATCGTTGACACAATGACTGAAGCGATCGTGAACATAAACAAATACACTTTGAAATGTAGTTTCAATATAAACACAGCCCTTGTTTGAAGGGTTTTAAATAAGGTTAATTAATAATTACAGATATTTTTGTATCTACGGCAAATACTGTGCAACTGCCTACCTCACAGCGACTTTGCATATTGTTTATGACAGGAAGCACGACTTAAATTTTCATTCAAGATTTCATGTTACTTGGTCATTTGAAAGATTCTCTCTAGTTGTACATGCCTTTCAATGCTTCCCTATACAGAATCAGTTTATAAAGTCGAAAGGGTTTTCACTGTCCTCTTACCCTCGCAAATCTGGTCTCGGAGCGTTTCGACGATGTCGATGAGAGCAGAGAAGTCAGACACGTTGAAAAGAGTGGAAGGTGACGAGGCCATGGCCTCCAGCTCCGTCTGCAGGGTGCGCTTACCCACCCCGATGACCAGCATGACGATACCACTGGCAGTCTTGGCCAGGCTGGCCTCAGCTTTCGTCTGGTGGACGTTGCTGGACTTCCCGTCGGTGATGACAATACCTGAGTGAAAAGGAGTCTAGAATAAGCATTACCTCGCTATCATGTCTTTCTTTCACAAAATTTCACAAATCGTCATCGGGGTGTTTATCATCATCGCCATCATCATGACATCATCCCCTCCTGTTCTGACCAACCTATGTGTGGAATGCCTGGTCGTCCGTGCGTGGCGAACATTCCCCGCAGCGCTTGCAGGCCCAGGGCCGTGTTGGTGCGGCCCAACGGCGTCTGTCGCAGCCCCGACACCCTCCTCTTCAGTTCCGCCTTGCCCAGGAACGGCTTGATGGGGATGGTGTCGCCCACGTTAGAGCTGTACACGATGATGCCCACGTGAATGCCCTCGTCGCCCACCTGACACCAGAAGCCACACGTGAGGTCGTCGGTCATGTACTGTGACTTGTCGTCATTGGCTTTTGAGGGCTTATTTAATGACATTCCAGCAGTTATTACTTTAACGAACAAAAGAACTCGACAACGGGGTAAGGTATAAAGAAAATGGGAGGAAAATGAGTTATGATTATTTTTTTTAAAATACCTGAGTCAACAGACCTAGCGTGAGACGTTTGTCAGACAGGTAGAAAAAGGTGTGCGAGAATAAGTTTCAAGTATTTAACTGCTTAAATTTATTGCGCTGTTGTTGTTTTTTTATTTTATTTCCACTACTCCTCTCTATCTCCCTCTCATCTTCCCCTTCCTCTGTCTCCCGGATCTGTCACATAAAAGTAAACACTGCAATGGCTGAATCACCTCCAGGCTATTAATGAGGGTAGAGACGAAGACGCGCCCTCTGTCCCAGTCTTCCGCTTGGATGCTGTGCGAACCATCCAGCAAGAACACGACATCAGCTGGCTGCTGGCACGAGATGGCTGCAACAGACCACATGTCTATCAGGCCTTGCACGAGTCACGTGACAGACTGCCGAGAGCTGCAGAAGACTCGGCACAAAGCCCCTCATTTAAACAATTACTGCAAAAAAGCTAAAGAAACTCAGATGCTGCACAAATCTTGTGTTGTTGAGACACCTGACGAGCAGCAGTTTTTTTTTCTACCTGTCACATAGGGGTAAGCAACTTGCGAAATCATGAAGCCAGCAAACTATCTCATTGCAAGGGTTTGGTGTCCTCAGCAGGGTTTGAATGTACATGATGCTCAAGACAGATTTAGTCAAAATACCTGCAGGAATATTAGAACAGAAACCTATACAGCTTGCGACGAGGTTAGGAAACACAAAGTCTAGTTTAACCTGTTCAACAACCTTTGCAAAAAAAAAAGAGTGACATGATTAGAGATGTCTTTAGAAAATCACTTCATCAGCGTAGACAAAACACAACCTTCTTAGCAGTCCTTTTTAACTGGACATATGTTGTGGAATATTTAGCTATGTCTGGAAAGTTCATCTTGACACTCGTATACAAAATAAATAAATAAAGATTGCCAAGTCCCGTAGCACGACACAGGTCCTTGTCTCAGCACGAAGCTGGCTGGTACAGGTGACTGTTAACAAACTCACGTGGTAAGTAAGGTGTTGTTGTTGGTGATGGCTCCACTGTAGTTGCGGTAGTTGGTGGGATCGTTGGTTCGAGGGTGGTCATCGGTACAACTGAAACAAATATCTTATTTTTTCTGTTTGATGTCATTCACCTACCGGAGGAAGAGGAGGAGCGTAAAAAGTATGAAGTGTCTTTCATACCCTGCCCAGACACCAATAAGAAACCCAGTTCCCACACTGTGATCTATTTAAAACAACAACAACAACAACAACAACAACACAACAAAAAAAACCCACCCCACCACCACCATCAAATATAAACATATGCAGAAACAAAACTAATGACCAAACTGTATGCACGCGACACACTCCTGACGAATCTCAAACATTTCTGAATCGCCTCTTACAACGTTCAGAGTTGGACCAAGAAGGTTCATGCCACAATCGTAAAATTTTTAAGATAAGCAGTCCGGAGATAGGATGTTCATTCCAAGCCAACCTTTGCAGATGAGGTCACTGATTTCCTGGACAACGTTCTGGAGCTGAGTGAAGTCGCTGACCGTGAAGAGACGGTTGTGGTTGTGGTCCTTCGGGGCGATCTCTTGAAGCTCGTCCAGGTAGGTCTCATTGCCTACCCCCAGGGCGATCATGGTAATCTTTTCCACCTGGGCAGTGAGTAGCACCTTTTAAGGTTGTTGTTTTAATCTTTTAGGGTTTTGGTTGTTCGCTTGGCAAAGTCTTGGGTTAGGGTTAGGGTTAGTACTATTCGGACTGATGACTGATAATTAAGTGATCGTTGCTTCTTTTTGCGAAGAGTAAATCGACGAGTTTTAATGAAGGTAAACATGAACATGTCACAAACTTTATTTAGTATTCTACACAGAGGTATAATTGTATAAAGGGTGCATCTGCCGGACATGACAACTTACTCGTACCCCTTGGTACAGAGCTGACATTGTATAAATAATACACATTCAATATGACAGGTGCTGAACCTGCCTTCTGGATTCTGACGCCATTCGCTCTCGCCATTAGGCTATCATACATGTATGATTGTATACAGATTGTACATTGTGTATCCCAGGTGTTACTGTACATCTGCTCTTACCGTGCGAGCGTTGAGTGCCTCTTGAATGGTCTTATGGACGTCATCAGACCGGCCGTCAGTGATGACGACGGCGATGGGTATGGCGCCAGGCCGGCCCTGGTTTGCCACCATAGACCTCATCCGAGCGACAGCAAGCGCTGTGTCTGTGCCTGCAACAAGAAGCAGGTGCTGAGACAGGCAGCGAGACCTTCTGGGCGATGTCTAAATATTTTTATTTTACGACTGTAGGTTCGCTCTTGAACTCCAAAGCTCGTCAACTCACCCTGGCCGTCCTGTTCGAGTCCTCGTAGCATGGCCTTGAGCTGCGTGCGCGACTTGAAGGGTTGAAGGTCGATGACCTGCCCGATGTCCGTGCTGTACACGATGACACCCACGTGAATAGCGCGTGGTCCGACGGCCAGCGAGTCGATGAGGTTGGCCACAAATTCCTTCTCCTGCTGCCACTCACCGGGCTTGATGCTGCCCGAGGCGTCCATCAGGAATACCACGTCAGCAGGCATGTCACAGCGAACCACTGGCAGCACGTGCAGGGGCAGAGCGATGAACATAAGTGTTCGAATTACTTTTTTTTTTTTTGGTGGGTGGGTAGATATGAATCCACGGCACTCACATTTCAAACATGAGTTGATCCCCTCTTTCACACTCTTGTTACGTCATGTCACGTCACATAATATCGTGTCACATCCCAACGCGTCATTCTACATCACTCACATCACGTGAACTTTGCTACTTTGAGAGTTCAGGTAACATCAAATCACACCACAAACTTACTCTGCTGTGCCGAGAGAGGAGTAACCGCTGAAAGCAACATGACAGCCCCAAACAGTTTCGCTGCAATCATTCTCGTCACAGTCTGCTGACAACAAAATATGGGAAAAAATCTTTTTTTCCTCTCGGAGCACGTTTTTCTCTCATAATTTAAGGGGAGTTAATGGATCAAAATATGACAACTCGTTGCCCACTAAGCAGCAACTTTGAGAACTGAATGAAGTTCACTTGGTTTCAAAATGTATTTAAGCCACCTATTGAATTAAGTTTTGCAGCACGGACAAAAAAAAAACAAAACAAAAAACAAACAAACAAACAAACAAACAAACAAAAAACAACAACAACTTACGATAGTCGGTTGATGTTTTGCAATATTGTAAACTAGGTTAGAAAGAAATTTTGTTAGTTTGTAAAAGACATACAGTACAGTTCAGAGATTTCCTGCACTTGTTCACATCAGACCGGACTCCCTACCTTACAGGTCCACGTAGATTGTTGATACTGAGTCCTGAACCGGACTACAGGGAGCGACAACTGGCGAGAACAACGGGGACAAATTCGCACAAGGCACACAAACCAGTTTGAATGAGAGACTCATCAGTCAAGACCGTCACTCTGGCGCCAAGAAGGTCTGATACTTGAAGTCAAGACAAAATAGCCCAAATATATATAACAGCAAGTATATATTGAATGACTGACTTTTCGTGGATAATTATTTATTATTTATGCGAAAAGATAAGATTTTCTGTTTAAAAAAAATAATGTTGAAAATCAAAATTTTTTGTAGACCTTTCCTGTGCTTTTTTTCATTGTGGATTTGATCTGTTTGCCGTCCTCTCCTGTGAAACACAAACGAAGCCTTCAATGCGTTTTGTTTGTTTGTTTGTTTTGGATGCACACCCGAAGGTAGCATATCAATCTAGTACAATCCCTTTGTTATTGTCATTCATTGTCATTCATGCGCTTAATGTCCGATATAACATGAAAGGGAAATGTTATCTGCGCATGCTCAATCTGTTGAGACTATTTCTGCTCTTTACACACACGAGAGTATCATCCTTAACCTCATCGGACACTTCGTGATTTTCGTCCTGAGAGAAACTGCTGCACTCCCTCTCCTGTCTTGATGGGGGTGGATGTTGACGCTGATGTTTGCTGACACCGACACGCCCTCTAGTGTGTGACAGAACGAGAAGGTGACTTGAGGTGAGTGAGATACATGTCGAGTGTGATGCTCAGTGCAAGCGCGAGTACTCGACACCCTTGTCCCTACGTGTAACATTTGTAGCGTCCCTTTAAGAAAAGAATTTAAAGTCTATTGATGTTCTTAACCAATCAGTTTCCCGAGTAGCTATTCTGAAAAAATTTATATCTGGCTTTCATGATCATTTTTGTTCAGTAGGATATTACAAAGGGCTAGAAAAGAAAGGAGAATACAAGCAACTTGAAGAAGCAATGACATTGGTAAATTCGTTTTTGAAACGGCACTAAAGATTTTTCTTGCTAGACATCATGGATTCCTTTCTGTAGTTTGTTTTTTAAAATAGTTTTCTTCTTCCTCTTCTTCTCTTTCCCTCTCTCTTTGTGCTATCTTACTGGTGTTTGTGTTTTATGTGATTTTGTTTTATGTTTGTAGTTTGTTTTTTTTTTTTGCTTGGTTTGTTTTAAATTAATATTTTCCATTTAACTCTCAGCGAATTACAAATGACTAATTGTCTCAAATTTTCTCAGCTTTAATCTTATTTCACGATGCTGCAGAATGGACAATGGAGACAAGTTCAAAGATGTGTGGCATGTCACTACAGATAAGAATAAACTGAATGCCTCCTCCTGTCGCTTCCTCTGGCCGTCACATCAAAGGACATTGTTAGCGGCATGCCGAGGCCGAGTTGCACGGCCAGGTAAGGTTTTTAGGCTAGAAGAATGTCGGACTGCTCCAGCAGGTTGTATCATGGCAGCCTGGAAATCACTAGCGAAATACTTCATCCTTTCTTGTTTCTCAGTCATCTGTCTCTTTGGCAGTCAGTGTTCTCGACTTTCCGTTAGACACAAAGAAAGAAATAAACCATTTTGTTATAGATTTTGTACAGTGAAACTTTTCCCACAGATTTTCTGCCTTGTGAATTGGAACTCACTTTTTCAACCTATCAAAACTATGCATATTTCAATCATATTGTGTGTCATAATATGACTGTTGTAATGCATGGACAGTTTCAATGGTAGTGGTGACTGAAGGTAAGAAAACATGCAAGACTCAATAATCAGAAATGCAGTCACAACAGACAAAATCACATTTCGGATAATGCATAACTGAATGATGAGTTAATGGTTCCAACTGCAGAAGGACCAAAATCTGTTTTTTTAAAAATACATAGTGTTAAAATGAGAAGATTGTAAAATTAAATCATCACAGATTTTTTTAAATAAACATTTATTTTCCATTAACACATTACAGGCTTAACACATTACATGCTTAAACAATTTATACCTGTTGCAATATAACAAACATATATAACAATATAACAAACATATGAGGTAATGCATGCCAATATATATATAAATGAGTCTAGTCACTGTTTAAATTCTAGTCAATAAGTTGCATATAAGGTAGCCACTCTTTTACAAATTTGTCTTCTTTCATTTCTAAGCATGCATTAAAAATTTCAAGTTTATATTTATGCTGCAGTATCCGAATGAATAGTTGCAACTGGGGTGTGTGTTTCTTTTTTAAATCTTTAGGAGTATATGAGTATGATTTAGCAAGCAGTAAAATTAAATCCAGGACTGCATCTGTCTTAAAGTTATTACTGCATCCAAATAAAACAAGGTGTTCAATTAAAATCCTCATTGTCATAATCCCACAGTTGTCCAGAAATCCTGGACATATTTCCATTTCCAAAAGATGTATTGAATGTTTTCTTTTTCACATCTACAGTATTCACAAACATCACCCTTCTCTAGACCCATATTAAATAAAATTAGTTTTTTTCCCTAGTATTCTATGCAGCAATCACAGATTCAGTACATGTATTCCGGTTTATAGGCCAAGCCGACTGTAGTTGCTGTACTGCCTTATCTTTCACTTGAATGCAGATAAGCGTACTTTGGATTTCAACTATCATTCCATGGACGTGTCGTTATAATATAAATATAAGTTCGTGATCATTCTTCTTGTACTTTTTCCACTCTAGGCGCAAGAGCTCTGCAGCAAAGGCAGATAACCGTGGCCTGTGTGTGCAACCAGCTTGAAACAGCTCCACTTGATTCCTTCCTCAGACATTATGTCAGGTGCACACCAGATACTCACACTTGTCATTCTGCTAGCGCCCGTTGCACACACCGCAGAGTGTAATGGCAAGGTAAAAGTGTTTACATGCAAATAAACTTATTTATGATTGGTTACGGACGATGAACAGAGGCGTTGCAACCTGAAGGATAAAGTATGAGGTCACTAGTAACACACCTGTTTTACTTTTCGCAAATGGTGTTCAGAAATACCAGATGTAACACCATAGTTGATCTTTTATTACAATACTTTGCGTTTATTTTTTATGATCATTGTTCATTCCAAGAGACATCACGAAATATGTCTTTGTATTGGACGATGCTTCGTTTGGACGAAAGCTCTCTGTGAGAGAGAGAAAGAGAAAGAGAATGTGTGTGGGAGTGGTAGGAATGTAGGTGTCTGCATCAGTGTTTGTGTAACGACATGCGGAGGTATTTCGACATGGGAAAAAATATGTTGTGAACTCGTCGATGTTTCGGTTAGCCTGACCCGAAAGCTCAGCCCAATCTGACTCCAATCTACTCCGGGTCGCCACGGCTGGTAAACACAATCAGCAATGGCAAGCACTACATCGCAGGGGAGGGCGAGGACGCCTTTGACATCATCCACATCTGGGGTGAGTTAATGGTGTCTACTCACATAAGTGCTGCTAAATCTTTTCTTATTCTGAATGTCCGGAGAACGTCCTTTGGACCGATCAATTATAATAAATAATGGCCGATGTAAGCAAATCGGTATTGTCAGAAAAGTTTTACGAAAATGTCACGTTCAGACTAAAAGAAAAGACACGTGAAGACATTTGTTTGCATCAGTAATACTGAAAACTTTATTCAGATAAATTTATGGGTTAAACTCTATAACGCCCTCGTCCCACATTGTTCCGGTCTCTACTAGCCGCTACTCCACCTACATATGCTGTCAGAATCGGATGAACTCTCATTACTACAACAAATTTACGATAACTAGTCTGAATCAAAGTAATGTTCTGTTTGGTGTTCACAAACCATTGGCCAAGATACAGCACGCACGCTGGATAAAAATCTCCCATTGTTCCTGAAAAAAGCACGTGCGTTGCATTCGTTAACAACTAGTCTGGCCAAACACTCTTCAGTGTCTGAGACAAGATTGTACATCCCAGGCACATTAGGAACTACCAGCCAAGACAGCGAGTGCCTTTGTTGTCCAAGGCAATTAGCTACTGCAGACATTATTGTCATCTGCAATTGAAAAATCGTGCAGCTGTTTGGCTGCACAAATAAGAGCTAGACACTTCCTACTGGTGCTGTACTTGTGCACTTCTCCCTGGTCGCCATCTTCGTGTCTGTGTAACGCAAGAGGATTCAGTCTACGAACATACTTTGTTGTGGCAAAAGTGTCGAGAAATAAAGTGTAGATAAAAGCAGATTTTCATTAGACAGCACCGCGGTTCAATATCAGAACAATCGGACGTTAAGTCTACTCTGGGAATGAAACTTTCCTTTGGAGGGCAGATAATTGACTTATTAGATAAAGCATGTCGTTATGATTTCCATTCTTCTGAGAATCCGGGTTCAAAACTTGGGAAAGACCTCTATAAAAAGTGAAATTTAAAAATTACTTTAACATAAAGAGATTGCCTCATGGTGTTTTGATCGACTGATTTAAACATCGACGGGGATGAAACTTTTTTTTTTTAAAAGCAATCTTCTGTCAGGAACCCCGTATGAGATGGGTCGAGCTCATGGACTTCTCATGGGCGACAAAGTAAAAATCATGGCTGATGCTGTTTGGAGTTATCTCGAACAACAGATAGTGAGTTAAACGATTATCTCTATCCATTCGTATGGTTAAAGTCTTTCAACCCGTCACTTTTCCATTTATGAAGTCAGTGCTTAACGACGGTTCCTCGTTGTTGTTCTCATTGTCCTCCTAAACGCCTCTGTCTTATCCACCGACCTTTATTGTATGTATCCGTGAGGAGATAATATCATGTGTAACCAAGGTTTGACAACAAAATAACCAAGCAGCCCTCTAGCATTAGATATGTGGTCATGTCAGATCAAAGGTCAAAGGTGCCTACTGCCTGGTGTCGCTATGTTCTGAATCTCAGGTTTCGTAACTCTTTAATGTTGTCGGAATTTCCAGCTGTTTTTTTTTAACTGTCATTTTAGCATTCGAAAATATGACACTAATACTTCGCTTCATTCCAGATTGATCCTATAAATCGGACGATCCATCTACAAGAATGGTTCTTGGAGGATGTTGCAAACTTTGGGTAGACCTGTTTTTTAAAAGTTCACCAGCCCTGTTATTTTGTCTCAATGTTTGCACCTTTTTTCCTGTAATTTCCAGGAAGGAAGTTTATGCCCCCCCTCCTCCCTTATCTAATAAGCCACAACATTTTACTATCCAATAAAGTGTTGAGAAATTCGATTAGCTATAAAATTATTTCAAATCTTCTTTAAAAATCGTGACTGGGCTAGGGAATGGGGTGTTTTAAAAGCTCGTGTTATATGTTACTTGGATCTGTTCTCAGACTGGATGTCGCCCTTGACCTGGAACTACTCGCCACAGACAAGTACACAGGTGATTACTTCTTCGAGGAGGCCAGAGGACTAGCAGAGGCCGCTGGAATAGACTATAAGGTGAAAGAATCCGAGAACATTCTGTTTGTTTTATTTTTGATGTTCTAAAAGATAACGGTTGCAAGCAGAATTGTTTCCTTTATAATTTTTATATTTCTCATGCTTTTCAAAAATAAAAATAACATTGTTTCAATAACTGTTCATTAATGGAGATCTGTACTTCTTCAAATTTCATCGCTGTGGTCTTTTTGAAACAAAATCTTAACTGTTATGGAAGTTTTGTGTACATATGAAATGTTTCAATCAAACTTTTAATTGATAAACATTTTACAGTTTTGCATAAACATTTAAGACACAACAATAGATATAATGCTACAGAATGTTTACACCAAGATACAGTTGCAGGACTTAATTCCAGCGAATTTATTCTCACAGAAACTCCTTCGTATCCAC
>SRHC01003741.1:0-12275 GCA_004794325.1 Pomacea maculata | reverse complement strand
ATTATTATTATATTTTCATTTTCAATTTATTCATTTATTACTAATTGATTTATTTTTTTCTTATGAATTTGTTTATTTATTTTTATTTTTTAACACAAAAATAAGATGAAAGAATAAGACATTTGATGACATTGGAATGTTTTTGTAAGAGCTTTTCTTGTGGAAAACCTGATGCGGCCCAGCCTCATCCAGACTCTGCCTCCAGTGGCCCCCGGGTAAATTGAGTTTGAGACCCCTGGTGTAGAGTGTAGACAGACAAGGCGATAGAATAAATGCAAACACTCTAGCCCTACGTGTTGTTTATCCTATTGGCAGGTCTGCCAATGATCCATGTCCCAGCTGAGAAGTTCAAGATTTAAATTCCAATCGGGGAAAACACACTTCGCTATTATCTATTCATCTTTGAACTATCAGAATAAATATATCACTTATAATGTTGCTGCAGACCGACAGACATATCTCCCGTGCAGTCTTGCAAACAATATAAAATCACCCTGTAGACACAATGAGACAAAATATACTCTGTCCACGAAGACATCATGGGAAAATATAAGTAAAGAACCGTTACTCATATCAATGACACCCTAATTAATATAAATGTTAAAAATAAATGTGGTATTTAAGTCTTTTTTGTAGTCGTTCGGTTCTAATAAATTATTTTGCATTGTCGAACAACACTGTTCTTTTATCCTCTTGGATCGGTAACTGTCAACATGAAATGCCCAGAAAAGATATTCTCTGTAAATGAAACGCTTCTACCAAACTAATAAAAAGTAGTAATAGCTGTTTGCAACAACTAATACTACATTAACAACCACCTGACACTACTCAAGTTCATCCGTTTGTCTTAAAAAACAACTTTGCTTTGTTTTGCTCTTTGGTGGGCTGTGTGCACCAGTGATTGGCGCTCACCCTTGTATTGTGTGGACAGCTGAACAGTCAAAGACAGTCTGGTTGTTGTGAGGTCTATAAAGATAAGGTCCCCACCATAAACACATATGATTCCCCTTCACAATGTGGAGTTGAGAGTTTGACGATCGTAAACTGTATTTTTAGGTTTTGACTCATTCACACAGGCAGCGAGGTAAGATGTGTGTGAGTCATTTATTGTCTCGCTGGAAATTCCGTTCATAAACCCACCCTCCGGGTATCGTTACAATTTTTACCACTTTCACCATGGAGATACAAGACAACACTTTCGTAACTTTTTCCCATTACATACTTTTATTTTATTTAGGTAGAGGGGAATTGCAGAATGAAACGCTCGCCAGTTAAACTTTACCCACCAATATACCGCTACAGGACATGTCAGGAAACACCAGTCCCATTCATAACTCTTTCTTGATTTCGTTACATCATCACTGCATCAAGGTAAAATAGTTCAGACAGACCTGTCACCAGAGATTCGTACTGTTGACATCATCTGAGGAATGTGAATAAAGTTATTTGGCGTCCATTGCCCAACGGGCTCCACACCAAGATGGCGTTTGGCGCGGCGTAATCTGTTCCGGGCGACTTGACATTCCCGGCTCGACCACCCTGTTGTCACAGTTTGTCTTCTTGACCAATGATTGTCTAGTCTTTGTCGTCAAGCCCATATAAAATATTTGTCAAACCCTGTCACATTATATTGAGCGCCCCTAAAGATTGTTCTTAACCGGGCAAAGTGCCCCAAAGTCTCGCTGTGTTGGCAAAGGTATTATTGGCAATGTATTGACAGACAAGTTTCAACTTCGCTCAGCCTTTTGACCCAGAAGTTCCAACTTTCGCCCCAAAAGTGGTTGGTTTTTTTGTTTTGTTTTCTTTGGTTTGGTTTGGTTTTTTGTTTTTGTTTTTTTTTCTCTTGTGTCCTTCACAAATAACTTCACCAGTCATTCTTTCAACATTCAAGAAGTCTATAAAGCAAATATAAAGCAGGTAGTAGAGCTCTCTCTGTCTCTCTCTCACACACACACACAGAGTGAGAGACAGAGAACCATTCTTGTTGCTAACCTCGTGTGTGACGTAGCGGGCGTCGCTTCTGTCGACCTGAGGATCGGTGACGTCTCACCTGGCAAGGTACCTGCTCACAAGCACGAGATTGAATGACAACTTTCTGAGAGTCAACAGTCAGCAATGCACTCACAGCACTTTATTTGACAGCAGAGAGATTCACTAGCAATGTACACAGGTGCTTACAAGGAGCTGGAAGACTACCCGAGAGACTTTACAAATCTGGAAAAATATATTCGTACAATCGCATGTGCCACCCGTCTGGAAGAACCTGATTTTTAATCTCTCCCACTCACACGTTCCATACATGCACTCGTACACACGTGTGTATTGCATTCATGTGCATGTGAGAGAGAGAGTTGTAGAGTATAGTCAGGTAGATGGTGTTGTACTATTGTTAGCTGCGCTCTGACCGTTTTATTTAGTGCCTTCAGTTTGTCCATATCTGTTACACCCGTTTAACAATGCATTGATCAGGATTTATAAAAGGTGACCCACCCCAGACGTGGTTTCTTGAGGTCACAGTCTTCTTGTTGTCAGTCTCTATGTTTGGTCTTCTACACCTACAATCCCTTCTTTGTCCCTCCACCTGAGGTCTCCACAGTCATCGCTCGCTCCTCTCTGTGCGTCATTAAACCGTACATTATTTTCTTTTCACTTTTATTATTCAGAAGACAATCACCTCCAATTTTCATGTGTTCAAAGTCTCTTAAAAACATTAGCTTCCTGTTCAGAAGTTCATTTACCCCCTTACCCCACGAAAGAACAACTCAAACTTCGTGAAATAAAGATTGTAGCTGTTCCTTGCGACTTTGGTCAGGTCGTTTTGGAGTCCACTTGCTCCCAGCTGGTCCCCAGCATTCGTTCCCCATTCCCCCAACACACACATTAACATTATTTTACTTTATCTGCACTTACCAAACTTTCTTGTCACGAGTCCCTCCCGCAAGGTTCGCACCGTATTTCTAGTCACTGGTCCCCACCCGTTTAGTCACTACCTGTCTTTCTTCTTTCTGTCTTCCTTTCTTTCTTTTCTTTCTTTTCTATGCCGCCACTTTTAACGCCACAGTGGGTTTGTAAGAAAATTTCCATCACAATGTGCAGGCAAAGTTCGTTTCTATGACAGGAGGCACTTGCTTGCTGGGTGCACTTTGTTGCCAGTTGCTAACCTTTGACACACCGGCAACTACACTTTGACTTGCCTCTCACCACCGCTGCAAGTGTCGCCACATGTTGACCATTTCAGTCAAAACGGATCTTAGAGCGGGTATGTTGGCTGCTTCACATCATGTCTGTATTTTCCACAGCTTTTCTCAAGCTTCACTGGGCCAAGACTTTGATGAAAAAGCCCAGCAAGTTTTTTGGGTCGGAATGGTGACATTTGTAAGCGTTATGAAGTCAGGATGTGGTGTCTTCTGTGCGATAATCATTTCACAATAAATTATAATTTAAAAAACTCACTGGTTGTGAAATTCAATGAAAATTGAAGTCTATAAACAGTTGTCAGTTAAAAAAAAAAAAACTTGCAGGGGACACAGTTCTCTTTTCACTGACATGTCTCCTCTCCCAGAGGAGAAGGAATCGGTGTTTTACCATGAGTCAGCAACCAAGACTATATCACAGCAAAGCAGTCAGCCCTGTAAACAGATGTCAAGCCCAGAGAAAGAACAACGTGCTCGAGACAAGATCCGAACTCAGAACTTCAAATCCTCACTGTTTTGGTGCTGCTCTCTCAGTGATCGGCGTGCCTCGCGCATATTATATTGTTTTACATTTTTTGGGCTAAATATTTTTATTTGAAAAATGGAAATGGATTATTATCTGATTTTTCACATTCTCTTTTTTTTTTTGGGAGGGGGAGAGGTCATGCCCTAACCCCCACAGATACCAAGGTCTGACTAGTTGTTTATCACCAGCTTCATTCCACATAGGGTGGGGGAGTAGGGAGAATGTCCAACCGTGAGTCCCTTTAAAACCAAAGAAATGGAGCTCCTCCCACGACTGCTTGCATCCTGTTCGAACATAAAGAGCGTGTTGAAGGCGGTTGGGGTCATTACAGTCCCGCGCGTGCTGCAGGTCCAGGGCCAAACCTACACGAGAAAAGCTTTGCACTTTCTTGCTCTCACTTGTCGGTCAAGAACGCACCAAGAGGGGGCGTGTGTGACCCCCAACCCCAGCCCCAGCCCCTGCCCCTGCCCCTGCCCCTGCCCCTGCCCGATTCTCGCACCGCAGCGCAAAACTCTTCATGTACCGTTAACTGCCCGCCTTCTTTATCCTCTCCTTCATTCCTTCACTCCTTCACTCGTAGCAAGCTGCTACACTAGTGCTGGGAGGCTTTCTACCTTAGCAGTGAGCGCTTGTCTAAGGAGCAGAAGGTCCAACGGAAATTGGTACCTGACATACGGGGAATGGTGCAAGTGGGGACAAAAGGTGGTTTTGGTTTGGTCGGTTACCTCCTGTGACCTTTACACAGTGAACCACTGAATGTCCATACACCACAACAATGAGTCTCGTGAAATTTACTTGGAAAACCAGATTGTTATCAGAGATGTTCGTGGGTCTAAGGCAGGGGTGGGGAACCTTTTTTTTTTTTCCTGCAAGGACTCTAATTCCAGTTGTAAACGCTAATGACTTCACGATGGGGAAAGTTAGTCTGTAGTCGTCAGACTTGTATCACGCTGGCATTGTGATCATAGTTGCAAACCTCAAAGTAAAATTGTCGAATGTAGAGGTAGATACCTGGGGTGTGCTGGGGCAGTAAAAGGGCAACAGGGTGCAGTGAGGAAACTACAAACACCTGCTGAGTAGTAGTTGTCCCCAGTAGGCGTGATGGCCTCAACAAGGTGTGATATCAAACATTTTAAAACAATCTTACAATAATCTGGATCACAAGTATGCATGCCAACTCCCACCCACCGGTCCCCCCATCTACCTCTTCACACACACCTGTTAGGTGGGGGGATCTGCCATTGCTCATCGTGTAACTGATAGTGGTGTTGCTGTGCCTCGTTCTCGTCTCACCCCGGACACCGCCGTGTAGGAGATTAAAGGGTGAGACAGGCGAGGTGAGCATTGTATCCTAATGATGTCGATGTAATCCGGTGCAGCAAAGACAGGAAGGATAGGGGCTGGGGTGAAAACAGTAGCCGTGGTTACAGTGAATCAGTTGCTGTCGTCAGTTTGAAGACACGACCATGCGGCAATTCAAACAGATAGCAGTTATCGCAGTCTATTTTTTTTTTATCATCACATGTCAAGGTCTTATCGTGTCCCTGTTGTTTTCACGCTGTTCTGTTGTTTGTGGTCTGGAAAGGTGCGAAGGGAACAGTTTGTCAAGCATTTTTTCGACCAGGGGTTTCCAGACCCCAAAAGAGAACCTTTGGGACAAAGCACGAAAGTCGGGGCTGTGAGGTCCTCGTGTGAGGTCAGAGGTCAACAAGACGGAAAACCGGGAAACTCACAAACCTGAGTGTTTTTGTTTGTGTTGGCATGTGTGTATGTTTGTTTATTTGGTTTTTTTTTTTTTGTTTTTTTTTTTTTAACAAAATATCTTGGAATTAGATCCCACAGCACCCGAATCTGAGAAACAGCCGTTCTCTACTCGCAACAACAAGTCTTGTAACACTGATCCTTTATTTACGTGTTTTAAATTTCAAACCGTGACATGGAGACGTATTGTCCTTGGATATAACTGATGTCTTAGTATGATCACATACCACACACCACACAGATGTCATACTTTTAACCCTTTCTGTGCACAAGTCAGAAGTTTCCTCCCCGTCGATGTAAAAAAAAACTAGTAATGCAACGTTTGAAAGATCAGTTTATATAAGAAAGGAAGCAAGGTATGTAAAATAATATCTGCGTTACTTACCGTATATTTAAAGAAGATTTTGGCTTAGATAAATATCTGATAAATTTATCCCGTCTAAAAAATCCCTTTTAGGGTTTATAACCGAATAAGGAAAGATGAATTCCGTTTGAAGGGTTAGTAAGGAGAAGAAAAACTCCGATTGTTCCGGACAGACGGGAAAGGGCGGTGAGTGCCATTACTCCCCATAGCTGGGGGAGGAGTAACAGACGGGGGGCACACGATGGAACTGGAGGTTGGTGATGGTTTGTTGGAATTACCTGCGTGATGTTGGAAACGAAGGAAACATAAGAACACGATGCTGGAATTGAGAAGACAAATGGCGCCAGACTCTCGCCGCCTCGAGTCCCTTGTCACTGCCACTCTGCCCAGTAGAACCCAGCTGACCACGTGACCAGGCACGCGTACACTTGCCCTGTGACCCATGAACTCGTACACGCAGACCTCGTGACCAGGAGACAGGAAGCCAGTCCTCGCCACTTGCCGGCAGCAGGAAATGACGTGCTGTCCGTCTTCGCGGAGAATGAACCCTGACCTTAGGGTCACCATGGCTACATTACTCCCTCACCTCGTTGTTGTGAAAATAATCGTCTACTTTGTTTGTATGGAAAGTACCTGTCGGCACTTACCTCGAAATATTAATACCGTTGTCTTTTTTTTTTTTTTTCATATCTCGCTGCACCGTAAATTAGTTTCACGTGGCCACCCGGCTTTTGTTGTGACGAGCAAGCGGGAAAGTTGATACTTGTGAAAATGTTACAAAGAAATCACTCACTGGTAGGTGATCAAAGTATGTGTCAAACTTCGTGTTCGTAAATGATATCGTATCACAACCCACCCAGACTTAATGAAAACAGGGGGTGCATCAATTATAGACATTTAAAAAGTTATAACTGATTATACCGGCTAGAAAGTGTTGACAGAGACAAAGGTAAAGGTCATCCCCTACAGGTCGTCGGGGATTGGAGTGTTACATGAGGGTGGTACCCATCTCTCACTGCCTTATCGTCCACAACCCTCCATGGCATGGGTGGGGGACTGTCTTTCCTCCCAGGACTATTTTGATATTTATATCATCATTCCCTGGCCGTACAAAATTTGTCTACTTAATAATTAGCTGCTTGATTTGGTCTAGCTGTAGTTCCGCCACAGTGTATTTCATTTTTTTTTAAAATCTCGTTCTTTAAGTTGAACCGGGAAAATCAGTGAACTAGCCCTTAAACAAGAATTTTTTTTCTTAAGTTCAGTATGGAGACTTATCCAGAGAACATATTGTCGGCCTTGACAATAAGGTGGACTTATTGCCGGAGGAAAGTGAGGACATTTTTAGTCTCCTCGTGTGACACGAGCAAGGAACGGACAGAAATGCTTGTGCACAGGGCGGTGTCAGAGGTCACGCTCTGCTGGCTTTGACAGAGTCGATGATGCGCAACAGTTTCTCCACGCAGTGACCTGGGGCAATGGGGGTGGGGTGGGTGTGTGTGTGGGGTTGTTATACGTCGAGCCAGCAACCGAGATAGTTGGGAGGGGGAAACACGAGATTTGAGGCGTTTTGTCTAGTCAGCGATTTGTGTGTGTGTGTGATGGGGAAGGTGGAGTTGGGAGGGACAGTGCGCGTGATGAGAGGGTGGTCTGGCACGTAAACGTCAATGAATTATTAATCGTGGCATTTTCTCTTTCCACAACACTCCTCCAACACCCCCGTTACCCGAGACATCGTCTGCAAGATTTTCAACACGACTATCTGTCACACACACACACACATCATTTGCAACGCACGCACGCACGCGCTCATACACACACACACATACACACACACGCACACAGAGACTGTCCTTTGTACCACTAATGCATGCACTACACGTGTAGCGGGATTAGGATGTAAGCATGTGATTAATCTATCCCTTTGGCAATGCCTGTCCGTGGTAGCAGCTTGATGTTTCTGGACATCATCCAACATCCAAAGCATCTGCAGTGTGTTCTGTAGTATGACAAAAATGTCACTGGCACTGACTGTAGCATGACAAATATGTTGCTTGAAGGTCTTGGTCAGTATATTTCATAGCTTCTGTAGATTCTCCACATTTTTGCATTTTTCTGAAAGGGTGGAAAAAAGTCACAATATAAATCTAATAAATGTTTCATAAATGTCACAGTGTGCTACAGTAGAGAGAAATATGTGGATGGTAGGCTAACCAGTCGTGAGGCCAATCACTCACTAGTGTCCAGATATTACTTGTGGACTGCGAGTGTTACATTGTAACGGGTGTGTACACATTTTATTGTTGTAATCGCACACAAAGCGGTCCTCCTCGCATGAATTGTAACTGTTACTGTTATAGGTGTTGTAACTGTTTTGAACAAGCAGTGGCCAGATGTTACTGATGTTTGTCACTTGCTCAGACCCTGACACACCTCTCACTCAACTTTATGCCAGCTCTACCAACCTATTCATCTTTTCTGCAAATCTTTTAATTTCGTGACTCGGATCAAGATTCACTTATCCTGCTTTAACATTCAAACAGTGCACGTGTAATAAACTCCTTTTAGAAATATTCTGTCTTTTTCAGCAATACCAGTCAACTTAATAAACTTTAGAAATAATTCAGGTTTTTAAACAAACAAACAAAAATCTTTTCCACGAAAGAACCCCTCCAGACATCATCCGACGCAGACAACATTGTCTTATACATATAACTGTTTGTACAGACCAAGTTCTCAGTTGGGGGTCTGACCCCTCCCCAAGCATCCTCATCCTCAGCACCCGGGTCAACCACGCGGTCTGTGGCAGGGGATATGAGTGGAGGTGGTGTGAGGGTGTATATTTGTGCACAAAAATCCTCCATTCCTCCCACCCATCCCTCTCCCCTCACCACAAAAGCCACGTGATCCTTGTTGAAGAGGGCGACGAACACATGTTTATCAGAGGCTACAAAAGGCCGCGTGGACTCGAGATACTTCAGCACCAAAGTGCGAGTACATTGCAGGCTTTCTTCACATCGCTTCCCTAAACAGATCCGTCCAGCCAGCCTGCCACCTTTTGTGTCCCGCAGGTTCACGCGAGACAGATGCGTTTTGCGCGATGTGAGACAACGGCGACACCTGGAGCGCGGTTAGCTCCATATTGAACATGTGTGACTCTATGCAAGTGTGTTTGTGAGTTGAGCCCTCCCCCTGCCCTGCAGAGCAACTGAACTGCGCAGGTTTGAATGGTTTTGTTCAACAATAAATAGATAAAAGACTTTGCGTAGTGTTTATGTGTGAAAGTGTTCTCACCTTTTTCAATATAGCTTTTTGTGGTTCATGCTCGCCACATCGCATACGACCATTCTGATCCCTCCATCCCCCACCTTCCCCGTTGAGTTCACCCGCGAAATCAGGATGAACTTTGTCACGTGTTCGTAGTTGAAGGGCTCGAGGGTAGGAGTAGGGATGGATCGGTTTTTTTTAATGCTTTCTTAATCAGAAAAATATGAGCGAACTGTTTGTCCCAGTTAAGAACGATCCAGAAGACCACACAGACAGACTCACCTGTGTTGACAGAGCTGTCGTGCAGGTAAGCACGTTCTGTCGCATGTGTACAGGATGCAGGCACGTTCCAGGATATTATTAGACATTACTCACCGCTTTTATCTGCATCCTGCACGAGACTTACATACCTGCAGTGGTCAAGGCCAGGTAAAGAAAAAAACAACTACAAACGGATGGGATAGTTGTCATGCTGACGTCACAGCAGCCGATGAAAGCAAGCGGTCGGTGCTACAGACTTGCCTCTGCTGTTGTCACCACCCCTCCCTGTCGCACCAACAGACAATGTCTCATGACACCTGGGGTTATATTCATGGACGTCGGTCAAGTAACCGACGCGATAGTTAACGGCCGTTGGTTAGGGAACCAACCGTTAAACCACGGTAAAGCTAGCGGCGTATTCATGGCAACAAAGCATGCTGGGTTACTAAACCGATGGTCTATTTTAGGCTCTCAGGATATCCCTGACACTGCGCTTGTTTTTACGGGTCATATGAGTACTTAGCAATTTGGCGTCAAACCAGGTTTGAAAATACGAAAGACAAAATTTTTATCACCGCTGGAAAATATTCTCGGGAAAAGTGTTTAACTTATGTTCAGATTAGCCCAGTAAGGACAAAACCTACATTTTGAAGTTTGTTGCACATAAATGTCTTCGCTGGGATCCGCAACGCACCAGTGACGCCGTACGGGGAGAAATTTTATGATTTGTGACATAAAACCTCGATGTTAAGCAAACTTTTAGCACTGGGGGTAGTGCACCATCGCGGTTCGGATGTACAAGTTGGTTTTCAATAGCAATTTGAGCCGTGTTCGCGCTAACCGACGATTAGTCGCGTGACCGCCATCGGTTAAGGCTTAACCAACCTCCATGAATATAATTCCAGGGGGCAGGTTCCATGAGCGTTTATATATCTCACCTATGTTTATGTGTGCACAGGGGTCAAGAGGGTTCACGGGCTCTGCGGCTGCTTTAAGAAACAAGCGATTAGAAATGTTATACGCCGAGCGAACATTTTAAGAACACGGAGAGACGACACGAAGATAGAAGACTAACCAGGGGTTAGTGCCAGACTTTTGGCAGCACGTTAGTTTCTTAATAGGCAGGCAGGCAAACAAGTAAACAATCGACTAGATAACTATACCCCTCCAGTGATAAAAAGAATGTCACGCTTCCTTAATGACGTCCGCATGTAAAATATTTAATGGGCGCAGCGAACACAGACTTGACTCATATCCTTCAAGCAGCTCATGAACGGGTAGGGTGAGGGTGGCAGAGTGTTCTGGGGCCGAGAAGGAGGGGGTTAGTGGGGTATTGATAAGGCGCCATTTTGTGCAACAACCTTTCCCACAACTCCTGGTTTTTTTATATTTTTATTTTCTGGGAAACGGTCATGTTTTGAGTGGCGTGTTTTGCCTGTTAACTATATATATATACGAATATTAAAGGTGGATACAACTTGGTCTATACGGTAGGAGTGATTCAGACTGATAATCTTCAAGGCGTGGGGACCGGAGTACCCAAGAGCAAACCCCGGATAATCAGTGCTGCGAATACATGTCTCGACAAAAGTACATGTGGTCTCACCTGAGATCTGAATCTCAGACCTTATATTTCTCGCAAAAAGGGCGGCAAGCCAGTGTTTTACCTGCGGAGTGATGTCCCTTCTCTTTACCGGGGCCAGCTCTCTGCATGCTTGTTTATTTGCGTCGATCTGATTTAATCTGAACCCATTGCCTGACACCTTTTGTCGGTATTCTGGTCCTTGTGCCGGACTGCACCTGTTCTTTTTCTACCACAGTTCTTCTGTCTCTGTATTGTTACTGTTAGTGTCAGTGCAGTCTGGAGTCACACTACACCCTCCTGCAAGAGGGGGCGAGTCGTTATGTGAAAGGACTACATCATCATAACCTTTGTCATCCTTCCATGGAAGTGTACAATGCCATCATACTTCTGCAGCTTGACTGTGATGGGGACAAGAGAGTTTTGATGTTGGGACAGCGATGCACATCACTGATTGGCCAACAAGTGTGTTCATGGTTACATGAGAGGACGTAACGAAGTTTATTGATGTTTGTGTACATGTTGTCATGTCTGTCCGCCTGTCTGTTTGCGAGTCTTTAGGGTTAATATTACCCATATACGACTTTACCTTTTGATGGATGCTTTACATGACATGTTGGGTTTTTGGGGGGTAAAAATGTTAACTTATATTTTTGTAAAGTGCAATGAACCTGGATTTGACTTCTGGTGATGATTATTATTATTACACGCACGTGTATTATTACCATTAATGGTATGGTAATACGCCCCCTCCCTATCGTGATTTAGCAGAGAACTTCATGGCGGGAATAAAATTGTGTGCTCCCCACATAAGAACCAAGCAAAGTGTGTGTGTGCATGTGACAAGTTAGTGTTTCTTTAGAGTTTCACACACACACACACTCTCTTTGTTTGGAGTTGTACCAGGCCCCGTATGCATGAAAATCGACTGAGGATATTTCCAAGTAGCTGCTAGTCCCGGAAAGCTACTCGGGACCTACTCCCGATTACGGTCTCTCCGAGTTCCGCATGCACGAAGCGCTACTCGCCCTCAACTAGCTCTCCGGGACTGGCTGCGGGAAAACCCGGTGGCTGTCAGTGGAGGTGAAGGAGGCTAACTACTTCCCTTCGTCACCTCGTTGTTTCCTTACATCGAACTGTCGTCTCAGAGGTCCCACCTACTTAATTAGCAAGTCACTGTCTCAATGTTCGGTATTTGACCCTGTTGTAGTCAGTCAAGTGACTCAGAGTGTGAAGCAGCGATCTCTCACCATGGTGTTTGTGTGGTTACTAGCGAAGACAAAGAAAGTACGGAAATAAACAAAGGGGCTGGTGAAAGGA
>SRHC01003738.1:0-12299 GCA_004794325.1 Pomacea maculata | reverse complement strand
CTCTCCATTATATCATTAGCTTAACACTTTTTTCTAAGAATGCAAGGAATGTTTCTCGTAAAGTTTATATTTTGTTTTATCCAATCTGATGGCCACCGTTTTCCAGAAGGTAATTCGTTTTCGAGAAATATTGACGATGAACACCCTCACTACTGTTATTTTTGATCTTTTGTGTTCTCGAGATGACGAGTCAGACCATTGTGTTGTCCTCCAACGGGCTGTAGAAGTTGGCAAGCTGGGAGAAAAATGATGAAAATAAAAGTGCGATGGATCACGTGTAGGCTTCCAACATTATCACCCCTCCAGCAAACCTTTATCTTTTTCATCCTCTAACTTCTTTTTTCTATCGATCTGTCAGGATCGGCTGTTGAAAGTACTTAAATATTTCGGGCTTTTCTCATGTATTTGAACCGAGTGTAGTAAAGGACTGTTATCTGGTATCGTCGCTTTTGAGTAAGACAACTGCCTTTGTATCATGTGTCAGACACAGCTTAGCCGCAGTGACTCGGCGAAACCTTTCTTAATCACATTCACAAAGTACAGGGGAAAGGGTTTTTCTAAGAATACAATAGAACAAGTTTCGTGGGTTTTAGGAAAATACTTATTCACAAGAATAGTATATTGTTGTCACTGAAATATTGGTATACTGGTGCCAGAGAGTGTTACACAACAGATGTGGCCAAAACTTACAACGAATTCAAATAACTGACTGATGTCTTCACCTTCAGCACAGCTGACAGACACGTGACTTATCCTCTCCCTCCCTCGCTCTTACTTTGATAAGTTGGCTGACAGTCACAGTTACAATTCTCAGCTGTATAAAGATGTTGTTGTGATTTATTAACTTTGAATTTATAATCAAGATGCTTGCTATTGTTGTTGCACACAACCATCCTTGACATGGGCCTAGGCATACTCAATTCAAAGCTTAAGTTCGAGTTCGCTTTTTCTAGAAAATATAAAACAGTTTATGATGTGAGGTGCTGTATTCTTTGTTTACTTTTAACTTATTACAAATGTGCCAACTGATGGGACATCAGATACACACAGGAAACGACGTTTAGTATTCTAGATAATTTTTCTTTCTTTTGACTTTTCATTTTAATTAACAAGTAAAACAGAAAATGTTTCCTGACGATGACTTGAGTATCGACGTATGTCATTGAGAAAGCTGCCCTGTAGTCACGTGATGTATTGTTGTCGATTGGAGGCGAAAGGTCACAATACTTCAAAACCACTTGATGTTCCATCACCAGTTTTCAAAGATTGTTAATCAAGGAATGTGTTGATCCAACATCTTGGGTGACTAGTAGAGACGATGACAGGAAGAAGACTGATGTACCCGTGCTTTGTGTTGCAGTCAACAGCATTGTATGCAAGAACTGTAATTATGAGCATGCCGGATGCAATTCCGGAGATGTGCTAGAGGTGAACTGTAGTTCCTACGGCCTATGTCGCACTGTAGTACTTATCTACAAGAATGGTAAATAAACATTTGTTTTACGTTTTATGTGTGCGTCCATCTGTGGGGCTCTGTTGTCAACTCTTACAGCTGAGTTACTGCCCTTGTATTCTGTTTGAATTGTTTTCCTCCCATCAGTTATGGGCGCGAGTCTCCACTAAAGTCGCAAGTGTCTTCCTCCTCTGCCACTATGTGTCCTTCTCTTTCTCTCTCTCATATATATACAGGAGCTGAAAGAAGTTAGATAAATAGGGTATGGGGAACATACACTTATTGTATCAAATTGTTTAAATTTGATAGACAGAAAGATGGAAACAGAAAATTGTAGAGGTTAACAGATGATACATTAACTGTTAGTGGATTAGATGCATGAGTTAATAGGTACATAGATTGATAGAAGTGTAGATAAAATTACTTTTATGAATGCCACTACATACCTCTGCTAAATCATTGCCCTTTGTCTGACAGGCAACACACTGGTTAGATTTCGAGACTGTATAAATGGTAGACACTGGATAAGTGAGTGTGATGAAATGCATAGTTGGAGGGAGTGTCGTTACCACTGTGACACTGACAACTGTAACAAAATCTCCTTCAAACGATAAGAAGAGGACTCACTTGTCAGAAACCTTCATGGGTACAAAAGCTATGGCTCCAGTTCTTTTGTATTAATACAGAACCATCCCAACAAGTACTCTTCAATGAAATTTCAGCCAAGTTACACACAAGATAAACCATTTCATTCCACTCAAAATGTCTTTTATTATTTCCTGCTCTGCATCGTCGGAAACGTTTCAAGTAGACATTCCTGAAGGCTTTTAAAAATATTTCGGCTTGTCGTAAATTGATTGTGATATTTCACATGAAATTGTTTGCTTGGTCCTGAAAACTGAATAAAGGTTTGACATCTGAGTTCGTAGCCGCTACTCCTTTGTCGTGCGAACAAATGTAGATATGAATGTGATTGTAGTCTCACCACATCTTATTAATCTGTCTTCTTCTTTCTCCTTTAGTTCATTAGTCTATTTCCTCCTTTTTTCTTTCTCAAGTCTTACTACATTCTTTTTTAAACTCACCATCCGTTATTATCGCTGTTCCTCTAATTTATTATGTTTGCTTTGATCGTTATTTTATTGTTTATAATTTTAACTGTGCTATAGACAGAACTGAACAGCATTGGTACATAAATAAATCTATTTTATTGAGATAAAGTACAGGGGAAAGTTTTTTAAAAGAACGCATATAAACAGATTTTATGTTTTTTACTCAGAATTTACTCAGATTCTTATTCCGAAGAATAGTATATTGCTGCCACTGAAATATTGATATAGATACGCCAAAGTGTTACACAACACATCTTACCAAAATGTTTAAATTAACAGAGCCAACCAGTTTGATAATATTTATTGGTCAGCGTGTCCGCTCGCGCCTGTTCGGTTCTTTATTTAGTATCAGACGACGACGACGGTGATGAACTCGCGGTTTTTAATGATGCGTATTGCGGTTAGAATAACAGATTGTAAGAGAATTTACAAATAATGATGAATGATAACAACGGCCCTGACGACCCAACAGTCCACAATAATAAACTTGACTAAACAGAGCAAAATACGAAAGGTCCAGCCTACGGACCATACAAGTCTACTAAATTATTCAGTCTGAACCCTGCAAAGGACATCGTAGGAAAAACACGAAATTCAGTCACTCTAGGAGATATTTTTTACAGCAACATAACATTGCATGGCGGGAATCATCACGTGCCAAGTTATCTGAGACGGAATAGCGGTATCCGCCTGGTCTGCGCATGTGTGTAAAAGACAAAGTTTATTACCGCACTGTACACCAGCTGTATAATAAAAATGTTATTGCCAGACACACCTCATCAACATCATCGCAGTACGCATGTTAATTGTCGTCCACAGCTTGATTTACTGAGCAGACACTAGACAGAGCGGTGATAAAGTTTGTATTGACACGCACGTGCAAAATATTCAATTCGGTCGTTTCCATCCAGACATGAGGACACACCACACCCTGGATGACACAGAGAACAGTCAGTGCCAGGCAGCCTGGGAATTGCAGAATGGATGACACACCTCCGTGCAATACCTGTCTCACCTGACGGTTTGACCCTCTACGACCCCTCAGTGTGTCTCAGACAACCTCCTGTCTCTCTTTGCACTGCCCTGTCGGCTTTGACCTTTACACCAGTAATTTATTTGTTTGCTAAAAACATTTTATTAGAGGTGGTCAGCTAAGAGGGCTTCCGACACAAGTGACAGAGCGGAATTCTGTTTGACCTTCACGCCCTCCGCTTTCGGTGTCGTCTGCCTCTCTTCATCGAAAACTTGTCCTCAGAGATTTATGAGCGGTGTGTCGAAGTGGTTGACAATAAAGGTTTTATCTCCTTTCCCACCAAGTCAGTGACCATTTAATTTTGTACATCGGGAGACATTTTTTAACCAATGTCTGTAAACAGCACGGTACTTAAAGTCGTTGAGGCAGTAAATATGTGGAGGAATATCTTTTAGTGCAATCATTCCTTCCCTATATCACACTCCTATAAAGCTCGTATGAGAAAGCATTGGACATTCTTTGAGTAGTCGGCCATGTCAGGTCTTAGCTCTTCTATATTGTACCTTGATTTGCTAGAAGCTCGAGTATAGCTCAACCATATATGGCTCTGCTGTCTAAAATATCCTGACCTTACTGATCATTATTATGGGCTCTGGACCTGTCTGTGTACCTTTTCAACCACTCCTGAAATTGTAAGCACATGCTGTGGAATCCCTGATCTCTCTTTGCTGTTTGAAACTTGAACTTTCGTATGCTCGTCGTCTAAAACCTCAACCTCCAACTAACTAACGCTGTTCCCGTTATCATCTGTGCATTATTTGTAACAAAGAGCAAAAATCATTATAACTTCGCACCTCCTTGGTCTTCTTCCTGAGATTCGCCTTGATGTCAAACATAAGAAAGGCGAAACGTGATTCCATTTTTACGAACGTCTCCAGGAATTTCTTTCTGAGTATTCTGGATTCTGATCCTAATGGACTTGGGGGAAAGGTGCAGCTCTTTCCTGTCAGAAGCAACAAGCATATCAAGCTTGTCTTACTAAAGAGCGCTCCATGTACTATGTGTGACTTCAAATCATTTTAATAGCATGGACACGAGTCTCTTAGGTAGAACACCTCATAACAAATTTCGTCTCGCTATCCTAACTCTTTACTGCCGTTTGGAATACCTCTTATAGTCCAGCTCAATATCATCAAGCAGCACTAGTTTGTCATGCAAAGACATTATCTTTATTTGTATTCAAAGCCATGGTGGCAATCATTGAAATGTTGATGTGGAGCAAGTCGCTATGATGCCGTCTGTCTGACTACAGACCTTCTGATGGATTTGTGCGGCATGAGAAACAATTCAAGGAAGACAAATAAAAACCCATACGATGGTTTGGCTGATTTATATATATTTATATATATTTTTGTAAGTGGTTTCCACTGGCTGGCTAGTATAGAAAATATGTTTTCTACTTGTTGTGGCAGTTTGTGTATTTAGTATAGTTAGTGTGTTACTCGGTTGGGGTAGGCTTGATTACAATGATAAAAACAGTGAACTGGTCAAGCTGGCGGCATATCGGCCCGACTGGCGCGCCAAATGTCTGGCCGCCCTATTTCATCACCAGTGGCCAGTCGACGCTAACGACAACACCTGACATAAGCGGCCGCGAGTCAACCATGGCCAGGGGGAGACCACCGGGTAACAGCCCGACCTCTCTTTGTCCAGCTGAAGGCCGGGTACCCCGTGAGGCGAGCAACGCCCCTTACACCTGCGTCCAGAGCCTTCCTACACCTCCAAGGCCAACGGGAGGATGTTACGCCCACCGGAACCAAGAAACAGACAAAGTCTGGCGAGGGGCAGAGAACGTCACTTCTCCGGGTAGCGAGCTGGTGAGCGGCCGCTGAGAGTCCGTCTTATGGATCATCGAAGACGTTAAAGTCCACGTGGGGACTGAAACTGTGAAGTGTGAATTTTTGGTATTGATGAACTGTGAACTGAAACTAGTGACTTGTGAACAGTGAGCAGTGGAATTATTATCGTTAGAAAACTAACAAGAAGAAACACCAGAGAGATAAGTCTTAAGATATACTTGTAGCCATTCTTTTATGTAGATATATGTATGTGTGCGCCTTTTCTTTGATTATATCCTTTGTTCATATTGAAGTTCGGTATTTTGAGGAGTGTTTTTGGAGTGAGCGTGTGGACGCATGCTGGACGGGTGCATGCGAGTGGAAATTAATCATTGCGCGCAGGAACCACACGTGGCAGTACATTACAGCTAGTCTCCAGAGAAGGCGAGCTTAACATTCACGGAGTTGGCTGCCAGTCTGGGAGGTTTTTTAATTTAACAGCAACAGACATTTGTACTGCGTGAATCACCGCGTGCCGCGATGTCTGAGACCAAATGACCGGATCGGCATGGAATGCGAAAATAAACTTTATTACCATTGTACACCATCTGCACAATAAAATGTATTGATAGCAAATAGTAGTTGTCGTCCTAAGAATGGTTATGAACTTTGTCTTTATGTGCATGTGCAAACCATACTAAGACAGTCGTATCATCTCAAGACATCGGCAATGCGACACCTGCAGTGACTCAGGGGACAATCAGTGCCAAGCGAACTGCGAGTGTACACGTGGCAGAAGGACTAACACACTTTGACCTGTCTTACCTGTCTCTGACCCTTCAGTCAAGATTCAAAAATCCTTTCCTCCCTTAACCACCTTAAACACTTTTAAGCTTTCATATGGGATGCGTTTGTCAGGTAACAATACTAATGATCTGAAGACAGCTTACAACACTAATTGAAAGACAAGTATTTTGTTGGATCTGTCGACCCTTGGTTTCCGGTGTCGTAAACCTCCTTATGTCGAATGACTCGTTAGTCCTCGGCCTAATTTCCGTCAGACCTCTGTAGTGTAGACCTCCTCAACTTCATGACTTTTCAGTATCCAACCTCCGTTAGTACAATTTTCTAAGGCTTCTGGCCCCGTAAGCAAGAAACACCGTTAGCCAATCGTAGCGATAGAGCCTTTCGGTCCGAAAGCTATAGCAGCGATAGTCTCCCAACTAACGTGGTAAGCAGGGACACACCGATAGAGCTCCACTAGCTTTCGGCGCGGGAAGGCAGTTCTATAAATAGCTTCCGAGGAGGCCCGATTTTCATGCGTTACTGCGCATGTGTTTGTTTTGAAAGAAGCGTGTTTCCTTTTCCTCCTCGACCCTGTAGTTGCCGAGAAATGGAAGCAAAGCGTCTGCGCAAATCAAATTTCAGTGAAATTGAAATAAAAATATTGCTACATGAGATATCCATGGAGAGCGAACTTCTTTCCAGCTGTTTTTCCAATAAAGTAACGTTGCAGAAAAAACAAGAAATCTGGAAAAACATCGCTGCCAAAGTGTCAGCATGTGGGGTGGCCGTTCGGACGGTTGCAGAAATTAAAGACAAATGGGGTCTCCTGAAGCGAACAACACTTCAAAAAAAAAGGGATGCATATAAAACAGGTGGTGGCAAGGGAATGCCGCCACCTGAATACGAAGATACTGTTGTTGCCATCCTTGGCAACAACACTAGTCTGATCAATGGTATTGCAGGTAAGTGACACACTAATTAACTGGCTATAAAAGTATATATAAAAGTAACTGACAGAATAATTGTCCTTATGTTTATAGGCTACTTCTGGACTGGGTACTTATTTATATTTTTTATGAATTTATAAAATTATGATAAAATGTGATTATGTTTGCAAATCAACTGGATGTAGGGAGGGAAGCATCACAAGCCGATTTGGGTTAGTAGAGTCTATTTTCTTTGAGTTATACACGTTTCTAGTCAATAGGGCCCTTAGTGGGCGGGTGGAGTGCGAATGAGTTGATCTTTATATGTTAATGACTGTGTTCACGATCCTTTTTTTTGGGTGTAAGACTTGTGTCCTGTTAGGATGGCTTTTGTGTTGGCCGGGTCGCGGCGCATGTGGCGCACCCGGTTTTTATTAATGGATTTGTATGTTTAAAGGACCGGCGTTTTAGTGGTCACATGAATGTACACCTGTATTAGAAGATTTGTTCTGAAACTGTGCAGTTGGGGAAGAGCCGTTTGTTTATTGGATAAATTGTTTCTTTTTTCAGGCTTCCATTTATACTTCCATTTCTTTCTACTTATCCTACCTGTTCTCCATGTTTTATGCTACGTGTTCTTCGTCGTTGACGTATCATCCGCCATTGTGTCAACCGGCCACCCCGTACCCGCGTCACCTGGTCGGCGTGTGAACTCGTGACCCCGCTGCGCGAGTGTGCGGCCAGCCTTAGGTGGAGCAGCCAGGGTTAGGGCCGGCGAGCAGGGGTTCACGTGACCAGCGGCCTACCCACGTCTCGTACCTGGACGAGAGGAGGGAGGGTGGGGCCAGCTGGAGGAGAAGAAGAAGGGGGGTGGGGTCGAGCGCTGGAGCGGCAAGCAGGGCCAGAGTGAGGGCTGCCGCCCGCGGACACTTCGTGCGAACAGTTGATCTGCCACCCCGCAGTACGTGCGGGTGGTGGGCATTCTTTGTGTTTGCTTCGTATCTCGCCTATGCACAGGGCAACTCTTTTATTGTGTTTCTTTTTGTTTGCTTAAGTAGGTGTTAGAGACGTTTGAGATGTTGTTTTTTTTTTTTAATTATTTTGATACCTGCTTCTTATTAGTGTTATTTCATGTTAGTTAATAAATCTGGTTGTTTTGTAACGTGAACTTTGTCTTCGTCATTGTTGTGTGGTCTGCGCTCAGCCTGTGGTTCGAATGGTATGTTCGCAAGCCGTCTCCGGCCGAGCGAGGGGATGGCGCGTTCGAGCCCGCTGTGCGAGCGGTTTCGCGCGTGCATCTTCCGCCGTCTGGTGGTGGTACGCGATATGCAGCCAACACGTCATTCGTGAACTTCGTGATCGATTCTACTAGTCTGGCGAAGTGTAGTGATATTCTTTTAAACAGTCTTTTAATCCATCGAAATGTATTCGTGAAAGTTCAGTATGAAGGTTTCAATAACCTTTTTCATAACCTAAGAATTAGGATAACGTTGCTCTTTCCACGATTTCTTTAAGAGTAAAAAACTGCTTTTCTTCAAAATTGTTAAAAGAATTCCTTTAGCAAATTTGACTAATAAAAAAGAAACAAATAAAGAAATAACATAGAGAAGGTAAAAAGACCGCAAGATGTCAATCAAAATCCCAAGTTATTATTCATTCTATTCCTCAGACGCTGCTGCACTAGTCTGAAATTGTTTTCATATTATCAGAGTCTTAGCATTTAATTCCTTTGCTTAATTATCTGTATCTTCAGCTTGCTATTTGTTTACTAAGTTTGAAACTTACTTTTTTGCTTCTACGCGAATCACACCATACTGTTTTGCAGCTATGTGACTACTAACAATATTATTTATCCTATGTGTGCATGTCTAAAAGCATTCATTTACTAATAATTACATTACCCATTATATCATTTAAAACGTTCATCTTACTTCAAACAAAACAGCCATCCTTTCCCCTTCCTCTTAAGTACTATATACAGTGCGTCATGAGACCAAACACACGTTGCAGTAAGATTTGTTGTGAGCTGCCATTAGTAAGTACCTGACCAGGTGAGATAAGGAATGCACACCCCGGACATTAACAGTCAACTGTGAATATAAACAATAGATAAATATGGATCTAGCATATTGCAGTCTGGAGATACGTGTCACCTCAACCTCATTGACAGGTTTTAGGTACTTTCTTCACTTGTCTCTCGCTTAAGGGGTTATGAATACAGTGGTATTTCAATCTATCTTCCGCGCGTGCTTGTACGTATCAATAGACGTATCAATAGAGTGTTTGTACATATTAATATACATTTTGTACTCACCAGGCTGTGCTGCTCCAAGTCTTTCAAACAGGGGAGGCAAAGTGTGTGAAAACAGGGCAAAAGCTTAGGATTACGTCCCTTGTACGGCTCCAGACAAACGCTGCAAATGGATTTAGCATCATCAGCAGCACTTCTCGTTGCCATCGTCGTTGTCTGTATCAGTGAAGATAAGACGCACAAAATACACGACAGTCCTTCCAAAATGGCTGCCGACGGTTACTGTTTTCTCCAGCCACGTCTACGTCACCTCTCTTCTTGTCTTCTCTCGAAATTTGTCGGAGCACGAGTGCTTGTCTGATCACTGGTGTGACTTTTTTCTTCCTGTCAAATTTGGTGACTGTCAAATGAAGCTCCTGACATGTACTTAGTTCCGTGGCGTTGTTAACAGCACGCAGGGTGTGACGGGATTGATTTGGTGTGTTGTGAGGAACAGCGCTTTATTTTTAGAACAAGAATTCTAGGAAACGAAAGTAGAAAATAAATCCGAGAAATTCAGACCTTATTTGTGATCAGCGGTGAGTCACGACATCATGAACAGCGCCGAGCACTATGCACACTGTGTCTCATGTTTTCTCCAAGTTGGTTTGTTTGTGCACCCGAGCAAATGTGTGCGTGTTTGGGAGTGTGTGAGTGTTTATGTAGGCGAATATGTGTGTGTGGGGGGGGGGGAGAAATTAAGATTACAATGTGCGTGTTTTCGCTCATGCATACGTCTGTGGCCATATATGTGAAAGGGACAGTTTCAGTATGCACTGTGTTCTTTGTTACTTTTCCTGGTCTGTAAACATCGTGGACATGTTTGTATGCGAATGGGTGGGGGAGAAATTAAGTTTACAGTGTGTGTGTTATCGCTCAAGCGTACATTTCTGTGTCCGTTCAGGTGAAAGGGACAGTTTTAGTATACACTGTGCTTTTTTAACCTTTCATGGTCTGTAAACATTATGGGCTTTATTTATCAGTTAGATTATCTATTGCAATAACCATTTCGTTTTGCAATCATCAGTAAGAATGTTAACAGGCGTATATAAACAACACACTTTGCTATTTACGCTACAGTCGAGGGCACACAGCATTGCCTAGCTTGTCACTGTGCACCTACCTGTACCTTTCACAATGAATGTTGTTCAAGAACATCTGTACTCACCTTTGTGACCTACATGTCAACAATGTGTAGACTCAACAACGACAACAACGACATGCTGTAGTCATTTTACACACGCGCGCACACATATATACGTTAACTATCAAAGGAGCGTGGTGGGAACAGTCGTAGTTATAAAAGTAAAAATAAATTGCAGATAGTGTCGTCGAATTTAATTATTCTGTTAGTTTTTTATACAAACGTTACACAACTGTCAACAACCAAATGCAGATAAGCATAACGAACTGATAGTATGTTTCTGTGTGTGCATATGTGTGTGTGTGTGTGTACTATTTCTTTGTTATTTTCAATAATATCAACACAAATGTCTCTTATAATTTCTAAACAGTAAGTTGTCACCTGCCTAACGACCTACACGCTTAGTTGCGCAGTGTGCAAATCCTAGTCCCTCGAAATCGTACCCAGCGCTAATATGTGTCATTCAATCTCCCCTTCCCCGTTCCTACCCGGGTGCCTGAGGTAACTGACTTGTTCAGGCAGTGTTTATGAGGTCCCGACCTTCCTTGCGACACCGTCCCACTGCTCTACTCCCCACACTTGTTACTCCGGGGTTATGATTGCAGTGTTCACTGGGTAACCTACCTATCCTGTGCGCCTCCCCTGGGCTCGTTAGTACAGTTGTCCAAATTAAAGTAGTGCCTACATATCTTATCATCAAATAAAAAATTGTCTTCCTAAGTGTATAAAGTATTTGTGGAACATCATTTAATAATGCTGCCGGGTTATCAGTTTTGTAGAACGTGAGAAGAGATTATAAAGGCTGTTCTGTTAGAACACTACAGAAATTACTGCTGCGCGTTATCGTACTGAGTATTCAAATTGTTTATAAATGGTACAATTAAATAACCATGTAAAGATTTGTGAAATATAAACAGCAGATTTATCTTTTATCTAAACAGAGTAAAACGCGTATTTATAGCCATGTCACATATGTGCAAAAACTATTTGATCTCTACTCTGACCTTTGCCATCTCTTACACATAAAATAACTTAGTTTCATTTCTGTGTTATCTATACATTGCTAATGTCCTCAGTTACTTATAAGACAACCCAGGTTAGTGAAGTATTTAAGCTAGTACAGGATGCCATGTTTAACTGTTATTTTAATGTGATCACAATATGCGACAGGTGCCTGTGGTACCGCGATATATTTGTCTGCAGTTACTAGGTGCAACCCCTGATTTATTGTTACCATCAGTCTTCTAAAATTAGTCACTCGTGTCGTTTGTTTGTATTTTGGTGGAGGGTATAGGGGTCCGTTTTCAGATTTTTTTCTACAGAGGGCATCAGCACTAGTAAGCAGCACCTGCATCTCTGTGTGATTCTGAATTCAGTATGACGATTGTAGGTGTCAGTACATTATTTTTTTTTCTGTCTCCTATATTAAATATATTCGATTTCCCTTCCTTCCCTTACCGCCTAAAGAATTGCTCACTTCATACAACTTAAGACATTTATGATTTTTATAATAATGGTGTGAGCTCTTATAGCGCAGTATCTCAGTCAAAGCCAGGCTCTCCACGCAACACAAATACACGACAGACAAAATTCCTATGGTTAATAGGAATGTCAGGTCATTCTTCTGGTAGGTGTACATCCAGTGGACTTGGGCGGACAAGAGTAATAAACAAACACTTCGATCAAATCAACAGGACAAAATCCAGAAGGTTAAGAAGCGGAAATTGCAATACAATGTTAAAGGGAAGGACTGTTTATCAGTGATACCAGCTTTATC
>SRHC01003736.1:0-10645 GCA_004794325.1 Pomacea maculata | reverse complement strand
TGAAGACTGCCTCCGGAGTCTAGCATCAATCCTACTGTGCTGTCCGTTTGCATGTTTGAACCCTGCTGAATGACATAAATAGCATAAATATGTTTACATTTATTTATATTGTGTACATTGTCTTATTTACTAAAATACTAATTTACTAATTAGTCTGCTTTTCAAATAATGCACTTCCTCAATATTAAAACATATCTTAGGCCTAAAACAAAGCACAATAAATTCAAGAGACACTCTTTAGCTTGATACTTCTTTTTGTTTTGTTTTGTAAGTCTTGCTAGATAACTTAAACATGCACATTTCAGACAACAGGCAATAAAAAGAAGTGCCGCATTTTTTCTTTTTGCTTTAGAACTATCTTCCAACAGAAAGCAAACATCAAGTTGGAGAGGTGAAGTGACAGAGATGAAGTTAACTCACCTTAGCTAAAATGTACATTTCTATACATTTGTATTTATTTGCCACATTCACTTGGATATTTTACCAGAAAAAATTTTCTAGTGTTGAGAGATGTCTGCCTTTACTGAAATCCATTCGATTTATTCAAATTTACAGTCAGCTTTAAGATATCAGCTTCTTGTTTAAGCATATTCAGTTTGTTTTACAGTCCAACATCAATCAAGAAATCAATGCAACATGAATTTTGTAGTTTTAGGGAACAGTTGGGTGCCGTACTTTTCTCTTTTGCTTCATTTTTTTGCTACTTCATTGATCAAGAAGAAGAAGAACATAAGAAGACTGAGAAGACACTTTTGCTTGGGTCCTTTGCTTTGTTTAAACTTCACTTTTCTAAATAAGATAGCATTTACCTTGTAAAATATTGTTCAGTAAGCTCACATTATTCCACTGCTGTTTCTGTTATGTGCCAAGAATATTAAATTATTCCTCTTTGATCTCTCCTCAATATCGTGAATCCTCTCCTTTTCTGTAGATGGTCATTTTTGTCTCTCGGATGATCAACATCATTGATCATGTTGGAGTTTTGTTTACAAATCTCTAGCACTTTGGTTTTAAAGATTAGAGTAGGCGTCGAGTAAAAATTTGATATTATTTTGATTTCATACAATTTTAAGTTCATATATTCAGCAGAACAGAGATCATCTCACAAGGTTGCTTCTTGGCCGCTTCTCATAACATCCTCCTTCGTGAAGAATAACGATCAGAGGTAAGTCGGTCTCTTGGTTTCATATTTTCCAGAGTCAAGGGTTAAGTTCTACGTGAAGGTTGCCCCAGTAAAGAGATAAAACAGCTCGACATCCGAATCTCAACATTACGGCTGTCATAAAAGCAGTTGAAAAGCCTACACGAAACCATCGCAAACTGTGTTTTAGAAAGTATAGTAGCTGGATACAATTGTACCTACTTTAACACTTTAATTTTGGAGCGGTATAGATAATTTTGTAGGAATTTAGCAGAGATGAAAATGATACGTCCTCTGCTTTCGGCAATAACGGAAATCCTCCAAGAAGAGAAAGAGATAGGGGAATGTTAGGTACTTACTATATTTTGGTCGTTAAGGATACCATGAACCTCATCCATCTCAGATATCCAATTTCGTAAGTTGAGATCGTTTGGATGTGTCCCTGTTATTCCACAGAAAGTTTTATCGCCTCGCCGCCACTCTCCGCTCATTTTCATCACCTTTACCTACGTAACATGGGTAATATTATAACAGCATCTTCATATTTTTACAATCTGTGGTTTTAATATATTCGCGTTTAGATCGTTATAACTGCCGCTTTGTCTTTTTACGTTGAATTTTTATTACACAGAACACATATAGAATACACATCAAACAGAGAACATTACACACGTACATCCAAATCAAAGTAGCACAATCATTTAAAAGTATATTCCTCTGAAAAAAACAGGCCATCCCTGTTATGCACACCAGGTCTTTTTCTCTCACAGATATACACAGAAGCGACAAAAAAATCTATGTACATACAAACGTTATAAATTCGAACAAAATTCTTGTTTCGAATATTTATCTTTTTATTATAAAGCATGTTGACTAGTTTTAATGTATTCGTTGCTATAACTTTATGTTAAGTCATGTCTAAGGTTATAACAAACTTTAGTCTTTCTGGTACAACTATATCCCCTGCCCATAAAAGGATGAAATTGTGAAAACCATGCCTTACTCCCTACAACTTTCCAAACTGGAGTATATTTTTTGTTTTGATCGATCATAGTATAATCGTCGTCTTTATTATAGGTGTTCTAAACAACAAAGTCATTTACCTCGTATAGAAAATTGGTCTGTAGAGGGTCACTGGATACCACGACACCCCCTTCAGTACTTTGACACTCAGCCGACTGTCCGTTTATCTCCAACATCACGTTGTAGCCTCTGTTGGTGTGGAACGTGAATTTCGGTTCCTGCATGATTTCAGAACAGATTGTTAATCACACACCCATTTATTTCTTTCAGTCTTAATCCCGTAATTAAAGTTCATAAAAACTAGAATATGGAGGTTGTAGAAACCCTTGATAAATCAGCATGAGAATGGAGACAAAGTAAACTTTAAACAATCTTACCTCAAGCTTCTTCTGTCGTTGCTCCTGCTGTCTCAACTCGCTCCTTATCCTGCGGACAAGGTTGTTGAAGTCCTTTCTTTGTGGTAGGGATGTCCGTTCAACGTCTTCTGGCAAAGAAGTGCTTAAATCTAAAGTCTTGACTCTGTTTTGAAGATATCTCTTGGCCCTGGTCATCCAGGGTCGTGGACACACTACTACCGTACGTGACACGATTCTTCTATGTAATTTAACTCTGGTCAGTCGCTCGCGAAATGTGTTGTTTGTGTCTTTCACAGACTTCATGACTCTCTCACGATTAGGTGATGTTAATAATTCCTTTTGCTCGTTACAAATAGTAACCAGGGAGTTACACAGATTCTGGCAGGAATCCGAATCCTTCAGACGAATGTCAAGTTCCTGTATATTCTGTTCCATCTTTCTCTCCACTTCAGTCAAGGTGTTTGCAAGACCTTTAACTTCGTCTTCATCTGACTTACTTTGGCTTGTAAGCTCTGTTACCTGAGAACAGGTTTTATGATCTGTGGCAGCACAGACTGCACAGACAGGTTTGCAGTGGCTGGTGCAATAAAATGACAATATCTGTCCATGCTGAGTACACTTTTTAGTGAAACTGGCAGCAAGACGTTCAGCTGTTACAGTGCTGAGACTCTCCACATCGTGACCGCTGCTCACCGACATTTTCTTGTGGGCTTTGGTGCACGATGAGCAAAACACCTCGTTGCACTGTAGGCATATAGACTCTGCCGTGACACTTTCACACACACGACACGTGGTTTTCTTTGCTAGTGTTTCAACGCTCCTCGCCAATCTGTGCATGGCAACGTCTGTGGGCAGAGAGTCGGCAAATACTTCTGGACTCCGACCTGCCAGTGATTGTGGTGTACAAATGGCATTTCTACATAAAGGACAATTTAGCTGCTTGATTTTTATCACATTCACAGTGCATTTCCTGCATAAGAGATGGCCACAGGGTAAAATCTTGGGATGCACAAATCTATTGTGACACACCGGGCAATCTGTGTCTTGTGGCTCGTCTGAAATTGTTGCCATGTTGGAATGCAAAGCTGTTGGGGGAAAACACATCACTCACTGAGAAAACGTTTTCTTCATTTCAAAACATCGACATATCACGGTAGGTATATCATGAACACTGATGATTTACTGCACATTTCTGACCATTATTGTGTTAGTATATAATGACCAATGATGACGTAAGGACTATATTCGTACTAAACTTACAAGAGAAACAGGACATATATGCATACATAGGTTTGCATACGGTTGTCCCTCTACTTAAAAATTCTTTCCTTTCCCTAGGTTAGGTTACCTGTTGAACAGGTTTCAGTCGGGTTCGTAAGACTCACCTCTTTCAGATGACCTATAAACACCCCCACGCCCTTAGCAATGAATTGAACCTTGAACCACACCTTAGCGCCTTGTACTGGTTTCATGGAATCAGTGCGTTTTAAAAGTCTTATTAAATGAACACACACACACACACACGTACACACACATATGAATGTAACCCTCCACGACGAAATGAGTCTTAAGTCGCGCGGAACAATTTTGTGCTCGAGGCCGCCACCGTACTTTCACACTTCAAACGCTTATAACTCAATGTTTGGACTAGGAACAACTTTTTGTATCAAAAGAAATGTCAGAACCAGTACCTTTTAAGAATATGCAATTTGGCAAATCTCAAATTTCCGACTTAAGATTCATTTCATCGTGGAGGGTCACACATATACATATATAGGGGTACTTACAAACGTCTTGAGTAAAACTGGAGTCCCCTGATGGTTGACTATCCAAGTAACAGAGTTGCTACTTCAATGGCTTCCTAGAAGAAATCCGGGTTCTGACTGACGTCAGAAGAACAGGTAACAAATACCTTGTTCCTGTAAATCGGAAATTTCCGGACAGGATATTGTCAAACTGGAACACGAAAATTGAAAGTTGCTTGACGTGTCTTTATAAAGTCTAAAATAAGAAAAAGCGCAACATGCAACTGCGTGATAATTGCCTTTTTTAGTTTTCAAGACATTTTATTTGTTTTCGGGTGTGTGTTAACATGCTGTGTCTAGTAAATAATCGCAAAAAAAAACCCACAACAACAACAGATTACACGTTAGTCGTGCAAAGAAATGCTTGAAGTCCCTGCTGTTAGAGGTGGCTTTACTACCGATGGTGGTTCTAGCTGAGATGATCATGTTAGTGGCGGAGGTTCGAGTAGTGGTAGGACTATAATGGTGGTGTTTGTGGTCCTGTAATACTAGAAGTAGTGGGACTATACGGGTACCTGGGTAGAGGAAGATTTGGTGTCCCTTTTACCCTCTAATGTCAATAAAACCAAATGGAGGCCCATAATATTTTCATATATATATATAGCTTTATCTTCCTGATCTGACTCTAGCAGCATTAATACATACAGCAGAAAAAAGAACACATTTTTCATCCACTATGCCGTTAGCGATGTCGTTTTTTTTTATTTTCTATTTTCTATTCAATATATATTGACGTGGCGGCCCCTGGAATTTGGCGGCCCTATACAGGTGCATAGTTTGCACATGCCTAAGGTCGCCTCTGACTAGTGGTAGCAACAATAGTAATGATAATAATTGTAGACAACATTGCCTGCTGAACAGAACCCTCCCTTTTCTACGACTGCTATTATCCCCAGTGATTAACAATGTTTCAACATTGCGATTTACTTGAAATGAAAATTGAAAATCGTTTGAGATGTACAAACATGTTAAAATGGGAGGTAATCCAGAAACATGTANCCTTTTCAAATGAAATCAGACTTCAAAATAAAATCAAATCAAATTTATATCTCAGAAAATTATTTTCTGTTATTGACACTGTGTAATCTAGATCCTAGCCTTCATTCACACATGCATTTACACATATTTACCTCTACTTACTGTTTTTCTTCTCTATCCCTAGAGGTACACTTTAAAGCCTCAGTTTGGTTGAAATGACTGGTGATTTAAGTAACTGGAATAGTTCCTTACACACTTAAATGTGAGTTGACACTTCAGGTACGCTCTCCGCGCCTGATTGATGTCCAGGTGAGCAGTACACGCCACCGTAGTAAGTGTATTCCAGGTATTTCGAGTCAAGCTAACTGGAAACTCATCTAGTAAAGCGAAAGCGAAAGTAGCATCGTGTCAGCCAGGTATTTACAATCAAGTTATATACCCTAGTAAAGCGAAAACGAAAGTACCATATATCTACTGATAGCGTCTAGAAGACAACGCCCTTGTCACAAGAAACGTACTGACGCTACCCTGTCCCTCCCCCATTTTTGAAAAGACACACCTGAGTTGGACAGGTGTGATAGAAATGCTACTAGAAGTCTTTGTGAGACTTCGCGACTCAATTACACGCTGCTATGTGTTATTTATTGTCATGTGTTAATTTTTAGTGATTATATCTGTGGTCATGATCCTAGGGCAGTCGCCTGGAAGTCACGTGACTTGGTGACACAATTCACAATATTGCATCATGACGTGACGTCAAAAGGAATTGAAGATTATTTGTCTCGAATGACGTAGCGGGTAGATTGTCGTCTGCATGGCCACATGTTATGAGAAATGACAGACAGACAGACAGACAGACAGTCAGACAGACAGACACTTACTTATTTCCTTTGCGATTTAATGTCCGCAATGTCTGACGGTAAAGAAATAAAGTTCTTAAAAACATATTATAATGTGTTTCATTGCCGTTTTGCTCTCTCAGTTACATTCTTTTGAACTTGTGCCTCTTCGAGTCGATTCACCTCCAAAAATCTCTTCACTATCGTCATCTGCGGGGCTCGTCGTGCGTCAAGTTGTGTGTGTGTGTGTAATACATCGTGAATTTGCAAGGTAAGTGTGTGTTTGTTATATTACACAATACAGTTTCTAAGTTTTGTTCAATACATGTGTACATTGGTCGACAAAGACGCTTTCTTAAAATGCACTAAATTTTATATGATTTCTGCAAAACATTTCAGCAAAGTACAAACAATAGTTTCACGAGTCTTACTTATTATAAACACGTGACTTGTGCAAAAGTTTGCCAGTGAAGCACAATTGATTGATATTCGGTCATAGACAAAGACAACAATAAACGAGAGGGTGGGGGGCGGTCATGTCGACCCAAAACCATATCGTCCCAACTATATCAACCTTACGTCCGAATCGAATGGACGCCATCATAACCATATTGTTCCACATAAAACCACTTTGAACAACACCAAAAGTCGACCAAAGCCCAGGCTACATGAATTCCCAAGCACTGACACCTGTTTATGATAATCAAACATTAAATAATAATACTCAAACCAAAGAACACTGAAGTCAAAAGCTTTTAAAATTGATTTATATACCAGTAGATGCTAATTGTAGTGTTTCAAAACATTGAGTATATCTCAAATAGTTCTAGTTAGGAAATAATGATCAAAGTTACACACATAAGTAATGCACTTCTAGCTTTTCTTCGGAGTCATCAAGGTACTATTACAAGGTGTCCAATTATCCAACTAACAACAGTTTATACTTACTGTTACAGTTCCTAGTCGATATCCAAGCAACCATAGCATTTCCACTCCTGTAATCCTACAATTCCTAGTCGAAATACTGAAAGACTAACCTTAAAAACGACAATCCACTACATAGGCTCATCAGAAAGTCACCAGCTTTCTAAAAGTTTAACAAGTGTTAAGAAAATCATACTTTAAGATCACCTGCGGACAGATCAAGTAAGTAAGAAAAGTTGTTTGTGGACTAGTGGTGCCGACGAGCTAGGCATCCATCTCCTTTACGAGCATCCGTATTATTGATTCAGCAGCTGTGTACCTCCATCAGAAGTGATGTCATGAGTTAAAAAAGTTGCACGAGTCTTTAGACAAGGTACGTTATCAAATATATTTCTGTGGACAAAGTACTTTATAAAATATAGTTCTGCAGACAAGATACATTATCAACAAGTTCTGTAGAAAAAAAATTTAATTTAAAACATTTATTTTTCAATTGTTGGTTTCTGTAATGTCAATTTTAATGTCAGATAGCACGTTTGAACTCGACAAGTTAAGAAAATTGTGTGCCAAGCAATTCTTGGTGTTAACTGCGAGATGAGGTTGCAGGAATTACCTGTGGGTGTTATTTTTAGTGTTGTGGCTTATTGTGCTAGGGGAAGTAATCGTGGATTAAAGTAAGAATGTGGTGTCAAAGTGTTCGAGGGATGAAGAAAAGACTACAGTAAGTGCTGAATTATCTGATTGTATTTTACATTGAGAGCTTATTGACTTTGAACTTTTCTTGGACCAAGTTACAGATGAAACTGTGAATATTAGAGTTGCTTCTGCTACACCAGATACAAACAATCCGCTCAATAATTTACAAAAAGACTTTGTCTCTATTCACAGGCAAGTATAGATGTGCTGCTATGTTTGAGAAGACAACATGCAAGAGTAGGGATAAAAATATTTATTGGATTTATTTGCTACTTGCCTGTTTAAACTCTATTAGTTTTCCAGACTTTAAAAGAGTAGTCCAATTACATTGTCTGGTGCTTAGTTATTTAATCTAGAACATTAAACAGGTAACTTTTAAATAGTCAATGAATTATTATACAACAAAAAAGAGCTTCAAGAAAGGTATTGCTTGACAACAAAGATAATATGATAGTCACTTCAGCTATGTTTATCTATCTCACCAGTAGACCAGTCAAGCTAGGGAAGAATGATACATGGGTAAACACCAGGATTAAATGCTAGCTGCTCACTTCTTTGATCCCCGGCTATAACAAGGCATTCTTTATATTTATTTCACAGCAACAATTTTTGCCTTTATGTACACTATATGTAATTATCATCATAATTTTAAGTATGTACAAAACAATTTATGTAACAACTGCACAATAGAATAAGGAGAGATAAAATATATTGCTGAAACTAGAAAACTATAATATCACACCACACATATCTTCAACAAAGGAGGAGACACAGAATGTACCTCCTCAAGTGCAAAAACTACTCGTAGTAATAAGGGTGCATGGATGTCTGTAAACATGTAACAGATAACAAAGTATATCATTAATTTTATAATTTGTCAGAGGTTTGAAAAAAACTAAGGACGTTCAATCAAAAAGGGTTTCATAAAACTATACTTCTTACAGCAAAAGTTAATTGAAATAAAATAAGAATGTATCTAAATACCTCTTAGACCATTGCGATCGCATTTGACTAAGCAAAGGAAAAGAAAAAGAAAAAATTTTGAAAATTAATTCAAGCTCATCATTTTTGTCCCAGTGTTGTTCATTTTGGAACAAAATTAGGGCTTTTTTCTTGCAGGAAGTGCTAGAACCTGTACGGGAAGAAAAATATCAAGAACTATATCATTCATCCTCAACAAAATTTAATCCAAATGATAAAAATACAATTAATACAGACACTTGTCAAATGACAGTTGATTAAGTTAGGCTTTTTATTAAGCTTACTTTTTGTTAAGCACCAGCATGAGGTCATGGTGAGAGTTGTGTTTTCTACAATTGCTTATACGTCTTTCTGTATAGTTTCTGTTTGTCTCAATAATCTCATTATGTTGTGGAATATTTACATTTAGAGATATATTTTGTGACAAAATTCATCTTGTGTATCTAACTTTGCATCTCATTTTTATAGATACAAAATTTTTTGTGTACAAATGTCTGGAGGGCCCACTATGTGCGGTGTAACATAACTAAAGAAAACAAAAATCAGAAATCACTTATTGACATATGCACAAACAGTTTAAATACAAAGAATATTGCCCAGCGGGAAAACAAATTCACTAAACTTTTTCTTGCTAAGTTATTTTTTTATCTTCAAGTAACTTTACTAGTGAAACAGCTGGAAGAAACCTGTAAATTTGTGCTCAAAATTAAATAGACTAAAAGAAATGGCACTATTACAGTATGATGTTTCCTACAATCATTTTGTTTACTATTCTACTTCCCATCTCAAGTTGTTTCGCGATTTAAACTGCGTCATGATGATATTTATAATCGTCAATTGGTCACATCCTTTCTAAAAAAAACGCCCCTAAAACTCCCAACAGGGACTCAATTTCACTTTTGCTAGACAAATGTATGCTATTCATGTGGTGTCTTCAAACTAATTTTCACTACAAACTACTACAAGATTTTGAAATACTTTAATATTGTTAATTTTTTCTGACCTTTTTCACCTCAAAGCTGAGATCAAAAACAGCGAAGCAGGGTTGAGAAACCTCTTTAAAAATATAGAAGGTCTCATCATTGACAAAAATTTGAAGATTGCCTCCGGAGTCTACCATCAATCCTACTGTGTTGTCCGTTTGCATTATTAAACCCTGCTGAATGACATAAATAGAATAAGTATGTTTACATTTATTTATGTTGTGTATATTGTCTTATTTATTAAATACTAATTTACTAATTAGTCTGCTTTTCAAATAATGCACTTCCTCAATAATATAAAAACACATCCTTGGCCTCAAACAAAGCAAAATAAATTCAAGATACACTCTTTAGATTGATATTTCTTTTTGTTTTGTAAGTCTTGCTTGATAACTTAAAAATGCACATTTCAGACAACAGACAATAAAAAGAAGTGCTGCATTTTTTCTTTTTGCTTTAGAACTATCTTGCAACAGAAAGCAAACATCAAGTTGCAGAGGTGAAGGGACAGTGATGAAGTAAACTCATCTTAGTTAAAATGTACATTTATAAATATTTGTTACTATTTGTAAAATTATATTGGATATTTTACCAAAGATGACAGATGTCTGCATTTTCTGAAATCCATTCGGTTTATTCAAATTTACAGCTTTAAGATATCAGCTTCTTGTTCAAGAATATTCAGATTTTTTACAGTCCAACATCAATTAAGAAATCAATGCAACATGAATTTTTTAGTTTTAGGCAACAGTTAGTTGGGTGCTGGACTTTTCTCTTTTATTTTTTTCTTTTGCTACTTCATTGATCAATAATATAAGAAGACTGAGTAGGTACTCTTGCTTGAGTTCTTTGCTTTGTTTAAACTTCGCTTTTCTAACAAAGCTAGCATCTATCTTGTAAACTGTTGCCCAGTAAGCTT
>SRHC01003735.1:0-12323 GCA_004794325.1 Pomacea maculata | reverse complement strand
TTTTCATTGAGACAGTGCTTCAGTCCTTTACCTAGCCATGGTTTGTTATTTGGATAGCTGCAGATCTGCTTGGTAGGGATGACAGACTCTTCACAGAAGGTGATGTAAGAGGTGATTGTGTCTGCCAGACAGTCCAGGTCGTCTCCACAGGTAGTGAAGAACAGATCCCAGTCAGTGACCTCTAGGCAGTCTCTGAGCAGCTCAGTTGCTTCATTTGTCCAGGTCCTAATACATAGTGTTGTCGGCTTTTCACGTTTAAGGAGCTGTCTGTATGTGGGTAGCAGATGAACAATGTTGTGGTCCGATCTGCCCAGCGGCGGCCGGCACTTGGAAACATAAGCGGCCGGCACATTACCGAAACACCTGTCTAGCGTTCTGTCGAGGCGGGTGGGACACGTGACGTATTGATGGAGACAGGGGAGCAGCTTACAGACATCACAGCGGTTGAAGTCACCGAGCAAAAACACAGGCTGATCAACTGATCTTGTTGTCGCTCGATTATATGTGTCTGCAATGTGCTCAGCTGCAAGGTTGAAGTCTGGGCCGGGCACATAGACGAGGACCGCAGTGATTTGGCCGAATTCACGAGGTAAATAATGCGGCCTGAAGGACACTGGCAGTATCTCATAATGGGGGGAGAAGGTACTAGTCTGTTCTCGCACTGTGTAGTTCGTGGCCCATTTCTCATTTGCAAGCATACACAAGCCTCCCCCTACATGCTTGTTTGTCGCTTGTGCATTCCTGTCAAATCGAATCGTTGTGTATCCTTCAAGTCCGAATGTCTCCTCCTCTGTTAGCCATGTTTCAGTGAAACAGAAGAGGTCACAGCGTCGGTAGTCCTCATCAAATTTAATGAACGTAGAGAGTTCATCCTGTTTGTTGTGGAGAGAGCGCACATTCGACAGGGTGATGGCTGGCAGTGGATGTCGGCACCCTCTCCTCTTCAGTCTGTGTCTGACTCCTCCTCTAGATCCTCTCAGTTTCTTTTTTCTTTTCTCGCCCTGTGTCGGAATGTCACTGAAATTCACATCAGGGGCCTGTGTGGCCTTCTGCCGCAGCGATAGCAGAAAGTTTCGACTGTAGATCAGCATGACTACAGCGCCACTCTAACCCATCGAAGTGTGAAAGTCTCCCGTACAGGCACACACGCATAGACTACACTGCTCATAGCACGATCATGGCAGATCTATCGCCGATTCAACTAGGTATTGGGATTGTAATAGATCTACTGTGATAAGACTGTTAGTGACGTGTGTCTCTCAGTTTACGTGATGACGTCACGATGCTATTGTTTATATCCATGTTGACAGGGAGAAGCACAACAACAACTACAACATTGACCTCTACCAGTGGCGGCACAACACCACCCTGTCTACAGTGGAGAGACGTGCTGGTGTTGTACTGGTTTGACGTTAGTGATCAGTCAGGTATGGTCACAGGACTGCAAGAAGCGGGTATCCCAGTGCGGGTGATGAAGGATGATGACATCGAGGACGTGGCCAAGGCCGTCAGTGACGTGGTGTGGGTGGCGGGTGGACATCTTGTTCGTGGTCTGGAGAGAAAAGTCGTCGTCTGTCTGGAGGACCCTCATTACCGTTCATGTAGATCTGTCGGACTTGACCACATGTCCCGCTGTACGTCACAACTTGTGATTGTCTACACTGACAACAAGCCGCTAAAAGGTGACTGACACTGACACTGACACTGACACACCTGTCACCTCATTCAAAATTTTTGTGCTCACGGACCTTGTGTATCATGATGAATATACTAAGAATACAGTTGATTTTCAACGTGCATTCTGCGTTGTTTCCCAGCATGTGCCAAAAGTTTAGTCATCTATCACTGCCAACGCTAAGCTTCAGTCGAAGTTTGGTTCGCACTTAATGTGATATGGATGGTTTTGTGAATTTTTTTTTCTGATTGTGAGTGTGTTACTTATCTCTTTGCCGAAATATTTTTGAAATGTTGTCAGATCAGCATGCAGAATAAAAGTGTCAATGAGTACGCCGACATTTGTATTCACAAATAATCTTGTCATCTCATTTAGTATTTGTATTATTTTTTTTTTACCTTAGGGGCCGGGGGAAAACCCATTTATTGAAACTTTTCTTTAGTAGCCATTGGCACATCGAATATAAGTATTGGGAATTCCTTCACATAGAGCACTGCCTGTGCGTCTATCAGTTTACCAATGTACCTAATGAACACCTGCTAAGACCGTGTTTCATCAGAATGGATGACCCTAAGAAGTCAAATTTCAATACAGATAACTTCCTTAGGTCCATGAGTAGTCGGTTTGTAATCGGTTGTTGTAATTTTTTAACTCCAGTTCTTAGCGAGATAATTTGACTAGTCCCTTCTAGATGTATATTTCTTAAAATTCTAGAAACAGTTACTGCATGGGTCCTTAAATAATCCTCAAAATACATAGCAGATTATTTCACGACAACTTTACAAGCAGAAACATAGATTTTAATTTCAATTAGACATTATTATAAAGGTAGGGGAGAAAAGACAACAAATAATACATAAACCGAAAAAAATCTTATCTAGGTGAGATTTAGCTACTGGTAGTGTACACACCCTGATTTTCTACAAGTTGCTCATGTGATAGAGACATTAGTAGATTAAACATTAAAGCCGAGAGTCAAACCGTCGCTAAACATTTGGCTCTGTACTGGTTCGTTCATTTTTTGTACTTCTGGAATAAACATCAATTGGCTTAAAGAATACTTTTTAAACTGTTATACTTCAGCGAGAATTTGAGAGACTGTATGTCGTCGTGTTCCAATATTTATGTTCATGCATCTTCGAAATCCTCCCTCAATGAAATCAGTGTCTGCTCGTTAGAAATAAAATATTAATTTTGTAATTTTTGTTCGGCATCTTTGGTGATAATCAGAGTAGTCGCACGTTGCAGGATTTCTGCAATGTTTGTTTCATCGTTGCGCAGGCCTGGTGCAAGCATCTCTGATCTTGGCTTGAGCCAGTAAGATCTTTCTTCTCTGCTCTTCCTTTTCCTGCCTCCTCTTTTCCATGATAACATTTATTGTGTAAATAAAGGGGTTGAGGGCAGGCTTGAGGGGAAGAACAAAGATAGCCAAGGTGACATGTACATCGCTGGCGACCGGTACGCCAGTGGAGGTCATGAACCCCATCAAACCAATCGGAAACCAACACGCGAAATCGAATATGGCGATCGTTATGAGCCTGCGTGCCAGAGTCAGATCGGTTCCCTTCTTGGTGGTGTCTGTAGCGGACATGCTGTTGACCCGAACTGACCAAAAGATGGCGGCTTGTCCGGCGGCAATGGCGAAGAAGAGAAAGAAGTTTAGGACTATCAGGACACCGAAGGTGTAGTCGTAGACGGAGGAGTTATTCCGCGTGACAGGCAGTGGAACGCACATGCCCGTCCGGGCGTAGAACTGCCAGTGAGACGTGACCGGAAGTAGGGGAACGAGAGCCAGCAGAGCACCCGCCAGCCAGGCCACGGCGCACGCGACCTGCGCAGATCGCTTCCGGAACCGCAGAGTGCTGAACGGGAAACGGAGCACGAGGACGCGGTCGAGGGTGATGAGGCAGACAAGCAGAGCCGACACCTCGCTTGACAGGAACGAGGTGAAACCGGCGAATTTGCAGACGATACCCGCCTTCCAATCTGATTCGTGCCGGAAGTACTCTCCCATGTAGACGCGGTCGGCTACCCCCACCACCGACAGGTACACTCCCATGAGGAAGTCCGATACGCACAGGTTGGTGACGAAGACATCGTAACCAAGATCGTTCTTCTCCTTGCGAAGAAGCAATCGGTAGGCTAGGGCAGACAGATTGCCCACGAGGGCCAGCGCGGCGAAGGATGCCAGAAACACTCGGTAGAGGGGCGAGCGAAGGAGGGCATCGCAGGAGGAGAGATAATCGGAGGGAGCCTGGCAGTTTTGGACGTTAAAATCCGCGGGTAGGATAGCCGGACAACACAACTTAAAGTTGTCGGCAAAGACGGTCTGCAGCCTGACCAGCCCCGAGAACATGTCTGGCGGAAAGGCGATGACTCGGCAACCGCGCATGTCCAGCAAACGAAGCTCTTTAAACGGCTTGAAACCTTCTCCTAGCACGAATTCCACACCGCTGTTGGAGAAGTTCAGGTGACGCAGGTGAGGAAAGCCGGCCAACGTGTTAGAGCTAAGTTCAGTGACCTGTACGCCGGAGAGGTCAAGGATATGAAGACTGTGAGAGAAGATGCCGGAGAAGAAGGGGTAGATAAGTGGGTTGTTGCTGAGGAGGAGCTGTCGCAGATTCTGCAGACTCGTCAGGAACTCTTCACTTACTGATACCAGCAAGTTTTGGCTCAGGTCCAGGATCTGAAGATTGGGGAGACGAACAGCGTCCAGGTGAGTCAGACCGCACTGCGCAAGGTCTAGATAAACCAGCATCAAGTTGTATCGTAAGTTACCCAGAGAGACTCCCACCCCACGTATCCTTAAGAAGCGCAAGTCTCCAAACGGCTCCAACATGGCAGCATCAGAGCAGAAAAAAGCGAGTCCAATACATGTACAGTCCTTGGGACAGCTGACCGCACACGCCAGTTCGTCATCTCCCTGCGGGCAGTGGTACACGCTGTCGCACACGTCGCTCACCTGCAAACAGATGTTGGAGTCACGGCAGCGATAAAGACCTGGACACACGTACGTGTCGCAGTCCGCTTCGTCTTCTCTGCCGGGGCAGTCAAACGCCTTGTTACACCGGAGGTAAATAGGGAGGCAGTAGTAGTCGACCTTCCCCGGACACCGGAAATGCGTCCCTGGACACTGGGTCTCGTTCCCGCTCGAGCTTTGGGCGACGCCGAGTGGCCGAACGACAAAGGTGCCGTTGGTAGCAAAGTCCAAGATGGCGGGTGGGGGGAGGCTGGCGATGTCCTCCATCTTCTCTCCGTAGCAGAGTTGTTCGTCGGCTAGGTTCACACACTGTTCTTGGCCGTCGCACCACTCGTAGAGAGATATACACTGCAAGGACACAGGGTAATGCTAACCGGAAAATGGCAGGTTTACACTACAAGTGATGTTCTTACATTAATTAATCTTGGGCTTCTTACAATTGAACTGTTTATATTTATCACATTTGCAATAACTCGGATTAACCATGAGGCTTACTCTTAAGGTCTTGTTGCGCTTGATATGCCTAAAGTACAAGACATCCCTTACCTGCTGGTTGCCACAGTTTCTTGGCTTGTCCAGGGTACATGGCGGAAAAACACAGAAATCTTCATCGGTTCCGTCGTTGCAGTCTCGCCGATGGTCGCATACTAGTGTATACGGCACGCGCTCCAGTTCGTTCCCGCACTCATACATTGGCGGAAGTGGCATCATCAGAGCCGTGCACGTGTAAGCAGATGTATAGCCCGTACCCCAGCAGTCGCTGCGCAAGTCACATGACAGGAAATCTCGCGTGACGTGACCCTCGGGACACAGGTGGAGATTGACGTTCGAAACATGCCTTACCGATGGTGGACTTCCGGTAACCGAAACTGACTTGTCCTCGAAAGGCACCGGAAGAGCAGCCTCATCCTGGGCCTCGCACATGTAGTGGAAGAATCCCTGCTCATCGCAGGCGCCTGGCCAGAGGGTCGGGAGGTCCACGACGGGTTCATTTTCGAAGCGACGAAGGGTCGCGCACGCAGGCCTTCTGGTCATCCCGAAGATTTTGACGAAGTAGGCCATAGTACCGTCCGCCCACTGCCAGCTTCTCTTGTAACTTCAAACAAATCGAATCAGGAATAGAAGTAGGGGTTAAATAGTGAAACAGGTATGTGAAATGTGAGCGAAAACTAATACATACAGTTTATTGAACCACAAGAAAAAACACAGACTAACCTGTCATCAAGTTTGAAAAATTCGTAAATTGTACTCAGTGTGTGAACAAGAACTATCTGATTATAAACTATACAGATAAAATGGGAGAGTAGTGTTGAGTTATGCTAATATTATTTTTTTCATTTTATGCCAAAGAAACGACAACAGTAGCTAACAGTCAAGAATTTATGAAGCCTTGCCTATAAAGAAGCAAGCTTAATTTCTCCGTGCTTACAGGACTACAAACGAACCGCTAGTTTTCTTGACAATGTCGCGTGTCACGATTTCGGGCCTTCTGTCAGCGCCTGGGGACGATCCTGTTCAGTAAGGCAGCTCACAGCAGACGACGGTTGGCGGCTATTTTTTGTACGGTGTGTAGGGGAAAGGTCAAGGCCTTCTCCCTCTGACCGTAGCCGTGTCTTACGTCACGCTCTTGTTACGACACGTGACGTCGGCTTGAGTGCTGTGTGCTGCCGGTGGGAGCTCTGGGGGTGCACTGGTCGGGCCCCTCCCTTCCCTGTCCAAGGTTTTGGCGTGAAAAGCGTTCACGCGCCTTGGCATGGGCTGGGTGTCGTGGGCGCTGACGATTGGTCACAGCCCCTGGGCGACAGGAAGTGACCCCCAGAGAGCAGCGTCCCTCGTGGCAGTTCTGACCTGGGCTCGGTGGAGAGAGGAGCTTGTTGTGCCTGAAAGGACGGCGGGAGGCCAGGCCATTTGGGCAGTGTAGGCTGCGCCGTGTTACCCAGGTCGTTGAGTTTCCCTTGGAAAGTGTCCGCGGATTTCCACGGGAGAGTTTCTGCCGTTCCCGTTGTGGAGGGCAGCTGACCGTCGGGTACCATCACAAGCCGATTTGGGTTAGTAGAGTATATTTTCTTTGAGTTCTACACGTTTCCAGTCTATGGGGCCCTTAGTTGGGGATTGGAGTGTGAATGGGTTGATCTTTATATGTTATATCTTTATATGTTAATGACTATGTTCACGATTGTTTTTTATTTTTTGTTTTTGGAGTGTAAGACTTGTGTCCGGTTAGAATGGCTTTTGTATTGGCCGGGTCGCAGCGCATGTGGCGCGCACCCGTGTTTTATTAAATGGATTTGTATGCTTTAGGACCGGCGCTGTAACGGTCACATGCTTATACGTGTGCTAGAATATGTGTTTAGAAACTGTGCAGTTGTGGAAGAGCTGCCTGTTTATTGGAGGAACTGTTTTTTTTTTTCTACAGGCTTTTATCTGTTCTACATGTTCGCCATATTTTGCAACGTCTTCGTATTTCGCATCTTCATCGTATTCGACAGACTCTATGTGTTCTTCGTCGTTGACGTCTCATCCGCCATTGTGTCAACCAGCCACCCTGTACCCACGTCATCTCATCGGCGTGTGAACACGTGACCTCGCTGCGCGGGTGTGTGGCCAGCTTTAGGTGGAGCAGCCAGGGTTAGGACCGGCGAGCAGGGGTTAACGTGACCAGCGGCCTACCCACGTGTCGTACCTGGACGCGAGGAGGGAGGGGGGGGGCCAGCAGGAGGAGAAGAAGACTGGTGTTTCCGATGTTTATATGAATACTTTGAGCAGACACTGACTGTGCTGTGTCGCAGTGCTCTTTGTATTTTTTCTGCTGTATTTGTGTTTTATTTGTAACCTCTTGGCGGGGAGGTAGTCCCCTGTTGTTTTTGTATTTATTTGACGGGTGCTCGTGGGGGTATTTTTTGACCCGTTTTTTCTGTGTGTGTGTGTGGGTGTATGTGTATGCGTGTTTATACTTGTCAGTAAACAGCGTGCTTGTATCGTTTTTCCTGTCTTTGTCGTGGTTTGTGCCGTGCACGGGTTTCGAGAGGTAGTCGTAGACTGCCTCCGGCCGAGTGTCTGTGCGTGTCTGGCCGGCTGTGTGAGCGGCTGTGCGCGTGCTTCTGGCGAGGCTGGGGGGTGGAACGCGACAGACAACATAGTTGTAAGTGCATAAGGGTTAACAAAATTGGGAGAACAAAGATGAGTATTTGGGGAGCGAGCAGAAAAGTTTGCTGGTTACATCAGGAACTTATATATGAGTTGTTTAAATAGAGCAGAGGACAGACGATAGTTTTCAACAATTGAAAACAAAACAAAGGTACAAAAAAGCAAGCTGAAAACAACCATTTACAATTACAATGCCATAATATCAATTTTTAAAACACAAAAATGTCTGGCATTCAGAAACTAAAGACTCTAGTGGTCCTGGGACACATACACGCGTGTGTACAATAGTTTTGGTGATAATCAATCACATTAAACATAAAACATTCGAACTTACAAGTGGGATTCCGTGAAGGTGGAAGACTGCAGGCCAATGTACGCCCGCAACCCGCGCCTCAGCTGAAGGAGACTCATGACGTCACGCCACTCCTCCGGGGTGTTGAGGCTGACCAAGGTGGCGCCACGTGTCAAGCAGTCGGTGGACGCGTCGTACCAGGTCAGCGAGTGGTTGGCGATGACATAGAAGTAGCATTTGCCACTCGCAGTGACAGCTCCCAGGCCGCAGTCCCTCGCAGTGTACGGGCAGTCCAGCTCGTCCTCGCCCCCGAGACACTGCGATTCCAGGTCGCACGGGAAGTGCTGCTGAAAGTCCGGCCAGTGCGTTCCCGAACAGTTCCATTTGTTCCACAGCATCTTTCTGGGCAAAGTGGATGGCTGGTGGAAGGAGAAGACGAGCCTGAAGCCAGTGCCTGAGGTGTGGAAGTCGCTGACGAAGCGCACGTGCAGTTCGGAGTTTTGGGTCGTGACGGGGTCTTGGCTGAAGACGTAGCACAGAGTCCAAAGTGGGGTCTTCGCAGGGGATGTCGTGATGTCAGCTTGTCCGTGTCACACTTGATGGACTTGGCGTCAATGTCAAGGTGATGGACGCTGAGCATGGTCATGTGACCTTTGGGTACCTCGAGGTCAATCAAGCTGTCCATGAGGACGGGATACAAAGCCGTGCCGTTCCAGCCAGGAGTTTGGATGAAACCTTTCAAAAGGGGTAAAGGGTAGCACAGGGTGAAGGTTTAGTGTCTGCGACTCACAAACAAGCTTAACAGGCTACAGCTGCTAAGGCTAATAAGGCTAAAATTCCTAAAGATAACTAACGAACTTACCTTTAGTCGGCGACATATAGTGCACTTCCAGCTGCGGCCTCGCAGACGGTTGCGCCCCCGTGACGTCACATCTCAGCGAGAAGGATGTCCCTACGACATACTTCAGCTCCATCGTCACGTGGTGGCTGAAGCTGAAGACGTCACGCAGCGTCTTACTGACCCCGCACGCGGACACCAGCACGGCGCTGTTACTTTGGTCCAGCACGCGCAGGGAACTCGTTTCGCACGGCATGTCCATCTCCACCGCCTGAAAGTGAACCACCTGACCAGCAGGAACGGTCACTCTGATCGCACACTGACGCTCGTCCTTGCCCACGGAAGTGTTGCCTGGTGCCACCTTGTGGTCGACGAGGATAATGGCGCCGTCTGTCGTGAAAGCGAGACCACTCTGAGTGTCCTGACACATTGTCAGGTTCTCCGTTGACAGGAGCAGATAACTTGCGGCGGTTCGTTTCTCTGACTGACTTTCGTAGCTGTTGCTGGCTTGAGTGGTCTGAACGCCGAGGTCCATTGGGCTGAGTTCGGACACTGTTAGAGAATCGTTTTCCGAAGAAACTGAAGAAGCCGAAAGACCTGCTACGAAAACCTTTTTATTCCAAGAAAGAAGTAGAACGCAGAAGATTGTCAAAGCCGACAAGCGGTAGACTACAACCGAGGTCATGTTACACGAATATATCTAACATTAAGTTTGTTTTCGTACAAATATTTTAAATTTTCAAACACGAAATTGTAAACAAAAAAAAATCTCCATTTTCTCAATTAACAATATATTTCAAGCAAAATTTAAGAAGGCAGGCTCAAACGTATTCCTTTTCGCACGATATTGAGTGAAAGAGAATATCCGTAATTCATAGCTGCTTTTTGTTGTTGTTGACAAGACTACTGCCTGCTGTAAAAGACAACTTCGATTTGATTCTTGTCGGATGGAGCAAATGAAGAAAATATTTCGGGCCTAAGTCTTCACCACGCTACACATATCGCCCTCTGAGTATTCGCGGATTAAGACGATACAAAAGAACCCTTGTGTTTCATCCCAATGACATACAGGATAGACAGAATGATGACAGCGACATCTCTGAATATTTATTGCAACCCGTATGTAAGGAAGTGCATGCTCGCACGCGCGCTCTCTCTTCCCCTGTATCTACTTTGTCTGCCATTTATGTTCTTGTACATTTGCTGTCATTTCATGATTGTTCTCATCTCAAGGTTTTCCCGTTAAATTGATGGCTTGGTATGGACAACACACTTCAAAGAAAAATAGATAGAGTGCGTGCGTATGTGCGTGAGAGAGAGAGTGTGTGAGTGACCGAGAGAGAGAAGTGTTTTCATATTCTTGCCACGTCACCTGATGTCGAAGACTGGGACACTACCGGCAATGTCCCTTCACCTTCAGAAACCTGTGTTTGTTCATGTGTTGAAACAATACCACTTCAGCAAACAGGGCGTCGCTTTTTCTCGCCAGAAAGTTTACTTTTTAAGAAGCCAGGACCTCATTAGGCTGAGAGAGAAATTAATCTCGTGTCACGCACAACATTTGCCGTCTGAAGTCACGCAGGTGAGCTGCTATTTGCTTTTCTGAGACAACGATGAACGTGATCATGGCAGCATGCAAGGAAGGCACAAGGCGAATTTTTTCTCCATCTTAACTGTTTTCCGAAAACTAAAAGACTGAATCCCCCCCCCCCACACACACACACACACATACCCCCATACATACAGCATATATATCAATTTTAGTGTTTGATGGTCTTTCTACTTAACTTTAACAGAAAAGAACTTTTATTCTACACTTTGGCACCAGTTTCTTTTAGGAATACCATTGCAAAGTATATTTGGTCACGTGATATTTGTACAGATCTCTGATTTGGTTTTCGTGTTCAGAATCATAGGATCGTCATCTTTATCCATGATTGTATGTGGTCATGTCAATGGCAAGGACCTATTGCCGGCTTAGTTTGACACAAGAACGACTTACTGGACACTGAGATGTACGGATCGGGTAAACTCGATTTCCTGTTTATTGTCTGGCTTTATTGAAGTCTTAGTCTCTGAGAATGCTCTCAAGTTTACGACTATCTCAGTATAACTTAATTATTTCAGTCTTAGATACTTCATCGCCTTGATTATCTCCAGTTTTGTTTCCTCGAGATGGTCTCAGTTCTGTTCTTGGGTTACTTCTGTCTCAACCTTGCATTAATTTGCTTTAACCTTTGACTGATTAGATTGTTTCAGTCTTGACCTCAGATTGTCTCTTTCTCTTAAAGCTTTTCAGTCGGTCTTACATTGCCTCAGATTGTGACTCTGGTCTGTTCGCAGTACAGATGGCATTACATGAAAACACAAATGACAGGTCGACATTGCAGTCCCTGTTGCAGCAGCAAAGCATCGACCATGTCGTTAGCCAAGCCGCGGTCGTTAGAGAAGTCACGTGAGCACACAGATCGTGAGAGCTCTGATGTGTCAAGTTCAATCAACATGGACAGAGACAAAGGGTAATTAGCGGCTAATTATGGAACGGAGTCGAAGATTATTTGACAGCACACGTGCAAACTTGTGCACAGGTTGACGTGAACGGAGTTAAAATATGAAAAATTGTGTATGTACGCACGTGAACACACACTCATGTCTCTGACTCTTGTCACAGTTGTTGCTGCGCAGAGTAGTTAGACTATATTTATAAGATAATCTTTGTACACTGTAAAGTCCTCTCACTTCAGAGAGTAGTGATTACCATGCAGGATTTTTTTTTCTGAGAATCAGCTTCTCATTCTTGAAGTCTACCCTAAATAAGATTAAAGAGAATGTTTTCATAAAGATTTTTTACCTGGCATGCATTTCCTAAGCAGCATGCACTTGGCGCTTAAAAGCAAGAACGAAACACGAACAGCATATGAGGGACAGGAACACAACATATGAGCTATAAAAGAATCAACAATTGTAATAAATGAAGAATAAAATCACAAAAAGAACCAAATAACAAGAACAAGAGCTGAGAGTAACATGATATTGCAAAATGGTTTCACTAGTGTGATTACACAACTATACCTTCCCGAGATCCACCTAGATTGTATGGTATATTCCTCTTTCTGAACAGGAACAGATGTTATTTATTTTACCTTTCTTGTTTTTGTTCTAAGAGATCAAGTGGTTTCGCAGGTTAAGATTTTCGGAAGTGATTCTGACCCACAATATAGATGGTGAGCGTTCTATTCAGTATAATCAGTGTCAAATAACCTTATATAAAATAGCACACATTTCTATAACTGTCATTCTTCTTCTTCTTATTCCTAATCACCCTCCCCCCTACCCAGGGATGGGCAAGCTACTTTTAATTTGTAGCCGGCTAGGCTACAGCTACTTTTTT
>SRHC01003734.1:0-12329 GCA_004794325.1 Pomacea maculata | reverse complement strand
TAACACCTTTCTGGCAACACCTACCTCACAGAGATCAACATCAGGAACAGCCTCTGCTTCTTACACCTTTCAGGAAACAGCAATCTCACAGAGATCAACATCAGGAACAGCTTCTGCTTCTTACACCTGTATGTCAGCACCTGCTTCACAGAGATCAACATCAGAAACAGCCACTGCTTCTTACACCTTTCTGGCAACACCTACCTCACAGAGATCAACATCAGGAACAGCTTCTGCTTCTTACACCTGTATGTCAGCACCTGCTTCACAGAGATCAACATCAGGAACAGCCACTGCTTCTTACACCTTTCTGGAAACACCAATCTCACAGAGATCAACATCAGGAACAGCCACTGCTTCTTACACCTTTCTGGCAACACCTACCTCACAGAGATCAACATCAGGAACAGCCACTGCTTCTAACCAGCCACTACAACAAACCCCAGAAAGAAGTTCTATCTACGAGGACACAAAGACTACAAGAACTCTGAAGGTAACACGTTTTATCAAACAGTTTCTTTACAAGAGGTCAGCTCAGAAAGTCTCTTGCCTTTATAAAGTTCAGTTTATGTTAATACAATGTTACCTAATACAGATTTTTTTTCATAAATATTTGACCATTCTCAACTTGAAGTTTTCACAACAATAATCTTTAAGCGAATGAGTTTTTAATTGTATTTCATTTTGTTTCACTTCCTCATTCGTCTTGCAGCCCATTGCATCTCACACCAGACTGGCATCACCTACTTCACAGCGTTCAACATCAGGAACAACCACTACATTCAACACACGTCTGGCAACATCTACTTCAAGGCACTCAGCGTCTGAAACAGCCACTGTTTCTACCCAGCCATTGCAAGATACCTCTCCAAGAAGACCTTTCTATGAAGACAGAAAACATGACAGAATTGCAAAGGTCAAAACTTTAGTCAAGCTGTTCAAAAGCAAACATTTTTTTTTCCTAGGTTTTACCTACTCCAGAAAGTCTGCAGCATTTTTTATAACAAACTTTAAGTGAGTAAGATGCTTATTATGCGCTCTACATATTGATCAAGTAATATGACTGATGGCAAAAAGAGGCACATTTTGCCTTTTGCTTAGTATCTAAAGCCTTGGTATGCCACTATTTACACCACGGAAACTCACTTTTACTCAACATCAGATTTTCACCCAAACTGATGACCAAAATTGTCATAACTCTTTTATAAAGTTTACAATCCAGTGATGGTAGAAATTTTAATCAAAAGACAGATTTTCATTTGGTTTTGTATACTGTTTTGCCTCAATTTGGTCCTGTTTGGTAACATCTACTTCACAGCGCCCTGCATCAGTGACAGCCACTGTTTCCATAACAGCCACTATTTCAAACCAGCCGCTGCAGGAAACATCTCCAAACAGAAGTTGCTATGAATACCTACAGAATCAAAGAATTCCCGAGGTAACAGTGCAGCAATACCAAACCCATTATTTGCTTATAAAGTGGTAAGCCACTGGAAGTCGCTTTCTCCGAACATGAGATCTGCACCTGAGAGCCTCCAAACAGCTTTTCAAATTTTGTTGAAGCTTTCTCTTTCTTCCTTTGAAAATGTGAATGAAATGTGAAATATGAGTAATGTCAGATACAACCTAACTTTGGAAGTCAAAAAGATTTGTCAATAGTCGATCTCTGTTACTTCCGGTACTAGTTATCCTTAAAAGATCACCATCTTCTCAAGCAATAGTTCTGATAATCCCTGCAATACCTACCCCTACCATCGTCTAATCTTTTTCAGGCTGTTTCAGCCTTTTGTGTTTTACATCATATCTTGTTTTTCTTCCGTTCAGGTCACGGTGTCTAACACCACCTGTCTGGCGACATCTGATTCACAGAGACAGGTATCACAAACAGCCAGTGTTTATAACCAGCGCTTGCAAGAGACAAGTATAAGAAATTTCAATGAAGACCACAAGAGCCTGGTTGTGAGTCAATGCCAACCGAACCTATATAAAAAAGGCCTTGGCGATTTCCATAAAAAAACAGAGAATGAAGTTATGGGGGAAAGTTTTGTCATCTGGTTTTACAAGCTCCTCAATGCTGAAAATCCAGCCACGCATGCCATGGATGAAGTAGACAAGTTTGGACCTCAACATTTTTGGGATAACTGCACTCTGAGGGTTGTCAGCAGAACAGAAAGTTGCTCAGATGAAACATTCACTGGTAGCTTGCTTGTCTCACAAAGACTGAAAGCTCTTGTCAGAGAGGAACACCTTTTGTTCAACCCTAATGTCAGCAAGGAAGGTGTTCATACAGTCAAAAGTCCATTTGGAATCGTCATGGTAATGGTATGTGGAACTATTCATCAACACAACACCTGTCTCGGCAGCTTTGAACAGGCTTTTGGTCTTGTCCGGGAATCTTTCCAATCCAATAAATGGAAAATTCAGGTCACACACTTGCATGTGGAGAGCTTCCATGTAACCGCTGTTCCAAAATTAAGAAATTCCGTAGAACAGGACTTGCTCGCCATTGCTAGTGAACATGCCCTATGCTTATCTCGAGGCTAGAAAATCTAGGCTTACTTATGAAACTAATCCTTGGTACTTGAAAAATAACAATTTTCGGCAGATTGCTCATTTGCACCATAGTCCTGTGTGAGCAGCTAGGTTTATTATGCCAAAGGAAGTAAATTTCATGAAAGATTATATTTATGCCACTTAGTTTGTCTTGTCTAAAATCAGTGTCTACTACTTCCAGTACTTTGAATGTTTGAGGAATATAGGTAGTTCCATTTAGAAGTATGCATGCATACTTACATTTGCACAAGATGATGGCTGTCAGTTCTGAAGCCACAGATATTCATGTATGTACCGATGTGTAATGGTAATTCCCACTAAACAAAAATGTAACATTTTGTTTATTGTCGCTGGATACAGAAATTCCAATAAAGCAAATCACTTAACAAGCTATAATTATTCTTTTTCACTGATGACGGGAAAACTCCTATTGCTTTTTCCGTCTCTCTCTCTGTGCAGACGATTTCCTTCCATTCTCGAATGATTTTCCTTTGTATCGTCTAAAGTCTCATTTAAGTCCCGCACACGCATCGATGTCTTTCACGCTCATTCGTTCTTTAGACTTTAACCTCCCAGCAAGCAGGACAGAAAAACAAAGCAAAAGTACAAACAGCGGAACAAGAAGATTCAAAACCTGACTTGCCCAGAGGCAATGATAAAAAACTGCAGACATGACTAAACTGAAAGCACAAGTTGTCATCTCCATCCTTGTGTGTGGCTGAGAGGTAGACTCTGACAACTGAGGGTCAGAAAATCAAAGCTTTAAAGACAAAGTTTTTCTAGAGACTCGTGATGTCCGACAGAGAGCAAAGGACGAACGACTTCGTGCGCAGTCTAGTCACCTGCTCGGTGGGAGGATCTGCTCTCTGCTCTCAAAACTCAGAAGCTGGTGTGGTTCAGTCATGTCGTCCGACACGACACCTTGCCGAACACGGTCCTCCACAGGTACTTTGAAGGCGGTCTACGTGAAGGTGAACACGTGACTAACGTAACTAACGGGACTAACTTGACGGAATGGACTGGCTGTCGACTGGGGGACCTTCTTGAGCGGGGGCTTAAGTTCTGCTGTGTCCCGTAGTGTCTTCCATACGAATAGTACATCCGGATCCGGTGCCAGTTAAAGAATGAAAAAGGAAAAATTCACATAACGTCTACGTTCGCAGCAATGATCATATAGCCGAGCTCAGGTGACTGGATGCAGAAATGTGAAAGTGCATTGACCCTATATTGCAATTTACTCAGCGATTCCTTTTGTAACCGACTCATACAGTTCTTCCCTGATCAGATGGTATATAGAGATCCAACAGACATGTCTTATGCACTTCAGAATTCAGCTGTGACTAAAATAAAATACGTCTTATCCATATCATTCGGGCATTTCCAGTTACTGAGACGGCTCTGCAGGTGATTACGTGTTGGGACGAGTTGGTCTTGCTTGGATGGAGTTGGGATTGGTGGCTCTGACTCTGATTGGTTCGCGATGTATATGCCTGGCGGGGTTGTTGAATGTTAGGTCAAAGGAGCGACACCTACATCCCGTACATCCGTCATTGCTCTATCATTGCATCGAACAGCTCGACGATGAATTCAGTAGAGAGTCGCGGGTGCAAACAATTATTATGTTTGTTAAGTGGAGAAGACCTGGTGTCACTGAAAGACACGGTAGTGGGACGCCACATCGCTGTGGACGACGACCGTATGTATTTATATTTGTCTCTATCGTCTCGCAATGTAGCGCGATTTATCTCCTTTCGGTTTCGTTTCACAAAATCCAGAAAGAAGCATTTCAAAGTTTATTGAAATACCATAATTATCACAATACATAATGCAAGGATGTACAATTTTATGTAAACATTTGTTCCACAGGCACTATATATAATTGTAGTAAATTTGTTTCTCACATGTTTTCTACTAAGTCAAAAATAACAAACTAAATTTCTTGATGCCATTCATTATAAAATTGTGTTTTAGAATGAGAATACAGTCAAATCTCGCTACTATGCCACTCTCGGTACTATGCCACTTTTGCTCGGTCCCGACTATAAATTCAATGTAAAAAGAATTTACTATGCCACCACCGACTCTCGCTACTCTGCCACTATTGTGTGACTGTTAAAAGACACAAGTTGTGAAATTCCGCGCAGTGCTCGATTATTATACTGTATGGTAGTGTGGGACATCGCAGTTAGGTGGGATGGAACATAGCACGCACACAGGGAAGGTGGAGGGTGGCGATGGGGGGTTGTCGCTGGCCGGGTGACAGTCACGTGACAGAGGGAGAGCGGGAGGGGGTCGACTAGCGACAGGATGCAGGTGCATGGATGTGGTTGGAAGGGGTGGAGGATGAAGAGGTGAGGGGGAGAATGAGAGGAGACAACTATAGCGCCAGCCGACGATTCTTGAGAGCTTTGGACTGACGGGTAACTTGAACAAATAAAGCCGTTTTTACAAACCCTCGCTACTATGCCACTCTCGCTACTATGCCACTTTTGCTCGGTCCCGGTAGGTGGCATAGTAGCGAGATTTGACTGTACAACATTCCTGTTCTGGCCCAGACAAATTCGACGAATGTTATAATTTTAAACATTTTGAAGTTATGGCATATTATGAATGTTCATCATGTCCTCTATTCACTCTCCAAGTGGTTTTTTTATAAACCCATCTACAAATGTGTATATTTTGTCGATGAAGACAGTGACTGATTTCATATTTTCTTGCTGAGAGCAGAAATAGCGAAAATGTTAGGGACATACATGGAAACACAAATAATGGACCTTTTGAAAAAAAAAATGGGTCACAGCCGTTAGAAGTTACCCACGCTGTGATTCCCGCTCATTTGCACGGGTAGAAAAATACGGACCATGCGTATTTTCAATCACCGTCTTTGGCCACATTACAGGTCACACGAACACCAATTAAAGTTCTTGGGTGTCGCACAATCCACCTGTCATGGCTTCTGGGTGTAAACTAACTCCGAGGATACTTTCCGAGACATTAACGCTACATATTAAATATTAAATGTTCACTGTGCCTGTCATGCGCTCATTCTCAAAATACTATATGTGAAAGGAGAAAAACGGCTTACGGGATTTTTAGGCCGGTGAAGCAGCAAAAACAAAAATATGACACAACTTTGTGCACCTAATTCTGCTGTCGAAATCATCAATCCTGTGGTAAGCGTCTCGAGAGAAAAAATCCGCTGCCTAATCAGCTCACAAAATAGTAACAAAGATGTAGAACAAGTTAATAAATAATAGCAAAAAGGTAGAACAAGATCACACAATATAGTAACAAAGATGTAGAACATCACACAATAGGAACAAAGAATTAGAAGGAAGAACAACTCGAGGACTCGCTGCATGCATACAGTCTTGTTGCAAACCAGATGAGGAAAACAGCCAACAGAAACATAAAGATCCTACACTTCTATCAAAATGAAAGCACGACCACAAAACATAAACAAAATCAAGGGGAGGCGATCACCTCGGCCTGTTGGGCGAAGGGACACAACTCTCAGAAACTCAATGTGGGTAGGTCTGATTTTCACTTCTGTAAAGTGCTCTGAGGATATTATTGAAAAGAGCTATAAAAAGGTTCATTATTATTATTATCCTTACTGGGACAATGTCAATATCTGCCTGCTTGCGTGTGTGTGTGCGTGCGCGTCTGAATCATAACTTTTTTTCAGAGATTGTAAAAGTAATCATCAGAAGCTCTTCAAGTGCACAAGAACTGTTGCAACGCCAAAGAGTCCGAAAAGACATTCTTAAAGAATATCTTATATCTAGGTCTGTCATTCCATTATCAACAGCAACAAAACCTGAACTGGTTCAAAAAGTATTGGATTACTGGAGTTCCCTCAGTAAGCATGAGGTACAGAATGGAGTAATAAACAGTTGTCATTTTTTTGAAGCATAAATAGAAACTTTTCGGCGACAGACGACTCTGTTTTTGTTTGCATTAGTATTAGAAATTGTTATGACAGTGACACATTCTTTATTTCGGTTAGAGATGTATACTAAGTGCCCTTTATTCGACTAAGACAACATATAGCCTCACCTTACCAAAGATGCTACCAGAAATCACCAATCACGTGACCCTTCTCAGGATGTCATTCACCTGGTCATGCATATCCGCACAAATCTGACTGCTGTAAAGCTCCCAGAGAAACACCTCGACACATTAATCACAGCCATACGACAGCTCCAGGAGACACCACACCACATTTCTCAGGTGATGGTCCTTGCGGCAGCGGCAGCCGACCTCATTTCCCCCAGCAGACTATGTGGACTCTGACAGTGGGCTCTGGCAGACACGTGAAACCCACTTTCTCAGAACTGGGATCTCTCCATGCCAACAACGCAAACGCTCCGACAGGTTTTATAGTCTCATGGACCCATCAACAGTGATTATGTCGAGGGGTCCCTTTAGCCAGAAACACGGCAAGTCTTTCTTTTTACAAATGCGTCGATCACTAGCTGGGGTGCCCATCTCTCTCAGACCTGTTTAGTTCCAGTCAGTGATCACACGATAAACGAAGTTGAGTTAGAAATGCTGGCAGTTGTTCACAGTCTGGAGCAATCATCTTCGCTGCCACACAGTCATGCCTCGGTCGGACACCTCCACAATTGTGGCTTATATTCGCAATCAGTGCAGTACTCGTGTCTGCAACCTTTTTTCACCTGAAAACTTATATTCTTCTCTTCTGCGATGCGTCCAACATAACATTAGCAGTTCGTCACATTTCAGGACACTTTAATGTCATGTCCGACGGGCTCGTCCTTTCGCAAGACCTTTGCCTCTCCTGTTCTGGGCCCGTAGTCTTGGATTGGTCCAGCCTCGACATCTCTGCCTTTTCGCCTCTCTCTGATCTCCAGTTTTGCAACGTCTGGAACAATTCGAGTGTCAGATGACACTTATCGCTCCGTTCCATCAGAATCGAGCGTGGATGACATCGCTGTAACAGTGCTTTTGACAGCCTTCCACACGTCTGCCGATCCTCTCAGGTCTCTAACGACAGCAAGCAGAGTCAGCGAAATTCATGCACTCTCGGCCTACCCTCATTGTCTGCGTTTCAACCAGGATGGTTCAGTCTCCCTCCTCAACATACCTGGATTCCTGGCCAAGAATCGTCTGCCAGAATGGGTACCACAGAGCCACACCTTACGATCCCTGAGGCAGTCTTTATTTTGTCCTTTGCGGGTGCTTTCAGTATACCCTGAGTCGTACCAAGCGTTTAAGAAGAAGCACAGGTCACCTCTTCGTACAGTTCCAACTCCAAGATTTCCCTACAACTCATTCCTTCGTGGATCAAGTGCCTCATCCAGAAGGCCTATACAGCAACAAGAGGAGCAATCATGCGTGTTCACGGCTGGCAAGCCAAAGTTCCAAGTCTTCACTTAGTCCTTGGCATGCCGTGCGAGGCTGCAGTGGAGCTAATCACAGACCAGGTGACTCTTCATCTGCCTGAGCCTCCAGTGGCTACCTTCACCACACCACTAACTTTGATGAGAAGAATACAGTAAGGATTTCCCCTGTGGCCTGTGCTTTATCCTCCAAAATGTTTGGACTCTTCTACCTTGTATCATGCCAGACACGGCGTTGGCCCAGATGTCGGCACCTGTGCAACTTCCATCTTCAACTGGCTTGGTCTCCTTTTCAACTTCTCACTGACCAGCCTAATCTTAGCAATGTTGCAGCTATCTTTTAGCTTGTACCTGGTATGTGGTACAGGTTCTTATTTTTGTCTTCTTCTTCCTTCCATTAACAGTACTATCCCTTAATCTGAAGGGTAGCTGGTCAGTGGTGGGGTATTGGTTTCTCAGTTGTAACCTCACTCCCTCCTCCTGTTCTGGATTCAGCACTTAGTATAATTTCTAACTGAAATAAAAGGAAAGATTTTGGAGAGGTTTTCAGGTGCAGATTGGGAGAGAAAGTGTTATGTAGGTTAACCACTTTGTAAGGAAAAGGACACTTTTCTCAAGTAAATTTAGTTTTAGTAAAGTTAGAGATGTATTTTACCCAGTATGCTCTTCCATGAACCCATAGGGAGGTGATGCTAAGATTTTACCTGATATTCACAGCGTAGGCCAGAAGGGAGCTACATCATGCATTAGGCTGACCGGTGGACCAGAGGCTCCATTCTGAGTTACAGAGTCAGAGTTACTCTTTCTGGTAGCATCCTTGGCTACCATTACAATCAGGCTATGTTGTCTGGGTGCGATAAAATAAAGGGCACATAGTACACATTTCTAACCTTACTAAAACTAATTTTACTTAAGAAAAATGTCCCTTCCCTTACAAAGGGGTTAACCTATGTAACACTTTCCTCCCAATTTGCACTTGAGAACCTCCCAAAAAGCTTTTCAAATTTTGATAGGATTGTTTTTCTAATTTTGATTGAAAACATGTAAATAGGAAAGACCATAAACTTCAAACAAACGCAAGAGTCTTTTTATTTGGCAATGTAGTTTTTTTCTTCATCCTCACCATTCACCCTGCAGGCCACTGGGTCTCACAGAAAATGGACAACACCTCTTAAGTCGCCTTCAACATCAGGAACAATCGCTGTTTCAAGCCAGCTGCTACAAGCGACACTTTCAAATAGAGGTTCCCAGGTAAGATGAAATGAAAGAAATTCAACTGTAATAAATTTTGTCATTCAGGTCAGTAATACCACACTGCATGCTCTTTCTTTGCATAGAAGTTAATAACTGGAACTCAGTTTTGTATTTGGTATTGTATCTTACTCATCATTCACCATGCAGGCCACTGCATCTAGCAGAAATTGGGTAACACCTAAGTCGCCTTCAACATCAGAAACATTCACTGTTTCAAGCCAGCTACTACAAGCAACACTTTCAAATAGAGGTTCCCAGGTAAGATGAAATGAAAGAAATTCAACTGTAATAAATTTTGTCATTCAGGCCAATAATACCACACTGCATGCCCTTTCCTTACAGGGTAGTTAACGACTAGAACTCTGGCCTTACAGCTTTAATAATACTTAATTCTTAAATATCATCTCCATTTGCTATGGTGCCTTCCCTTTCTCCACCCCTACTCAAACTCTGCTCCATTACTGCATCGTTCTTGTTGTTTCAAGATAAAAGCCTTTTTTTTTTTTTTTTTTTTTTTTTTGTTTCGTCGGTATTTTAAATTCAATATTCCAGTAATGATATAAAACTTCAAACAAAAGTTTTGTCTTGGACATTGTACCCTGTTTTTCTTCATCATTCACCCTGCAGGAAACTTCATCTAACAGTACCTGGGCTGCACCTACTTCATGGCCTACAGCATCAGGAACATTCACTGTTTCAAGCCATCTACTACAAGTGACGCTTCCAAATACAGGTTTCCAAGAAAAACAGAATGAAGGAAGTTCAACAGTAATAATTTTTATCAATCAGACCAGTAATACCACCCACATTCTTTCCTTACAGGATAGTAAAGACTAGAACTCACATTCTCTCAACATTAGGTTTGGTCCCGAAATCCTCCCAGACAGCTTTTTAACATTTTCACAGCTTGTCCCTTCTTGGTGTTGATTGAAAATATGCAAATAGGAAGGAAGTCAGACAGTCAGCAGTAACAAGGAGATATGTAAAGAGTCACAAGCCCTGAGCTTTAGTCTTTACTACTTCCAGTACTAATCCTTACATATCACTGTCCCCTCTTGGAATTGCACCTTGTCTCGAATCTCCCTCCCTCCCCTCTCAAACTTTGACTGCCTTATCTTTGTTGCTGTTTAAGATGACAGTCTTATTTATCTTTAGTTTCTTCAATATTTTAAATGTAACATTTCAGTAAAAATATAAAACATCAAACAATATTTTTAATATTTAAAACATCCTGTTTTCTTCAAAACTACACAGAATCAAGTGTTTGGCGAGAGCTTTATTAGATGGTTTTACAGACTACTCAACGCTGAGAATCCAGCCGTACCACCTGTCTTTGAAAGGGATACATTTGGACCTCAGCATTTTTGGGAGAACTGTTCAATGAGGATCATCAGCAAAACTTCAAACAGATCAGACCAAACATTCACAGGTAGGGTGTTGGTCTCAAACCGTTTGAAAGAACTTGCCAGAGACGAACGCCTCCTATTCCACCCAAATGTCAGTATGGAAGGTGTTCGTACAATGAAAAGTTCTTATGGACCCTTCATATTGATGGTGTGTGGAACTATTCATCACAATAATGCTTGTCTCGGCATCTTTCACCAGCTGTTTGGCCTTGTCTGTGACCCTTTACAAGACAATATCTGGAAAATTCAGGTCACTCAGCTGCTTGTAGAGAGCTTGGATGATGCAAGTGTCACTCCTAGATTAAGTATTGCAGCAGATCAAGACATGCTTGCTGTTGCACAAGTCCTCGATCATGAGGTAAAAAAAAAAAATCTGTAGTACTTTAAAATCATCAACTTTATTGATCAGCAAGTGTTCATATGCAATCAAGTCCTCTGTGAAAAGGAATAGAAAACTTAAATATGATGCAAAGGATGAAATTAATGCAAATTATTTTGTGATGTTTTAAATATTTGAATATCATATTATATATTATCTATTCATATACATGCTTGTGAAACTGCACACACAAGACAGATATAATCTGTGTGCATAGGTGTTAACATGTGCATAGATATGGTGGAGTGAGATATGCCCTATGCAATGTCATACTGAAAACCAATCATCAAAGCTTCGTGAATTAAGCAATATAAAAGAAAACATTAAGTATAAATGGCATCGTTATAGTCACAGTGTTTTCTTTTCACTGGACTAAACTTCCTAAATATTGATAAATATATATATATGCCATGTTTTCCTCGTTCTCATTTAGGCCATTATCATCTACTGCTTCTACTTTCTCTGGGGTAAACATCTTTCCCAGACTGTCTGTTACTAAGATTAGAATTTATTTTACACATGACTAACACATCCTTCTCTAGCTCCTTGTACCTTTTAGTCTCTCTGACACCATTTCCTGTTTCAGTTGTATTTGCACTCAGTCTATGATAACTGTAGGCACCACACCCTTGCCTGCTGCTTTGAAATATGGAATGCCTTTTATTTACTGTACACATTCAACCAATTCTCTCGCATACTATTTCGCTCTGCAGTAGCACATGTATGCTGATGATGCACAGCTGATATATAGTGTCTGGTCCTGCTTCTCACCTTTGGCAGGTCTTAATCACTGCACACTGCACACTAGACACGGTAAAAAGCTAGAGGCCCGCAAAAAAAAAATTTTTTTTAAAATGCGATGACATAACTGAGGTCCTCCCTCTGAAATATATGTCATCATCTACTGCTTCTACTTTCTCTGGAATAAACATCTTTCCCAGACTGTCAGGAGTCTTGTTGTTATGAGCTACACTGGCTGCTAGTTTAAGCTTGCACTGATTACAATATTGAAATAAACATTACTGTGCTAGCTATGTCAAAGCTCATGTCTGCTTTGTTTTTCTGCCTTTTCCCTTACACCACCTAGTTGATCTCCCTGTGTGGACAAGCTTTGAACGACTCAGAATAATGCCACTTCTATTATTTTCTAAAGATGAAAAGCAGACATACTACACCTTATATCTCTGAAGTACACTGGCTATTGGTTTGAGCTGCAATTGATTATATTATTGACCCAATATTAACTACACTATTAATGTGTCCAGCTACTGATGCCTTATCATGAATCTGCTTTTTATGTGCCATGCATCAGGAAAGAGAAAACCTTTTATAGTCCCACTATTTGGGATTCTCTTCCTCTTTCTCATAATT